>OZ010717.1:28140928-28411505 GCA_963932345.1 Ophion ventricosus
GAGAAAAAGGGAGAGAGAGAGAGAGAGAGAGAGAGAGAGAGAGAGAGAGAGAGAGAGAGAGAGAGAGAGAGAGAGAGAGAGAGAGAGAGAGAGAGAGAGACTATTGGATAGTCGAAGTAATGATTATTAAAATCACAAATCGACGTGCTTTATCGCGAGACCCCTTTTTTCGAGCTTTTCAATTTTTATTTCAATGACCATTCACGAATATCCAATAATCACATTTATTATAATCGTGCCCGGTGCGTGCTCGATCTCGGACAGTAAAAAAGCACTCTTCTCGTATGTACGAGAATGAATGAATAGATTTTTTTTCTCGTAAATAAACATGTACAAAGTGATTCTTCTATTCCATTGGATAAATCATATCCTCTTAACTCCTTCTCACCGCACTTTTATGTTATGAACCTCTATTCCTTTCTCCTATTCATGCGACATATCGTTTATTATCTTTATTTCTTTAATTTGAATCCAATCTTTATTGATTTAATTTGAATATATTTAATATTTGAAAAGAATAGCTTGAACAAATTTAAAAAAATATTTGAAACAAATAAGGTCGTAGTAGGCCGTGAGACAAGAAAAAGACGAATTTGATTTAAATAAATCCTATTTAAATTAAATATTTTTTTTTGGCAGTATACACGCGAGTAGTCCACAATGGAATCCAAGTGGATTTCGCACTTTTCTCCATTTGACGTCGTTTGGGATTTTTTAATTTTAAATTGAGGGCTACTAAACAAAAAATACGTGTCCAATAATTGTTAATACTTTATCACATATCCGAGTTCCAACAAAATCGAAGACGGACACTTAAGTGACGTTCCTTGTTAGTTTTACGCACAATTTTCACGGACTTTTAAACGAAGATTTCCAAAGTGTCGCTGAAGAATGGTCGTGAGAAATTTATCATTCGTTCGGAATCACGATATATTCGGGCAAGGGGATGAGAGAGAAAGAAAGGGAGAAAGGAGAAAGAGCAAGAGAGAGAGAGAGAGAGAGAGAGAGAGAGAGAGAGAGAGAGAGAGAGAGAGCAGAGAGAGAGAGTAATGTTCGAGTGCCTAATAAAATGAATATTCAGACGAGAGCCGTGGAAGGCTCCAAGCTCAAACATGATATTCGGCATGATTGATGCAACGGTAGACAAAATGTGAGGGACAGTAAATACGTGTATACGTATATAGACTCCCCTTGGTCCTGATACAATAAGAAATTCCTTGGCTGTTTCCACTCGACACGTTGGAATAATTAACCAACGGAGGTGGAATAATTGGCCCACCATTATATTAAGTACGACATTGAGCGAGATTAATGGGTCGAAAAGTTAAAAGAGAGACGAAGAGGCCATGAGACAGAGAGAGTGAGAGAGAGAGAGAGAGAGAGAGAGAGAGAGAGAGAGAGAGAGAGAGAAATAATACGGGAGAATTGTTACCATGGAAATGATCGAAGGGTCAGGGTGATTTTGCCACGGAGCAACGGAGGGACAAGACGAAAGACGAGATTTGAAATACATTTTGTCAAAGGTGAGCTTTCCGCAAGCAAACACACACCAGGGAATATTTTACGATGCGCTTTTCCGAGCGTTTTTATTACAAGAGATCGAAGTGCCTATATTCGTTTCGTTTTATTTTTATTTTTTACATTTCTTCACATTTTCAGGCCCTTACAGCCGGTACAGTAAAAATTAAACGATACAATGCATTTATATATTTACATGTATATAATTTTATTTATTTTAAGGGACCATTCCAGTATATAATTTGTTGAAAATCGTTTTTTTTTTGCGTTATCGAAAAATATGGACTTTTAAAAACATGCTGTTAAATTTTCTTTCATGCCTTTCTCCAAAAAAAAGGAATTCAACCAACTGCGTGAGACCTGGCGCTGGTGAACGACTATTTTTTCTCGGAACGTCGTTTTTCAAAACGGTGGAAGATTTTCAACGAAAAGTTTTCAAGCTGTTGGTCTCAGTTTTTGCCACATAATTTTTTACGCCATTCCTTAACGGTATATGGAAGCGTTTTTTTGTTTGTTTGAAAATTTCACTTTTTTTTTAGCGTACCCTCAAAAAAATGGCCCGACGTGACAATTAATTTTTAAATGACAACCATTTTATGAATTTTCACAAAAAAAAAAACATCTTCCGTACGCCTCTACAGTTTTTCATACTGATTGACCCTTCGTGGTCACCTGGGATAGAATCGACCCGTCGATCAATTTTTGGCGTAAATATATAATACTTCGTGGCTTCGAATGGGACTTTATTCACCATCTTACCTGGAGTTTGAAGTATCCTCATACCATAAAATTCACCCTCTTCACATGTCGGAATAAATACCTTTTTTGGAACGCACAATATGCTATTATTTTTTTCCCAAAATTAGCATATTTAAGGAGTATCACGTCCAAACTTTAGGTAAAAATGTTGAGAATTCATGGAACTATGATTTTTCGAGCGAAAAAGTGTCTTTTTTGCGTTTTCACCACTTTATGAATTTTTTTTAACATGTCGCCATTTTATTTCTTATAAATAAATTTTTCGTACGTCATCTAGAAAGTTCAAAGCAAGTTCTGTAATTTTTTGAACCACTTCGGACGGATAGTTTGGTCGCAATACTTTTTTGAAAACTGACTGAGTAAAATCGACCCAAGTGTGACCACGAAGGGTTGATAATCGTTTTGGTTTCTTTTCTTTCAGACAATTTTTGTAGAAGTAGGAGTCTCCACTGTCAGGTTCTATTTTTCGTTTAGGCATCATTTTGCAGCAGCCAAAAAAAAGTATATAAAAAATAAAATTAAAACGTTGCAAAATATTCTTATGTACAAGATAAGGCATTTAAATAAATGAAAAAAAAAAGATTTGATTAGCAAATTTTATAGATATGTACCTAATAAGATTAAAGTACCGACATGAATACTATTCGATTATTGTTTAATAATTAGCAACTTTTTAATTAAAGTTTCCACTAATCCTCAATTGCTTTAATTTTCATTCGAATTCTTTGAATGCCACTGTTAGAAATTCAGCCGTAGAAAAAGTTCCGCATGAATTTGTGAATTCTTAGAAAGTACGAAAATATATATAAATATATATGATTGTGGGCCAAACCTTTTGCTGCCCGTGTACAAAAATACATTATTGATTCGCCGCGTGTGACTCACCTGAAACAAAGAACACAACGAAAAAGTATTAACGCGAGTGACGTCAATCCTTCGTGATAACCGAAAAATGCATGCGAATGTTCGGCGATATTCGTTCAAGCTTTCGTAATAATTAGTGCGTCTCTGAAATTGTATTTAATTTGGCTATTTGTGCACGTACGTATGTCTCGCGGGAATGCTTTGCCGTTGGCTTTCTCTCCGGTTGCTACGAGGGTGAAACTCCCGCGTATGTTCATACTGATTTGTCAGAAGTCCAGTATCAAAAGGATACTCAACGATGGGAGTGAAAGTCAGATCTTAATCAAGAGCATTCTAAATGGTAGCGGTATAACACCAATTATCAACGAAATGTAGTTACGAGTGAATGTCGAAAATTGACAGATTCATTTTGGATAATTGTTACATGTATTACGAATAATTTCTATTTTTGAATATTTATATTCATATAAATACTATTGGGAGTACAAATTAATTCGGTCTGTTTTCAAGAGATGGCTCTGGCTGTTATGAATGTTTCATAGTGACAGCTGATTTCGGTGGTTTCAGAGAGGTTAGACATCTGTCAATAACATTCAGTTTATATCGCTGTGAGTTCCATTAAAAACCTTGTTTTTTACTGTGTTGGATATGTCAAATTTTGTGTTAACTAAGCAGCATTTGCGGGAAGTTTTACTTTTCTGCTTTAATTGGAAGAAAAGTGCAGCTGAAGCGCATCGAATGCTTGTTGAAGTTTATGGTGATGATGTTCCAACTGATAAATCATGTAGGGAATGGTTTCGACGCTTTAAGAACGGTGATTTCAGCGTTGAAGACAAGCCTCGCCCTGGACAGCCAAATGAGCCAATGAGCTGCTACAACCTGGCGATTCCATTACGGGCGATCGGTATAGACTACAATTGATTCGTTTGAGCCGTGCATTACGAGAAAAACGGCCGGAATACGAGCAAAGACATGACAAAATTATTCTTCTGCATGACAACGCTCGGCCTCATGTCGCAAAAGTCGTAAAAAAATATTTGGAAACGCTCAAATGGGATATTTTACCGCACCCGCCGTATTCTCCGGACATTGCTCCTTCTGATTACTGGTTGTTCCGACGGACGCAGCAGGATTTAGCAGGTCACCGGTTCACTTCTTCCGCAGAAATCGAAAATTGGCTCAAAACTTGGATCGCCTCAAAAGACGAGACTTTTTTTCGAGATGGAATTCGAAAATTGCCTGAGAGGTGGGAAAAAGTAGTAGCCAGCGATGGACAATACTTTGATTAAACTATTCATACCTTTTATTTTGAAATAAATGGATTTTTTTACTACAAAAAAACGGACCGAATTAATTTGTACTCCCAATAAAATGTTGCACATAAATTGAAATACGAAATAAATTTTAATAAAATTTAAAAATATGAATAAATATTAAATTAAATTAAATATAAAAATGTATTCATATGAATGTTAAAATAAATATTAAAATACTAGCTTTTACCCGCGACTTCGTCCACGTGAACTTTAGAATTTAAGAAGATAAACAAAGAGAGAAAAAAGTAAGAAATAGAGAAAGAAGGTAGAGTGTAATATTTCTCAAGTACGATGGTAGACTCACTGATTGAGGTAAGGGTTGTTAATTAATGAAATAGTAGCATAAAAGTGCCAACCTTCAATTCCAGCATCGTGCAATGTCATTGTTATTTACAGTCGTATATGGCTTTGCAATATAGTTCTGTAGACAAAATTGTATGATTTATGGTCTTCGGCAACCACATTCAAGTTTTGGACACTCGATAATCACGAACAGCCCATACACGAAGTGTGTAATTTAAGTAATCAGACTGATTTATTTTTCAATTTTTTTATTCGAATAGAATTACAATTCAATATTGTCTCCTTCAAAATAACTTCCTTGGGAAGCCACACAGCGCTGGAGACGATTCGTCCAATCCGCATAGCAGTGCTGGAACTCGGATACTGGAATAGCCTTCAGCTGGACGGTTACAGCCGTTTGGATGTTTTCGAGTGTCCCAAAATGACGTCCCTTGAGGTGATTTTTCAATCTCGGGCAGAGGAAAAAGTCACAAGGACTCAAGTCAGGCGAATATGGAGGCTGAGCAGCCACAGAAATGTTTTTACTGGCCAAAAACTCGTTTATTGAAATAACTGTGTGACAGCAATTTTTCTCATCCCCAATTCATTGAACAAAATCTGATGAACGCTGGTTTGAGTCGAATTCAACTCTTCCCCGATCATTTTGACTGTCAACCGATGATCTGAACGCACAACATCCCGTATTCTGTCGACATTTTCATCGGTTCTTGAAGATGAAGGCCTTCCGCTGCGTGGTTCATCTTCAATCGACTCTCTTCCTTCTGAAAATGCCTTAAACCACCGAAAAACCTGGGCCCTTGACAAAACACTGTCTTCTTAGGCCTGCTGAAGTTTTGCAAAAGTTTCCGTGGCACTGTGCCCAAGTCTGAAGCAAAACCTGATAGCAGACCGTTGCTCAAAATTGATGTCACTCATTTTTAGAAAGCACTAGAAAAACTGTTTCATGAAAAAAAATCGCTACGGAAAACCAAACGACTCTAGCGAGTTCAAACTCGTACTGAAGGCGTATGACATGTTCACCTGCCGCCTCTCCAAGTCCCGCGTCCCAAGTGTTGTCAGTCTCATTACTCAATTTACCCACCTTGTATAGCTCACCATGCCAGAAGTCAATCTCTTCTTAGTGTACCCCTACACCTTCTAAGGGATATATCTTCCAAATTTCATTTTTCTATCTTCAGCGGTTCAGGATGTGCGTAGTCTTTATGTCAGTCAGTCATTGAGTCATTCAGTCAGTCAGTCACGAAACTGTTTTATATGTATAGATAAGTAAATGCACTACCTGTATCAATTAACATGGAATTTTTTCGTACTTATTCATATCACAATGATTCTCGTAACTCATCCTTATTGCATCTCATCATACATTTATTTCCGTTCAATTTTTCCCAATGTTCCTCCGTATGCTTTCTCAAAACGGTCCCTAATATTCTTAGCCGGCATTTCTGCGGGTTGGCGGTCATCCATCCAAGCCAGGGCTGCTCAACACAGCAGCTTCGCAACGACCACGCCTCCCCCACTCGTATGTCAATTGTTAATTGATGATTGATAATCTGCCATCTGGAGCAGGAAAACAATGCGCCTGGACAAAAATCCACAAATACGGGAGGAATGAAGAGTGTGGGACAGTCTCGAGTATGGTTCGTAGCTCTCGCTAACTATGACTCATGGGCGCTGCCCGGATTTTTAACACGACGTGCGTGGGCGTCGGAGACGTATCCGGCGTGGTAAAAGAGCAGGCATCGAGCGAGTAGGGTTGGACTTTAATCTAACAACCCTCGGCTCACTTTGCGCGGGCCTGGTGAGCTCTCTTCTGCTACCTAACATATCCATCTACATGTATACATCTATAGATATATACATGTAGTTGAGGGATGAGGGGGTACATAGTGGCTCTACTCGTACTCTCCCTGTGTACCGGGCTTTTTCAAGTACTGGCCACAAGGGGTGTGTTTCACTGACTGCCCCCAGGGTAACATGACAGAGAGAGAGAGAGAGAGAGAGAGATGGAGAGCGGGAGAATTCTCTCCACTGTGCCACTATATGGAAGAGAGACTCTTCAACTCTCATTGTCTCGCTCGTCCGATACAAGGTGAAGCATAATAACCTGGATTCTCCTATGAGACTGTCAGTCAACTTACTCGCAAAAGCCATTCCAGTGAAAAATCATCGAAGACATCCGGCAACGTCAATCATTTTTGGAATCTATCTACTGGTTCTTTTTAATGCAATGCAAAACGCGCAGACTATCTGCATTTTTGGCTACTGTCAATTATTTCACTACGTAAATGGAACACCGCAAGGTAGACATTTCTACGATGCTTTGTCTTTGATGATCATTGATCGAATTATCTTCAAAACCAATCTTCTGAACATATGAAACAGTTCTGTGACTGACTGACTGACATATAGACGACGCACAGCCTAAATCGCTGAAGATGGAAACATCTTGCAAAGCCATACAGTGCTGTAGACAACAATGACATTGTATGATACTGGAGTTGAAGGTTGGTACTTTTAGACTACTTTTTTTTAAATCAATTACCAACCCTTACCTCAGTCAGTCAACCATCGTGCCTGGCAAATATGATACTCTACTTTCTTTCTTCATTTCTTACTTTTTTCTCTCTTTGTTTATCTCCTCTTTGGATCCAATCTGAAAGTCCGCGCGGACGAAGCCTTGGGCAAAAGCTAGAATATATATATGGACAAAATCGACACCGGTGGATGGGATCCTAATAAATAAAAAGTATACAAAAAGTAAAAAAAACCATCATTGTATTTGGACACTGCCCCAAAATAAATACTCTCGTGGAGTAGGCATATCGAAAATTTCTATTGCTGAAAGTTAATTCAAACTTTTCATGCGTTTTTCTCGAAAACATGCTTTTTAAACTGGCCTCAGGAACTCAGGAACTACACTACGCACAAAAAATAAAGAAACAATAAATTTTTTGAAATTTTTTAGTGATTTTCAAACCTATGTAACTATTTGAAAAATGATCGTACATCAATGGATGTAAAATTCTAAGAAAAGTAGAGCATTTTTTTTTCTCATGTTGATGATCATTAAATGGTGGTTAAGAGCAATAAACGTGTTCCTTTCATTTTTTATTGTGACTTTGATTATTCGGGACCGAAAGTTAAATAAACGGATCAACTTGAAATTTCACAGGGCCATTGAAGGTATATTTAAGCTTAAAAAAACCTAGAAACATCGGTACTTTGGTCATCATTTGCAAAGTAGCGAGAGATTTACTACAAAACCAGCAAAAATCATTTTATTGTACTTTTTTCCAATCAATAGTAGAGGTACAAGTTTTTTTTGCCCCTGAAGCAATAACTGATATTTATAGACGATTAACTCAAATTTTCAAAACCATCGTCCGATTTGCTGTACGATCATTAGTCTATGAGATATCGATGATCAACGACAAAAGTGCGACTTTTCATTCAACGATCGATCTCACAGCGAAAAATTGTCCTACAGAGGCGGGTCAAAAACGAAATTAAAGCTAAATGATCAAGCTTACTGACCCTGACATTGACATAGTCAGCAAAGCATTTCCCGAGCCCAAGGACAACTTTAAAGACGAAAAAAGATTTCGCAAAAGTTTGGTTCGCGATATGTCTTTTGATTGCGAAGTAACGGAGACAAAAAAAAAGATAAAACATTTGGAAACTAGAGACTTCGAGATTCAAAATGCTTTTTCAATCACCTCTGTGCGATCATTTTTCACATACCTACAGAATTTTGAATATAACGAAAAAAAATCTGAAAATTTCTTTTTCTTTAATTTATGTACGTAGTCTTTTTTTTTAATATATATAGATATACAGAATAAATAATCCAATGTAATTAATGTTGCAGTACGCCGTGGAGAGGACGAAGGTTTCAACAAAGGTTCGTGCTGTATTCGTGGCACGCGTCTCGTTTTACTCAACTGCACGTCACGGATTGGCCATCGTCTACGTAAAACAGCTCGAATATCGTGCACGAGAGGAAGAGCGAGGATTGTAGAAAATCGAGAAGGGGAGTAGGATCGGGCTGAGAAATAGAAATTTCGGTCACGTGGCTGCTAGGGATTGTAGAATGAACCAGACACCGTGTACGATCTCATATCTAAAGGCAAATTCATTCATATGCCAATATATGTATGCGCGTGGGTGTATGTGTTTGTGGGAAGAATAAAAAAAAACAAAAGATGTCCGGATGATTCGCACACATGCTGCAGGAGACGAAGACGCGTTCGGAAAGTTAAGAAGTGCAGTCCCCCCCGCCCCCCATGACTGAAAAATTCGAATCTCCTCGATCAACAAGAAAAATGAGCCCCTCGGACCTCCACCCACGCATGTAACTGTGCATGTTTGGGTTACGAGCTTTCGTTGTTCTTTCATCGGCAGACGTGTAAGCTGAAGAATCGTGAATAAAGGGGAAAAAAAGCAAAATAGAAAAACTCTTGAAGGGCATCTTCGAATTGTACGGGTTTTCGAGACACACGTCGAAAGGGAGTCGAGTATCGAGAGGGTAACTCCCCCGCATACGATCGTGTCTCACTATCGAGTTTCCCCGTGAATATAGAAAGAGAAACGGATATAGCGCGTGAAGTGAAGGTGAGGGTTCGAATTATAATAAAGGGGATTTCACTTGGGAGACTCGAAAGTCTGTGATTGTTATTACGATCGTTGATTGGCGAATGTTAGAATGTGAAGAAACGGAAGATTCCCTCGTATCGGGACTGTTAATTGATTAGCCGCATGCACAAATTGTCTTAGGGATTACTACTTCCTGATAGGGATCTAATGGGTCATTGCATTGGATTCTCGACTAGAAATTTTGCTACAGGACTGACTAGGGCCGGATCCGGCATCCGTATCCCGAGCTACGGCACTGAACAGGCGGCCGGATGAGGGCTTTATCAGGCGTGTAACGCTTTTTGGCTTCCGACCCGGATCCGGCTGCCGTTTACGGCCCTGATCCGGCGCCGTAACAAGGCGTCCATGGACACCGTGTTACGGCGCCGCACAGGCTACCTTGCTACGGCCTGATCAGGGTGTCTTTGTACGCCCGTACTACGATTCCACTGATCCGGTGTACATCCGGCCCTGATCAGGCGTGCCGTACTGCGGCATGCCGGACTGCAGCCTGATCGGGGCCTGATCAGTCTTCAGGCTGCCGGATCAAAATTTCTAGTCGGGTTCCTATACTACACGGCCAAAAAAAATGTATTTAACCCTTCGTGGTCACACTTCCAAATTCAATCACGGTGGTCACACTGGGTGGATTCTATCCAGTCAGTTTTCAAAAAAAGTTATTCATTCCGACATATGAAGAGGGTCAGTTTTTTGGTATGAGGATACTTCAAACTCCAGGTAAGATGGTGAATACAGTATAAAGCACTTTATTTGCACGTCTTATACCATAATTGCAACGTTATGGGCGATCAATGGAAAATTGTTACAACCGTACCCAGTCTACCCTACATCGTAGCCATTGGTCTATCGACTCGTAGATAATTTCTTTGTCCGTTGTGACGTACATACCACGATGAAAATGGTGGTCGAAGTTTGTTTCGGCTCCATCGTCCACGGGCAAGCTCGACCCGCTCGCGACAGATACAGCTAGCTACCCCTAGAAATATCAACCCCTTTGTGCGAGAGCCCGTGTATCGCCACATGGCCATGTTACTAACGATACTCACGTGCCAAAACGTTTGCCGAATCATAGAACCTATGCGTACACGTATGCATATACGTATGTGTGTGTGTGTGTGCATGTGCACGCGTATGGACTGTCCATAGGTGTGCTTGGCAGATGTCGCACGTACGTGTAATTGCTTTTGCTACGGTACACAGCCGTAAACGCGTGTGCGCTGTAATTAGTTCATAATTGAAAGCCTTCGATCAGAAACAGCTGGTGTGTATAGCTGTGGTCGGAATCGACTGGACACGGGTGATCGAGGAATGATCGCTGCTCTGGGTCCAGCTATGAATTTTCAGACACTTTGAGGCCAGTGTTTCCAAGGGTCGATCATTAAGGGGGAAAATACACGTAGATGACGAAAAAATTGGCAATTTTGATTTATTTTTTATTTTTAAAGGAACAAAACATTTTACATTTATGAAACTTTAGGTACAATTTATTTCAATACTTAAACTGTTCAAATAACTTTTTTTTTCATTAAGGGATAATACCACTCTAGAATTTTGGAAAAATCGTTTTTTTTTGGCTTAAAAAATACTTTGGGATCATAAAAACAATATGGAATCGGTTCAATTATCGATTTTGCCGCAGAGCCTGGGAGCGCGCGCTGAGTGCTCGTACAACTTTAAACGCGTTTTTATCGAAACCACTTTTTTCAAACTGGGAGGACGGTTTACTCGAATACCTTTGCATGGATCGATTTGAAATTTTGATAGTAGCTTCACAATTGCATTCGCTACGGGAGTACGTAGCCGTTTTTTGATTAATTGTAAACTTTTTTTTTACAAACAATTTACTGCTCATTTTTTGGGCAAAAAATCGATTTATTTCTTTCAAAGTGCGCCATTTTTTCAAAATTTGACAAAAAAATCCCTACGCAGTCCCATAGCCATAATATATAGATTATAATTTTTTTTTTGGTTTCTCTTCCAGGTCTTATACTTTACGAGACAACCGTCCTCCCGTGAAGCTATTTGTAAAAAAACACGTTTTTCAAGATGGGCTCTGTCACCGCCATTTTGTATGAAAATTATAATGAAATTATTTGTTTATACTTTAATATGCGTTAAATAAACCCTCTCAAAGGAAATCGTATTCCTTTTTTCATACTCCCAAAATAAATTGTCAAAGTGATGCCTTATTTTCTGCCGCTAGAGTTAGGCTTATATTCTGCCGCTAGATTAAGAAATATTTTCAATATTGTGACTTTATGGCGTGATGTTCCAGGAAGGTTTTGGCGGCAGCAGTCCGTTTGTGGGAAATTCAACGACTTCGATATTCATCTGACAAATAGGAGCCAAGAATTTTTAGTATATTAACATCCAAATGCTGAGAAACATTTGAAAAACTGAAATAAAAAAAAATGACACTTTAGAAAAAAAATTGCATTTTTACACAACATTTTCATTCTTTTTTGCAATCGAAAAGTACTTTTTGAAAGTGACTTTCATTAACTAGTAGGTATAAGTTCAATGTAATATTTTTATTGAGATGTGCGTACAGTTTTAGCACGATCGGTTGACTTGTTCTAAAGTTATGTTTCCCACAAACATGAAAAGTGTAGTTTTGAGAAAAAAAACATGTTTGAGAGCATGTTACCGTTCATGACGATGAAAAATACGATGTATTTTTTCTCATAATTTGCATCTTTAAACTGTTTGGAACACGTGGGTAAAAGGATATTTTCATATCTAAAATATTTTAGAATTTACAGCCGAAAGGTGTTAAACTTTAAATGCGTTATTCTAAAGATTTTTCGGCTCGCAAGGCGCTCTACAGCTTCAACGGATGAACCGATTCACATGAATCTCTGCGTAATTGAAAGTAAATTCAATTTGTGGTCGATCATCAGGAAGCGATTTTTGTCAAAAATTGATTTAAAAATATCCATCAGTTGAAGCAAAAAAAACCCGGGCAAAAGAATTGGCTTTTTTTTCAAACGGCTGCTTTTTTAACGAGCGCTGGAGCCTTCATCTTGGATTTTTTAAATAAATAAAATTGGTATTTCCTCACCATGGATAGAAGAATAAAATACATCGAAACCCATTTTCAAAAGTATTTATTTTATATAGACAAAAAAAATCCCGAAGTTCATGAATTTTTCATGCCTCTCCACGATGACCTGCCCTTATAAAGTTTCCATCTACGAAAACTATAATTTCAGTGACTTGCTGGTTAATCAGCGATTCCAGGGCTACAGTTTTTAAGCTTCTTCGTGACTAAATGAATTTTTTAATGTTTTTTGTTTTATTTGGACGCGATGATCGTCCCGAAAGACCGACCTACTGACACGAATAATTGACAAATCATTTACCAGAATTGAATGGATTCGGAGACGTTTGGATGTACCCAACGTCTCCGATCCATCAACGCCTTCAGCCAGTTCAACCGAAGAAGATTTTATTGATCTTTCTAACGTTGCAACATAACGAAAATGTTATTCTTCCTCAATTGCCCAAACGTTTTCGTACCATTTCCATTCCCATAAATACTCGACGAAGAAGTAAATTCTGTTTGGCTTACAGATGCGAATATATCGCGAGGATTGCAATTCACTGATTGCAAAATTAGACCATACGTTATTTGTCGAGCAATCCAATCCGAGCCACGAAACGATTCACCCCGGTTTGGGATTCCCGAGGATTTGTCGGGGATTGCCAGGTGGTTGGATGATAAAAACGAAAAAAAAAAAAAAAAAAAACACGAGGAGCAAGCGTCAGGGTAGAAGAGGTTTGGGGAAGATTTGGCCAATTGACTCGGGGCATACGTCTCTCGTGGTGAATCGTGGGTTTGGGCACGTGGAATCGAGAATCTATCGGCTTTTTGGCGGCGAGAAGGACGGAAGCCTTGTGGCCCGGGTTTCCCCTTATTTCGCTCAGGTCTAGGAAATAGAGAGAGAGAGAGAGAGGAGGAGGGAAAAAAGAAAAAAAAAATCCGTAAGGGTCTCGCAGAAAATGAACGGCACCACGGGAACCGTTGCCACACGCGTTTTACGAGCATTTACCTCTCTCTTCTCATCCTAGAATACTCGAAATACACATTTACAACCCACGCACATATGGACAAATGCCCATATAAAGGGTGTCTCAAAATGACCTGACATTTTAATTTATTGACAAAACGTATTATTTATTTGAAATTTCATTAGTACGTCCAATTGCTTCCTTGAGCTCCGGAATGTTCTGTGGATCATTGGCATACACTTTTCCTTTCAGAGAAGCCCAAAGCAAGAAGTCCAATTGCGTTAAATCGCACGATCTTGGTGGCCAATTCACATCACCGCGGCACGAGATAACACCACCATTAAACTTCGTCTGCAATAACTGCATTGTTTCATATCGTATTTTTACAATTTCTATGCGTTGCGCGATCGTGTGATGGAGCAATACGACTAAACCTTGATACTTCCTGATGCCAGTTGTCAAAGATTAGTACGTCTATGTTCGCCACGAAAAAAAAACTGGCGCGCAATAAGAAATGTCAGGTTATTTTGAGACACCCTTTATGTGTCCATACGTATCCTGGTACATGTATACGTTGTCTAATGTGGTGACGGCATTGGTTGGGTGTATGTTCTTCGAAGGGACAGTGCACCGACTTCAATTATGGACACTAGCCAATCGGAAAATAGCCCACAGGGTGGCACGGGGGTGCAGGAAGATGAACGCGTGTTCTCTCGATCCAAAAGTCCTCCTGACCCTTCATTCTTCCTCTCTCTCTCTCTCTCTCTCTCTCTCTCTCTCTCTCTCTCTCTCTCGCTCTCTCTCTATTTCTCTTTCTCTCGCCCTCTGTCTCTTTCGAGCTGTTCGTACTGTCCAGTATGCCAAACTCATGGAGTAGGTGCTCTCGACTGGTCGCTCGACCGAAAGAGATCGAAGGAACGAGGGAGTCGAGTGGAACGAGAGAAATGACCGAAAACGGTGCTGAACACAATGAAGAAGTATGACAAAGCTGTGAATAGCCCGCGTGTGGGTGTTCGTGCATGTGGCTGCGTGGGAGGGGGAGAGAGAGAGAGAGAGAGAGAGAGAGAGAGAGAGAGAGAGATATGGACTGATAGATAAATCAATTGATTGCAGCTCAGTACAACTGTACGAACCAAATTCAATTCAATGACGTCGATACAAACGACAACACAGCTTGGTGCGATCTGCATGACTAGCCAACTGGTGAAAACGCACCTATATGCTATTTCGATTTAAAAAACAGAAGTAAAACGTGAACAATAAGAACTCAAGAAACTCCCGATACCTATCAAATTATCCATACATATAAAACAGTTCCGTGACTGACTTTCTGACTGACATATAGACAACGCACTGCCTAAACCTGAAGATAGAATCATGTGATTTAAATGATATGTTCCTTAGAAGGTGCATACACTGAGAGAAAAATTCTTTTGATATTTACTACATGCGTCTGTTTGATTTTTTAAATTTGAATTAACTAGATTTTTCGTGCAATCAAATTTTTCCTATTGCATTCCATTATTAAAATTATTTATCTTAAATATATTTATTCAAATCAAGATCTATTTAACCCTTCTAATACACCCGGGGTCCAGTGGACCCCGGGTGTATTAGACTTTAGACTTAGATTTTTCACGACTTCACTTCAAAAATGCACTTCCGTGCATTTTTGAAAGCCTTAAAAATTTTTTTTTTCAAAAAACTGTAATTCTATCGCATACTAGATAGTTTAAGCTGCATTTTGGTTTTTGTCTTATTCAAATCGGACAAATAGTTTTCTCGTGGCAAGCATTCAAATATCGATGGGGGCCGCTGGACCACGTGTGTACGGCGCGGAAGTTTCCAGACGTGTGCATTAGAAGGGTTATCGTCTAATAAATAAATATTTTATTTATTCCTAACAAATCTGTGATTCGGTTTCGTCTGTTGGTATAAGACAAAAGAGACAGACGGAAAAATGGTACACGATTTAATCTCTCAAAAATCTCATGGCTTTGTTTTCATTAGAAGACGGTTGTAACATTCTACAGTTAAGGAAAAATCTTTCTATACATAAATAGTCGCGCCTGTTAATAAAAGGCACGACGATACCTTCCTTTTTTTTCAAATAACAGCATTGTTAGTGAAAAAAAAGGAAAATAAATTAACTTTTTTTCACCGCACTTTTATGTCATGAACCTATTATTCCTTTCTGGTATTCATGCGATATATAGTGTTTTATCTTTATTTATTTTATTTGATTGTACTTAATATTTAAAGAGAATAGCTTGAACGAATAAAATTAAATATTTAAAACAAATAGGGTCGTAATAGGCCGCGAGACAAGGAAAAAACCTATTTGATTTAAATAGATCCTATTTAATTTTTTTTTTTTTGGCAGTATAGTATAAAAATAAAAATCAGAATAACGCAGCGAGAGGGAAAGAAAGGCAGACAAAGAATTCGCATTTATTTCGATTGGAAGTTTCAACGAGACATCGAAAAACAACAAATAAAATTGGTCGTCTAAATATCTCGGTTCCCGATCCGAATGGGTCCATCAATTACACGACTTCACCATACGCCATTCAGATTTTTAACGTATAATTCTTACCTCGAGCTAATTTATCTCCTCTCGTACAATTCCTCATATCGAGCTAATTAATTTCCTCCTGTACAATTTACCATATAGAAATGTTTCGTGGGGCGAGGAGCGGAGCAGGGTAGGGGGTGGTTGCGGGGGTGGAAGGCAGCGAAAAAGTGTCCAAAGCCGTGAATGAAAAATCCCAGTTTGATCTGTAAAGAAATATGTATCGAAAGCTGTCAGTACGGTGCGAAGCGAAAAAGCAGGAGATGAAAGTTTCGAGTGAAAGAGAGGCCGCGAGCGTGTGCAATCGATGTCGGTGATCGCTCCAAGCCATACGCACCCCCATCTCACGCACACTCACTCGCATGTACAAATTTTTCTCTCCCGTTGCTCCCTCGACTTTCGCACATGTGCGTACGTTTTGTTCTTCGGAAGTGGGTTGTTTTTTTTTTCCTTCTTTTTTCTTTTCTTTTTTTTTTGTTTTCTCGTTATCTCCTGACATGAGCGTGGCACGTAATCGAAAAACGACGTGGCCGTGACGTTGATACGCGTCGGACGGAATGGTAGCAACGAATAAATATCCTGCGGACGTATAGTATATCTTCATATATAGTATTACATTATTATATGTACATAGTCAAATATATAGAGGGTGGTCGGAAAAGTAACGTCCAAAAGGAAAATCTAGATGCCTTGTATCAATACGTACACTGTTTAAAAAAAAATCTAATTTAACCGTTCATAGTCACACTTCCAAATTCAATCGCGGTGGTCACACTTGGGTCGATTCTACCCAGTCAGTTTAAAAAAAAAAGTATTGTGAACAAACTATCCGTTCGAAGTGGTTCAAAAAATTACGGAACATGCTTGGAACTTTCTAGATGATGTACGAAAAATTTATTTATAAAAAATAAAAAGGCGACGTGTTAAAAAAAAATTCATAAAGAAGTGAAAACGCAAAAAAGACACTTTTTCGCTCAAAAAATCATAGTTCCGTGAATTTTCAACATTTTTACCTAAAATTTGGACGTGATGCTCCTTAGATATGCTACTTTTGGGAAAAAAATAGTAGCATAGCGCGCGTTCCAAAAAAGGTATTTATTCCGACATGTGAAGAGGGTAAATTTTATGGTATGAGGATACTTTAAACTCCAGGTTAGATGGTGAATACAGTCCCATTCGATGCCGGGAACTATTATATTATTTACACCAAAAATTGATAGGCGGATCGATTTTATCCTATTGAAATTAAATAGGTTTTTTCTTTGTCTCGCGGCCTACTACAACTCTATTTGTATCAAATATATATATATATATATTTTTGCTTCATTTGGTAAAGCTATTCTTTTCAAATCTTAAATATATTGAAATTAAATGAATAAAGATAAAACACGATATATCGCATGAATACGAGGAAGGAATATAGGTTCACGACATAAAATTGCGGTGAAAAAAAGGTAAACTATTTTTCTTTTTTTTTCACTAACAAGGATGTTTCGTTATTCGTACATTCAGTAGTCAGTTTATCCTAGTATAAGTTTTTTTTTCTTCTTATCATCTAAACCTTAGTGACCTATCCTCCCAAACCTATTTTCTAAACTTTTGATTAAAATCTAAGGCCTCAACGTTAGTGTCCAGTTGGTTATTTATTTACTGCTCAACAGTGCACTTCATAGCGATAACACAAGTTAAAAAAAAAAATTCTAAATACATACACAAAAGAGAAGAAAAAAATAATTTTTTCTCGACAAGTAAAAAAAAATCGTAGAACATGCGTGGGGCTGATTCGAATAGGTTTCGATACGAGGCATCTAGATTTTCCTTTTGAACGTCACTTTTTGGGTCACCCTGTACGTATATATATATATATTGATGTAGTGTATGCGGAGGTATATTGACAGCCCCAGTCGGGGATGATCATTGCAACCCTCCAGTTCGATCCCTCTCTTACGACTCGCTACTGTACGCACGCTATATACGGAATTCCGGAGGCATAATATATATATATATATATAAATATATAGGAGGAATGATGTTTGACTATTTGCGCGTACGCATCCTTGTACTGGATTCCCTCCCCCGATTTACTACTGTGCAGGTTAAACGGGGAGGGAGGGGAGGGGGAAATGTTTGCCTGTGTCGGTAAACCTGGAAGCGGCCGGAAACGAGGTGTACTATCGCTGTCGAGCATTTTGCTCTTTCTCTCTTCGTCTCTTTGGCCTGCCACCCTACGGATGCTTTCTACCCCCCCCCCCCCCCCCCCCCCCCCCCTCTCACTCACTCTCTCTCTCTCTCTCTATCGCGTTCTCTTTATGTTTCTGTTACTGTGTCTATTTCTCTCATTGGCATCTTGCTAAGGGAAGCAAAACGGAAACGGCCTCGAGGCTTCGACTGCTCTCTGTCTCTTCGTCCGTAGATTTGCATCCCTCTCTCTCTCTCTCTCTCTCTCTCTCTCTCTCCCTCTCTCTCCCTCTCTCTCTCTCTCTCTCTCTCTCGCTGTATCTGCAACGCTAGTTCGCCCCAACACACGCCAACGAGAGGAGCATCAACAGCATCCGCGTATATACGCCAGCGCCTACGATAATTTCCCTCAATAATCCCACCCTCTGCCGGAACACACTAAAATACGTATAAATACGCTCTGCACATAAATATTCGTTTGCACACTGCTGGCGGATATAATAAGGCATAGGAGGCCATTATTTTTGTCGGGGCACTACGCATTCTTTGCACGACAGTGAAAAGAACGGGAATTCTTTTTTTTATAAGCATTGCTATATATATATATTGTTACACCGTTGGGTGAACATATATGTTTTTAAAAAAACGTCGTTATCGCGTATCGAAGAGTGTTCTTTGTTTAGTATTATAATCGTATGATGAATTATTGATCGGTGATATTCTTGGAGTCCTCTTCTTCCTTGACGATTGTAATATGATGCGACGACCGATGACTCTTCTTTCACGATAGCGGCAAAGTAGTAAACGTCGATCGAAGTGCGTAGTTGATTGCGTAGAAAGTTCTTGATGACGACCAAATGAATATTCCAGAGTTATAACTACGCGGACAATATGCACAAAGCTCGGCAACGATATTCTTGATATGCTCGACGGAGACTCTGGATCGAGAATGACGATATCGTCTTCTCTGTGTCTTTCTTTCTATCTCCCTCTCTTAGCGCTCGCGGATGCTCTTATATATGATTTAGGAATAACGCAATTAGTATCAGCTATTTGGCGGGGACAAAAAAAAATATTGCGTCACTGGTTGACTTATCCAGAAAGTATCAGGTTACATCGTTACAATATATATATATATACCAGGTATGTAAATATGAAACCGAAATTTTTGTATAGAAAATACACGTTTATTGTATGAAAATGATGAAAAATATTTTATTCGAAGTATTGTCCATTGCTAGATATACATTTTTCCCACCTGTCTGGCAATTTGTGGATGCCATGCCAAAAAAGCTGTTGCTCTTTTGAGGACAACCAGTCATCGAGCCATTTTGGGTATATTTTCATAAGAAGTGAAGCGCTGCTCAGCAAGTGCGTGTCCCATCGATGCAAATAAGTGGTAATCTGACGGAGCCAAGTCTGGTGATTAAGCCGCATGCGAAAGTATTTCACAACTAAACGCCTCAATCGTTTCCTTGACCAGTTTTGCTGTGTGTGATGGTGCATTGTCATGAAGCAAAATCACTTTGTATTGCCTTTTTTTGATATTCTGGTCGTTTATCACGCGAAGCTTCATTCAAATCGATCATTTGTTGTCGCTAGCGTTTAGTATTAACAGTTTCATTGTCATCCTCATCCAACAATGCTTGCAATTCGCTGTCTTCAAACTTTTTCGGTGACCTCCCACGTTCTTCGCTTCTCACGTCAAAATCGCCACTTTTTAATTTTTTCAACCACTCAAAGCACTGTGATTTACCAAGAGCATGCTCACCGTAAGCTTCGACAACAATTCGATGCGATTCTGCAGCAGTTTTCTTCAAATGGTAACAGACAATTAATGCTCTCCGTACATCGTAATTTCCAGGCACAAAATTCGACATGTTCAACGCCATAAAAAAACTACGCAGGGGTATGAAACTTGTATTGTTGTGAGTTAAAAATCTTTGTCAGATGTCAACAAAGCAAGTAGCACCAATGACGCGACTTGGCGGTAACTACATTGACAGCTAGAGCCATCTATGGGCAAATTCCGGTTTCATATTTACAAACCTGGTATATAGCAATGACAATGGAAAAAAAAATGCCGTTCAATTCGCTCTCGTGCAAGAAATGAAGTTTTGAAGAACCCACTATATTCGTCATAAGTGTGCAGAAACTTTCATTGAGTCGATATTCGATTTTCGCTCGACTCGGTCCTTTCGTGCTGCTCTCGCGATCTGACTGGGTTCCCGTCATTCTCCACACTCTCAGCTCTCTGTCGTCAAGCCCACACGAGGGCACTATTCTATGCGTTGATAGCAAAGTCTGACTGAGTACTCCGCAATGCGTTTTGCACCGTCTGGGCGACGTTCCTATCATTCTAGGGTCCTATCTACAGGGTGGCCTGAAAAGTGACATCAAAGAGGAAAATCTACATGCCTCGTATCCATCCGAATCATTCAAATTTATTGGGATCTGTCATATGGTCGGAGCCTAAAAAAACATGATGGCGATAAGAGGACCGTTAAACGTAAACAGACATGTAGTTCAGTGCAAATTTCTGTGATATTATGATAAGTATTAGTGCAATTTGTGATTAGGCTGGTGCCAATCTTAAACACCGCAATTTTGTAGAAGGAGAATGTATTTTGAAGGCTGGGCACATTTGAAAATGTGGTAAAGTTAGTGGCGTTTCCCAAGCCGTTGCTGTCACCTTCTGAGCGTATTGCTTGCAAACATCTCAATTACGAAATAATCCCCATGAGATTGATGATTCAAAATGATATGCTCTCGCAAAGCTAGGTTGGGGGAAAAAACACAAGCACATAATTGTGACGTTACTGTATTGCAATCGGTAAGTCTACACTGACAGAAAAACTCTATTTGATTATATTTTATTTGAATTAACTTGATTTTTCGTGAAATCAAATTTTTCCCATTCCATTCTATTATTGAAATGATTTATTTTGAATATATTTATTTATTCAAATCAAGATCTATTTAATCTCGTCTAATGACCAAATATTTCATTTATTCCTAATAAATCTGTGATCCAGTGTCATCTGTTCAAAAAAACACTTTAGTCGAATCCACCAAATGTATCGATTAATTTTTTTTTATTATTTAAATGAAATAATATTTTCGTAGGGTCAAACATTTTTCTATTTGATTGAATTAATGGTCTGGATTTACTGCAACAAATACTTTCTTATTTGATTCAAGCTATTGATCAACGTTTGGGTTTGTTTGGGTTGACAGAAATGTATATTTGAATCAAATAGACGTTTGTTCGCGCTGATAAAAATATTTGTGATACAAAAAATAACTCCTATACATTTAAAGGAAGAATGTGCTTGATTCCAATCTTCATTTATTTCATTAAAATATATTCAATATTTAACAAGAATAGCTGGAACAAATAAAAACATATATTTGAAACAAATAGGATCGTAGTAGGCCGTAAGACAAGAAAAAAAAACTTGTTGGATTTAAATAGTTCCTATTTAAATTAATTTTTTTTTAGCAGCATAACCTCTCATTCTCAGTACCTTTCATTATTTGATAGTGAACAATTTTTAATTAGTTTTTAATGTTTCTCAATTTTGCATTACAGTTTCAAAAATTCCTTTCAAGCACACTTTCATGTCTGAGTTAACTTTTTATTTTATTTTTACGGATTTCATCCAAGCCTCTAATTGATCTGTTTTTTTTTTCAATTTCCCAAAATAATTTTTCATACACACAAAGCGCAATTGCTTTAATAATTTCTGAGAGCTCATACACAAAAGAGAAAAGAAAATAAAAACCGAAGCTACGGGAAAACTCGAAAGAAATATTAGAAAATACTTTTTTTTCGAAAACTAAAATAGTTCGTGGAACATGTAGGGGGTTGATTCGGATAGGTTTTGATACGAGGCATCAAGATTTTCATTTTAGACGTCACTTTTTTGGACCACCCTGTATATATATATGTGTGTTTGTGTATGTGGATGCGAATATGTATAGCATCAGTACCTACAGTACAGAAGGTTATATCGAAATCTGCACGATTATATCTGGCCTCGTGTTTCGATCAACGTCGATGTTTGTACGCCCCCGCATAGCCACGCTATATATCTTCTGTGAACGCATCGTGCTCGATATACACGGGTATTCTCTCTCATCCGATCTCTCTTTGAGCTATGCATCTTATTTATTGTTTCTTATTTGACTCGGAGTCAAATAAGTAATTATTTTTACTTATTTGAATCCGATCAAATATGAAGGAATACAGAGCTAATATTATTCATCGAACATGTCTGGCACTGATGACGGAACTGCTATAAACGATTGAATTGACAGAAGGATGTTATGGTATTGAAGTTTGGACCCTTGGAAGGTAACGAAATCATTTTTATTCCACTCGGTACGATAATGGACGTTTTACGTACGCATCGCGTGCGTCAAACCTCCATTTTCACACCGCGTACGATAAAATTTCGTATAATACTCGATGAAAAAAACTTTTTCTAACCCCGTGTAATTGCAACACTCCGCCTTCGGCTCGTGCTGCAAACTCACACTCGTTACAAAAAAGTTTTTTTCGTCCTCGTGTCATAATGTACTATTTTATTCCTGTTACCTAATTTTTTTTCTGCTCATTTAGGCTACAAAAATCACTGAAACATTTTTAGAGAATGGAGATGAAAATTAGGTAACAGGAAAACAATAGTACATTATGACACGAGGACGAAAAACACTTTTTCTAACCTCGTGTGATTGCAACACTCCGCCTTCGGCTCGTGCTGCAAACTCACACTCGTTAAAAAAAGTTTTTTTCGTCCTCGTGTCATAATGTACTATTGTTTTCCTGTTACCTAATTTTTTTCTGCTCATTTAGGCTACAAAAATCACGGAAACATTTTTAGAGATTGGAGATCAAAATTAGGTAACAGGAAAACAATAGTACATTATGATACGAGGACGAAAAAAACTTTTTCTAACCTCGTGTGATTGCAACACTCCGCCTTCGGCTCGTGCTGCAAACTCACACTCGTTACAAAAAAGTTTTTTTCGTCCTCGTGTCATAATGTACTATTTTATTCCTGTTACCTAATTTTTTTTCTGCTCATTTAGGCTACAAAAATCACTGAAACATTTTTAGAGAATGGAGATGAAAATTAGGTAACAGGAAAACAATAGTACATTATGACACGAGGACGAAAAACACTTTTTATAACCTCGTGTGATTGCAACACTCCGCCTTCGGCTCGTGCTGCAAACTCACACTCGTTAAAAAAAGTTTTTTTCGTCCTCGTGTCATAATGTACTATTGTTTTCCTGTTACCTAATTTTTTTCTGCTCATTTAGGCTACAAAAATCACGGAAACATTTTTAGAGATTGGAGATCAAAATTAGGTAACAGGAAAACAATAGTACATTATGATACGAGGACGAAAAAAACTTTTTCTAACCTCGTGTGATTGCAACACTCCGCCTTCGGCTCGTGCTGCAAACTCACACTCGTTAAAAAAAGTTTTTTTCGTCCTCGTGTCATAATGTACTATTGTTTTCCTGTTACCTAATTTTTTTCTGCTCATTTAGGCTACAAAAATCACGGAAACATTTTTAGAGAATGGAGATCAAAATGAGGTAACAGGAAAACAATAGTACATTATGACACGAGGACGAAAAAAACTTTTTCTAACCTCGTGTGTTTGCAACACTCCGCCTTCGGCTCGTGCTGCAAACTCACACTCGTTAAAAAAAAAGTTTTTTTCGTCCTCGTGTCATAATGTGCTATTGTTTTCCTGTTACCTAATTTTTTTTTGTGCTCATTTAGTCTACAAACACCACTTAAACATTTTTAGAGAATGGATATACATAATCTGCACTTGTAAAAAAAGAGTTTAGATGCTGGTGCAAATAAAGAGGTGAAAAAGAAGAATTTTCCTTACATTCCAACAATGCAAACTTTAAGCCCATAGGATATTTTTAATATTTCTTTATCGTCGGAGATGAATCGTGAAACTTTTTGTCTCTACTCCTATTCATGATGAGTATTGAAGTAAGAAGTCTCACATTTTTCAACTGTACTTTTTGCGAGTATGATGCGAATCGAGCAAATTAATTGCATCGAGTGCAATCTCGTTTTTTTTTTTTTTTTTTTCATTTTGATAAGATTCGATTGGGTTGTATTATTCATCGATTCGTTGAATTTAAAATTGCAAAAATTTAAATTATACTAAATAAATAACTGTATTTTTTGTATTTAGTACATAAAGTAACTCGTGTAAATTAATTGCATTGGGTGCAAACTCTTTTCTTCTCTCTTCAAACCTTGCCAAAATAAAAAAAGGTTTCTTTTTTATTTTGGCAAGGTTTGAATTGATTTGATTCGATTGGTTTGAAGTATTTATGATTCGTTTGGGTTTAAATTGAAAAATTTGACTTAATGGCAAGGGTAATAAAAATTGAATAAAAATCTGCCTTCCCATCTCTATCTTTCCACCTCTCTCTCTCCCTCTCTCTCTCTCTCTCTCTCTCTCTCTCTCTCTCTTATTTCTATCGCATGCGAATGTCAAAGAAAACGTTTTCAGCTCTTTTCTGATATAACGATGAATGCAACGTTGATTAAAACCACCCGAAGCGATATCTCGAAATCATTACCGTGAAGAGAAAAAAAAAATAACGTTGGTTTTCTCAAAAGTAATAGGTGAACATTTTTTTCGGTGCATCGCGAGAAGGATTTGAAAGTGAAGAGATGCGATGCTTAGAAATTGATGGGAGGCATAAACGGCCGCAAAGCAATTAAAGGAACGAGATATCATCGTTATGACCCACAAAACGCTCGAGATATTTTATCAGTGGTCGGTCAACACATTCACCCGAAAACTTTTCAAAGATCCTGCTCGCTCGAAGCTTGAATAAACCACACGTGGCGGTGTTAATAAAAATAAATAAATATATATATATGGAAAAAAAATTTTTTTGCTGCGCACAAACCCATCGTGCATGCACAGCTCGAGAGTCTCGAGCAAAAACGAGCTACGACCCTTCCCGTACGGCGATAAGTACCGCGTTAAAGTTTTTCCTAAACTTTCTGATCCGTGAGAGAGCAGCGATTAAGCGATTTACGGTAAAAAAAAAATAAATAAAAAACGCACGGACCTAAGAGTGCCTCCACATCTTTCAGTGCGCGAAGCTCTCGGTGCGGGTTCGCTGAGCTTACACCGCAGCAACCCCTGGCGAACGTTTACACGCTCTGCTAGCGTCGCCTACACGGGCTTCTCCAACCCTCGAACCCCGAAGTTTCGAAGAGTTTCTTTTTTTTTTCTGCCTATTTGGTCACTATTGCAGAGAAAGGTAGGTACCGGAGAAATTATGTGGGAGTAGAAACGCATTTGGAAAAATTAGGAGTTAAGCAATTATGTATTAATGAAAAGATATTAAACAATTATTAAAATATATATCGAATTATTATTAATTATTAATAAATTAATTATTATAATAAATTTATTACTATAAATTATTATTAATAATAGGTGAATATATTGGGTGAAGTAAAAAGTTCTGAGCGTTTTCCGCGAGATGTCTTTAGTGAGCCATATCTCACGATGTATACATCGCATCGGGTCATACTATACGGCGATTTAAAGGTGATATTACGCTTAAAAAAAAGTTCTTTGACAGTTTTGTGTTTGGTGAAGCCAGTTGTGTGTTACAGCGTTCCAAAATGGAGGTAAAAAAAAAGAGAAAATTCGATACATTCTTCAGTACCACTACGACCAAGGTGAAAAGGCAGAGCAGGCGGCTAAAAAAATTTGTGCTGTTTATGGACCCAATACAGTATCGAATGCAACAGCAAAGCGGTGGTTCCAACGATTCCGTTCTGGTAATATGGACGTCGAAGATGAGGCAAGCTCTGGTAGGCCAATCGTCGAAAATGTCGATAAAATCATGGAAATCGTCGAGTCGGACCACCATGTGAGCACTTAATCCATTGCCCAGGAACTGAAGATTAGCCAGAAAACCGTTTGGAACTATTTGCATAAGGCTGGTCTCAAGAAGAAGCTCGATGTATGGGTACCACACGAATTGACGCAAAAGAACCTTTTGGACCGAATTGATGCCTGCGATTCTTTGCTGAAACGTAACGAAATCGAGCCATTTTTTAAGCGGATGATGACTGGCGATGAAAAAGGGGTCACATACGAGAACAACAGCCGAAAAAGATCGTGGTCCAATCGCGGTGAGCCGGCCCAAACGATCGCCAAGCCCGGATTAACGGCCAAGAAGGTTTTGCTGGGTGTTTGGTGGGATTGGAAGGGAATCATCCACTATGAGCTGCTCCCATCGGACCAGACACTCAATTCGGACCTCTACTGTCAACAACTGACCAGATTGAATCAGGCGATCGACCAGAAGCGGCCAGAATTGACCAATAGGAAGGATGTTGTGTTCCATCAAGACAACGCCAGGCCGCACACATCTTTAACGACGCGCCAAAAGCTCCGAGAGCTTGGATAGGAGGTTCTATCGCACCCGCCGTATAGTCCAGACCTGGCACCAAGCGATTATCACCTTTTCAAGCATTTGCAAAATTTTCTTGATGGTACAAAACTGGCCTCAAGAGAGGCTTGTGAAAATGAGCTGGTCAAGTTTTTTACCAATAGGGACGAGGACTTCTTCAATCGCGGAATTATGAAATTGCCTTCAAAATGGACAAAAGTTATCGAATAAAAGGGCGCATATTTGATCTAAATCGGATAATCCTAACTATGTTAATTTCATTGTCGAAATAAAGCGAAAAAAACGTTCAGAACGTTTTACTTCATCTAATATATTTCAATAGTTGTTTTATATTTTTCCAGCAATGTGTCATTGCTCAACTCGTAATTGATTTTCGCAAATGCGTTTCTACTCTGGTAGAATTTTCTCAGGTACCTTTACTTTTTAAATATGACCAAAAATATATATTATATTATTATTGATAATAATTTAGCATATATTTTAATAATGGTTCAATATTTTGCCAGTAATTTTTGAATAATCAAAAAAATTATTAAATAAAAATAATAATTTAAAAAATATATAAAAATATGAACCTGCAATACAAACTCTGTAAGGGGAGTAAGAATTTTGACAGATTTTACCGCAAAACGAAATTTGACATAAAGGCTGAAGGCATGGAATTTTTATCATTTGATACGATATTTCCAAATATTGTGATACCAAATGAATAATAATCAAGATTAATAATGCAAGGTGAAACAGAGCCGAATTAATATTATTATCAGTAAATTATCAGTTCCTAGAAGTCAATCCGTTTGTTCAATCCTCCAAATAAGATTTTTCGTATTCGGGACCAAAATCGTTTCCTCGCACTCAAAAATACTAAATTCGACTCCGTTTCATGAAAACCCAACAATGCTAACAATAATTACCAGTATTTATAATTGAGGATTTGATTGATGTTGGATATGGGCAAACTTTAAATTGTATCGTAAGGCTGGATTTGGCGCTTGGCGAGAACTTCGAATACATCGTGATTGATGGAAGAGGCAGACAAAAAAGAAGAAAACAAAAAAAATGCGTCATGCGTGACCAATTTCAACACGCGCCCCATTCTTTCGGAAGTTTAATAGTACGTGATAGACTATCCGGTACGCGGGGCCATTCACAGAGGGGTTGTCCCGCACCATCATAGTATGCGTCCTGGAGCGTCCCAAGGAACATCAATCTGGATTTGCGTTGAAGTACGTTAAACGAAACGCAGTGCGATATCACGTGAAACACGTCATTTCTTCGGATACACACAATTTGCGAAAGTCATTTAAGGCCTTAGGTCACTCTAGAGGCCAAAAAAGAGCATATTTTGTGATTATTTTTTCAGCGAAACCATCAAATAAATCGAAATTACAAAATAGGGGTTTTATTATACACGTAATTGACTATACGAAATTATTTTTTCACAGCGATACATGTCAAAATGGCGACTGTGCAGCATTTTTCCGATGACGCCTTTATTTCTGGAAGGTCAACGGCCGGACCAACAGCTCCTATAATTTTTGACTTATGATGAGACACTAAAGTTTTTTCGATTATATATAAGAATAGCTATAGAAGTGCGTAGAATTTTTTTGATATATTGTTTTTTGTCAAAATGGCGCATTTCTAAAACAAAAAGTATAAAATGCCATGAGAAAAACGTCAGAAAATTGTTTATAAAAAAGGAACTATGCAATATAATAAAAAAAAATCGTAACTAGTGCCTCAGAAAATGTAATTTTAAATATACAATTAAAATTTCAAATGAATCGGTTGAAATTTTTTTGAGTTATGAGTTCGGCCGACTTGAAAAATGTAGTTTTGAGATAAACGCGTTTAAAGTTAGTAGAAAGTCACGACATGAATCAAGAGGGGTTGCACTAGAATTAAAAAATCGAGTACTTAGAGATTTTTAATACCCATAATCTTTTGGAATATAATTTTATAGGTACTAAGGTACATTTTTAACAAAAAAAAAATCGATTTTTGGAAAATCCTAGAGTGGCCTAAGGCCTTAAGTATTCTAGTTTAGAAATTTAAAAGAAATCCATTTTTTTTGCTTTTTCTCGAAGAACACTTTTAAGAATATGTCCTCAGAAGGAAAATTGAAATTCCCTATATTTATAAAGTTATAGCGATTTAAATAGGGCCGAACTGAGAGGCCGCATTAGCGTGAATCGGACAAGATTCTAAAGAAACTAAAACTGCTCAGAGGGAAGAAGAACCTTCAGAAAATCATAATTTGGAAGTACCCGTGCAGAAATTTCTTAGGGATACCTAAGTTCCGATCAGATCCCCATCTGGATATGATACGGATTCCCTAGAAGGGGTATCCTCATCGGAATCCAGATGGCGCTCACTAAGTAGCACAAGGCGGAGACGTGATGGTAAGAATTTGAAAAACGTATTTCAAATACGTATTAAATACATTCTTCTTAGCAAATTAAATACATATTTTCTTAGTTCAAACGATTTCCATTTAATTTAAATATAATTACTTAGAATAAATAACCTATATCACTTTTCTCCTGGAAATATAAGTCTGTCAAGGTCTATATATTGTTTTTTTTTTAAATTTTTTAATTAAATATAAAGAATTTTTTTCGAAATTCTGTTATTAAAATATATAAGTTTTGACCGATATACTGTAGCACCAATGTTTACTTAATCTTTTTCAGATCCTTGAATAAACGATTTCAGAAAACGTCCAGCATCTCCAGCTGATACGGATCGGTATCTCCTGGTGATTTTTACATTAATCCCTGGGATCCGATTCGATATCGAACTAGATCTTGTTCTGGAAGTTCGGGATTCTAGTCTGGATCCTATGCAAAATTTCTATTTGGTTTCTGACTAGAGTCCTTAACAGTTCCGTATTAGAATCCTGGCTGGAATCCTGATTGAGAAACCAAGATCCTAGTCCAAATCGGACTGTATCCATGACAATATTTCTGCACGGGCTGTACAAAAGAGGTTTTAGTATTAGGGTTGAGTGTTCAAAATAAAAATTATAAGACCCTAAGTACCTACAACATAAATAAAACGTCGTTTTGTTTCAAAGGGCAACTATCCTCACAGCATAAATTGATCACCGTAGCAAAACATCGCTCACAGCAAAAATCCTCACCGTAGGCAACTATCCTCTTCCTCAAAGGTTTAAGAAATGATATTTTTTTTCTTATGTAAGTAGAATAGGCACTTGCTTTTTATCGACCATTTCAAAGATCCAGGACGATTGTATCAATAGCTATTAAAATCCTTTACATAACGTCAATTGTTTCAAAAATATAACTTTTTTTTAATCAAAAAGTTGGGCATTCATCCCACATTTACTCTGCATTACCCGAAAATGTACTTGCTTGCAATGTATTTCAGGCGGAACACTGCAATTACCAATAGAGTGTAAAGCCATAAAAAATGATTTTGTGATATTTCCGGTCTGTTCCATGAAAGGGCCCGATCAGATGAATCGGACGAGGCAAGCCTGGCCAAGTAAAGGCCCGAGTCACATTTCTACACGGGACACGCTCTTGTCGAATAGTATGTATATTGAGCTCCAGCTGTCTTCCCTCGATAGACGGAAGTACGGTTGGGAATTAACGGAAGGTGAAATGAAAATCCTGGATGATCTGGATGATGTTCCGAGTTCCCATTCTCCGGAACAAATATACAGTGAAGACTGCCCTTAAGCAGATAAAAATGTAAGGGCTCGTATATATATATATTTTATATATACATACACAGAACCACTTTTATCCCTCGTGCTCAAGCACATATTGGAAATAACGTATTTGACTAAATCCGCTGGATGTTCGCGATGGTGAGAAAGAGAGAGAGAGAGAGAGAGAGAGGGAGGGAGAGAGAGAGAGAGAGAGAGAGAGAGAGAGAGAGAGAGAGAGAGAGAGAGAGAAGGAAGGCAAGAGATTTGCTCATCCCTCCCGGGCACACTCTAGAAGGACTGACGTGATCATAGAAATTCACAATGAATCCGGAAGACGAACAACGATTCGTCCCCAAAGTTGGACCGATTCCAATAGTCAGGCCGCGAAGCACACACAATTCTCGTGATCTCGCGGCACTATCTTGGTTACGTTGGCGGGAGTTTTGCTCAAGTGAGGAATGGAGAGCAAGAGGAAGAGCGAGAGAGATAGAGGGAGGATGAACAAGATAACTAGGAAAGAAAGTTTGCCGAATCCACCAAGTTCGATAAGTTCTGCAGTGCAGATGTTGGCAAAGATTACAAGCGCAAAGTGCACCAAATTGAGAAGTTATCGAATCTCAAGCCAGTTTTCTTTTACAAGGCACAGTTTGGCTCGTCATTTATTGCACCACAAATTTCCGTTTTGTATCTTTGCTTGTTATACGAAAGCTGTGCTTTCTCCCTTCATCGATTCGCCGCTCTGCTTCCCTCGTTACGGATTTGTGCGAGTAGGTTTTTCTCTCTTTTTTTTTTTGGGTTATAGCCGGGACGAATCGAAGGCCTCGTTGTCAGGGGGAAAGATACAGGGATGAAGAAACGCCAGTCAGATGGCCATAGTGGCCGGAACTATACCGGATTTATAAATATATAGGCAGACTTTTCGCATTCCACAGATTCGAATGCAACGAAAAAACGAATGTACTCCACCCGTGGGGCACAATGGGCCAATCCACAAATTTTTTTCGAACCCATTATTTTAGGATTTTTAATATTTTTGCAAAAAATATGGCAACTTTATTGTACGCCCGAAGGTTTATAAAATCGGTTATGACGTTTTTTTTTCTAATCAGACTGCTTTGGTAAGAGTAAAAATTCGATAGAAAAAAAGTGACACACTGTGCCCCACTATTCCCTACACTACGTATATGGAGCAAACCGAAGGAGCCGCAGGAAAATAAAAAAAGAAGCGAGTCGTAGGAAACGAATATCCGGGGGTGTATTCCCATGACGCACGATGAACAACCCCCGCGCTGTTTGTCGTTGAGCGCTAAATTCTCACTGTCACAAGGACGGGAACGACCGTACCAAATCCATGTATTATTTACGTATGAAAACGAACGAGGCCGCTAGTACAAGCTTGTGGGTTATACAAAACGCGGGGGCGGGGAAGAAAGGACGAAAGAGAGGGAGGGAGAGAGGGAGAGAGAGAGAGAGAGAGAGAAAGCAAAATAGACGATCCAGGGGATGCGTATGTTTTCCTATTTCAACCAAAGTTTTTGCTCTTGTAACTCGTGATGTGGGTGGGCGAATTCCCACGAACAGATTATATTTATACCGGTGAATTTGGAATCGTTGAAATGCAATGAAAATTATGTTATAAAAAATTCTACTCACTAATTTGAGCCACGAAAATTACTCTCTTATGCTTATAAAAATATATATCCAATAGAACTATTGGACAAAGAAATCCATATATTCAGTTGGTAAATAAGTTCGTTCGATTTTGAACGTTACGAAAAGTATGAAGAAAACCGAACGAAATTATTTTCCAACCCAATAATATGAAAGGAGAAGTCCTGTCTGCCTGATAGATCAACGCAGAGCCTAAACCGACGATGATAGACACGTGAAATTTGGTCAGGAGTTTCCTTTTATGATGTAACATCTCACTAAGAAAGAGCTTTTTGAAAATCAACACCTAAGAGGGTGAAATGGGGTGTTAAAGTTTGTATGGAAAATCTTATTCTGTGGATCGACTGACTCGAGAAAAAAAATTGAAAATAACTTTTCTGTACACTCAAAACTATGTATAACAAAGTTTTCCAATTCAATTTTTTACTGCTACCATTGTAGTCGTTTAAAAAAATCGTAAAATTAGCCTTTTTTTTAAGAGTTGGAGTAGCTTTATCCATTGATTTCTCATTCGATAAACCCAGAGTGCTACACTGACAGCATTTTTTTTATAAATATTAACTCGATGCGTCTATTTGATTTTTTTTTTAATTTGAATTAACTAGATTTTTCGTGAAATCAAATTTTTCCTATTGCATTCCATTATTAAAGTTATGTATTTTAAATATATTTATTTATTCAAATGAAGATCTATTCAATATCGTCTAATAACTAAATTATTTATTCCTAATAAATCTGTGATTTAGTTTTATCTGGTAGTATAAGACAAAAGAGACAGACGGAAAAATGGCAAACGATTTAGTCTCTCAAAAATCTCATGGCTTTGTTTTCATTAGAAGACTGTTGTAACATTCTGCAGTTGAGGAAAATAGTTGGTCTTTCTATACATAAATGGTCGCGCCTGTTAATAAAAGTCACGACGACATCTTTCTTTTTTCCAAATAACAGCCTTGTTAGTGAAAAAAAAAGAAAAGTAACTAAACTTTTTTTTACCGCACTTTTATATCATGAACCCATATTCCTTTCGCGTATTCGTATTTTATCTTTATTTATTCAATTCGGATATATTTAATATTTCAAAAGAATAGCTTGAGCAAATAAAAAAATATATTTGAAACAAATAGGGTCGTAGCAGACCGCGAGACAAGGAGAAAAACCTATTTCATTTAAATAGATCCTATTGAATTATTATTTTTTTTTTTTTTTTGGCAGTTTACTTCGTAAGTACACCAAACCATCTAGCAGTAGTTTGATGTTTATTGGTAAGGAAAAAAATGGCCCGAAAACGTCGAAAATGATACTGTACATACGCTTCCGCAACCTCCAATAATTCTTGTATCGAGGCGTTTGAAAGACCTGGCTAAGGGTGAGCATCAACTACCAATGAGCTCGACTTCGATGACTGTGGCCATGGCCACAATCATCGAAGTCTGCAAAGTAAATGAACTACTGTAGAGTCAATGAATAATATTACATAGCAAATAAACCGCAAGCATCAATTTCATGATCCTCCATATTCAACCATTAGCCAGAGTAATGATATCAAATTTATGATTATTAATTCTCATTTGAATAATTCGCACTGGCTGCCTATTCATCCGTAAACTACCCAATGCTAGACACTTGCCATCCAACTCACAGACTCGAAACGCTCCCTCCCACCCCCGCTCCATTTCCCTCCACCCTTTTACGAGATACAAGCACACGAGACCGTTTCCCTTTTGGCCGAGGGCAAAGGGTCTGATGGCCCGTGTAAGCGCGTTATGTGCTCGTAAAAGCCCAGTGATATCGACGTGTATCGGCAAACTGACCAGAACAACCGAGGAGAACGAATGCTTCTTTCTCTCGAGAAAAAAAAAAAGTCCGCATTCCTCGAAGATTTTCGTACAAAGTTCTCGTAACGAATTTTATAGTTTCCCTCGTAAATGCAGGCGGTTGTTCGCTCGCGAGAAAATGGTAGGCCCGTCGATAAAGCTTCGGCCATTAGGAAGCGCGTAAAACATCGCGGACACTTCTCCTCGAGAGCTTTACGTTTCTATTGATGCGATGACATGGCTCTACTGCTCTACTGCTAAAAAAGAACTGCTAAAGATTCTACTGCTAAAATTCTACTGCTAAACGGGCTCTACTGCTAAAACTGTACTGCTAAAAACTCCACTGCTAAAATTGTACTACTAAAAGCTCTAGTGTTAAATGGGCTCTAGTGCTAAAACTGAACTGCTAAACAGACTCTAGTACTAAAAGCAGCACTGCTAAAGAGTCTCAACTGCTAAAACGCAAAAGGGTATGTTTTTGAAAAGTTTTTCAAAAACATACCCTTCAAAAACATACCTGCGCAAGCGGCGAGGAAGGAGATCATGACAGAAATTAAGAAGGCCGTGAAATTTTTTTGAGTTTCTAAAACTAAAAATCCCCATAAATTTGAAGCTCTGCATGAGCACCGTCATATAAAAATGTATGGTATGAAAAAAGCGACTTGTTGACAAACACCGAGGATTGACGACGAGAAAAAAAAAAACAAGGTTGAAATGAAGATACACGAAAGTTCGGAATCTTCCGGATGTCGGGTCGAGACCAAAGACGATGTAGAAGTTTGCATCGTTGTAAGGCGAGAAAAAATCCTTTCGTTTGAATTTCCCTATTTTTTTCGACCCTTTCGAGCTACCAGGATTTCCTTACTTTCCTTGATAGAGATCTGCAACTTATATCTGCAGCGCAAGACTTTCCGTAATAATAAGAATAAAGAAATTGAGAAAAAAAAACATCATTACGATCCAGCGATGCAAACTCCAAACGCATAGTAAAAAAAAAGGCATTGTAGCCGGAAGGGCCGTCCATAAGCAGTACTGGTCTTCCCATCTTTCGTGACGGCAAAAAAAATCAAACAAGAAGAACTGTTTTCAATATCGAAAGGTACAAAAAAATGAGGAACTTTGGAATCTTTGGATGCAAACTTTCATCCGTGACCTAGACGATCTACCTGCGTGGCAAATTCCGAGTTTTCAGATGCACCGGAAATGCCTCTAACGCACAGTGACAAATGCACAAAAAAACAATTGCTATTGCAAAGCATCGCTTCCGTGAGAATCGCACAGGAGGGCGTATCACGGCTCCTCATCGTCACACCTGTCACATCGTCAGCCCGGTAAAAGTACCTATTTTAACCCTAGAACGGTAACTTGGGGTGAAAAACCACCCCAGGCGAGTTTAAATCTCGCGCCCTTTCTCCCTTCCTCACGTTTACGACTGACTTCTTTCCCAGACTAGTACCTCGTGACTTCTTTTAAATTCCCAGACTTCGATTCCCGGAATAAATAGACTTTTTCGAAAATCGAGTAAAACTAACCATCCTGTCTTAAAACCGTATATTTTCACTTTATAATGCCGTTGGATTTATTCAATTTCGTTAAAGATCAACGGAGATATTGCAAATTCAATCAAAAAAGTCATTTTTACGAATTGTTCATGTTTTTCACCCTTTTACCTCATTTTTTACTAACTATTCCTATTTCAAGCGCAATCGCCGTAGGCTTACGTGATTCTGCATTAAGAAACGAAAAGAATGAGCCCAAGTTGAACCCTTTTCGTGAAATTTTACCGGAGATATGAATTTTTCAAAATTGGGGTGGTTTATCACCCCAGGTTACCATAATAGGTAAAAAAAAATAAGGTTACCATTCTAGGGTTAAAGAGAGTATAGCCGAGTGCCCGAGATCGCGAGCGACCACATTCAATCAATGCTATTAAAGTGAGAACCATGGATATAGGGATAAGAGAACGGATAAACACTTGAATCGGATTAGAAAGGAGGGTTAAGGGTGCATGTATATTTCCGTTAGATCTCCCAAGGCAAAGGTGGATTGTGCGCCTCGATGGGATGACGAACTCGAGCGCAAAGAAGATGAAGAAGGGTCCTTACGAGTAAGATGAGTGGCAATGAGAAAGTTTTCTTTTAAACCGTAACGTGGCGTATCGCGGTTGTTCGATCGACTGAGCAAAGTGTAGTAAGTTCAGAAGAGGTTCGACGAAACAATGCTTAACATTATATACACAAATAATCTTAAGGAAAAAATAATAATAATAATAATAATGCAATAAAAAATATAAAATAATAACAATGAGATAAAGGTAATAAATATTAATAATAATTTTTATTAACTATTAATAATAACATGATACTATATATTAACCGAAAAAATCATAATGACGACATCGAGGTAATAATTATTATGAATAATTATTATAAGCTATTAATAATAATATTAAAAATAAAAATAAAATAATCATAGTAAATAAAATAAAATAAAATATAAATAAATATTAATAACTTAATAACTAAATAAATAAAAATAAATGAAATAACATAAAATAAAAATAAAATAATCATCAAATAATCATATAATTATTATTAAGGCCTTAGGCCACTCTAGAGGCCAAAAAGGGCATATTTTGTGATTTTCTTTTCAGCGAAACCATAAAATAAATCGGATTTACAAAATAGGGGTTTTATTATACACGTAATTGACTATACAAAATTATTTTTTCACAGCGATACATGTCAAAATGGCGACTGTTCAGCATTTTTCCGATGACACCTTTATTTCTGGAAGGCCGGACCAACAGCTCCTATAATTTTTGAGTTATGATGAGACACTAAAGTTTTTTCGATTATATATAAGAATAGCTATAGAAGTACGTGGGATTTTTTTTTGATATATTGTTTTTTGTAAAAATGGCGCATTTCTAAAACAAAAAGTATAAAATGCCATGAAAAAATCGTCAGCAGATTGTTTATAAAAAAGGAACTATGCAATATAATTTAAAAAATCTTACGTAGTGCCTCAGAAAATGTAATTCTAAATATACAGTTAAAATTTCAAGTGAATCGGTTGAAATTTGTTTGTAGAATTTCTACTAACTAAAGTTAGTAGAAAGTCACGAGAAGAATCAAGAGGGGTTGCGCTAGAATTCGAAAATCGAGTACTTAGAGATTTTTCACACCCATAATCTTTTTGGAATATAATTTCATAGGTACTAAGGTACATCTTTAATTTAAAAAAATCGATTTTTCGAAAATCCTAGAGTGGCCTAAGACCTTAATAATAATTATAAGCTATTATTCAATTAATTATAGCTATTATTAATTAACTATAGCTATGATACTACTAGCTATATTTATTATTATTAATAATAACCTATTAATAATATAAAAAATAAAAGAATCATAGTTACATAAAGGTATTAATTATTATTATTAACAATAAGTACAAACTCTTGATAATAATATGAAATTGGATGATATTAACTATAAACTATTGATAATAATATCAATTATAAAGGAAAATAAATAGTAAATAATTGAAAAAAATTATAAAGAATTCTAAACACTAATAATAAAGGTAATAACAATTATAATAACCGTAAAGATGCACCGAAATCGCGATGCATGATTGTAACAATTTGATGCATTTTTATTCTATTTATGTTATTTTTCGGAAGAAATTAATATATTCATACATATTGACAATTACATAGGTATGAACATTACTACTTACAATATATGGGACAATTGTTCTCAATTTCTGCAAAAACGTAAACGCGACTCGATTTTTTAATTTTGCTGTGCGAAGAATAAAAAAACAGTCAATCGCATGTCGTGAAAAGCCTTATATAGTATACATGTACACAGATACGAAAATATATATATATTTATACGTATATAAGATTAAAGTGGCTCGAGGATTCGGAAGGGAGCCTTATGAAGTCAAAAGAAAATTTCTGCATTGAAATATATAACGACGGGAGCGAGAACGAGTGAACGACTTTGGTGCCTGCCTCACTCTCTGTGTTGCGTATTTTGGACCTGGTGGAAAAGCAATTAATCCTCACTGCATTATGCAGTGCGGCGGGTTACATTAATTATATATATATATATATATATATATATATATATATATATATACATATACACATGTAAAAAGCAAGCGCTGTTCGACGTCATAAATGTAAAACGGTGCAGGGTGACAGAAGGCCACGAGGCTCATTTACAAACATAATCTCACTGTGCTTCTCTCCCTACCACGGAGACCGAGAAAGCTCAAGTTACACTTCGCCAACCCAAGGATTCAGGAGCACCAAGAAATGAGAGGGGGGGAGGGGAGGGGGAGACAAAGTTTGTCCGATAGTATAGAAGGGGAAGTGAGAAGGAGAGAGAGGATAAAAATCCATAAATCTCTTATCTCTCTATCCCTCGTATTTCGCGGCTTGAAACGAGAAAACTTGGTGTACGCGATGAAAGCGTCAACAACATTAAGCGAAACCGATGAAGAGAAGTTTCAGCCTTTCCATGCTCTTTCTCTCTCTCTCTCTCTCTCTCTCTCTCTCTCTCTCTCTCTCTCTCTCTCTCTCTCTCTCTCTCTCACACACATTTTCATTTTCTCTCTCTGGAATAGTCGGAGCTTTCACGTTGATTATACCTCCGGAATGGCACACAGCATCATTATCCCTGACCTGGGCTCTAGCGGTTGTTCGTGTGCCATGTCCGATTTTGATCTGCACTGCCCGAGACGAAAAACTTTGCCAATCTTTCCTTTCGACGTTATTAGACCGTTTTTTTTTTGCCAACATACGAAATAAAACTAGGACCAAGTCAGGATATCCAAATTTTTCCACAAATCGCCATTAGCCCTCGAACTAATGACTAATGTCCGTTCCTACACCAATTTTTATTCATAAAATAAGATTTTCGCTGAGTTTTCTTCGTTTTTCAGTCTTCAAATGAACCTTTCACTAATTAAATGTTAATTAAATCAGACGTCTCACAGACCATTCTCTTCGTTGATGAGTAAACGAAGAAATTCATGTTCGATAAATTTCATTTATCACCGGAGGACCGGTTTTTTTAATCAAGGAAAGCTTGCGGTGCATATAGACCCGAATCATATATTTGCAGGTAAAAAAAATCGTGTCATGTGTTCTACAGTTTAGGTGTTAGGCCACTCTACAATTTTGGAAAAACTCGACAAACATTTTTTTGGCTGAAAAGATACCTAAGGGTCTCAAAAATGATTTGCTAAAATTTAATGGGCGGTCAAAATCTCTAAGTACCCCAAACAGTTATAATCTGTGCCAGAGGTGGCCGCGCAACTCATGAAGCTTTTCGAAAAAATCGCTGCCTGAAGCTAAAAAAAAGACACGGATCAGCATCATAGATTTTTTTTGGCCCACACAGACTACAGAAATTACTGAAACATTTTCGAGGATCCTTATTAAAAATCTATAACGAAAAACCAGCATAAATATATTTCAAAAAATAATAAAAATCAATAAGTATTTTCGTTCCCGAAGATTTTCGAACTTTTAACAAATTTCGTAAAATCTCTCACCTTGCGTGATCTTTTTTCTGCGTTTTCGACAAATTTTTCTTTTTCGTATCAAAATAGTCTTGAATAATTTCTTTCTCTTAGGCAGGTCCTGGAGGCATTATTTTCATTGAGTAAAAGACTGTAAACAAACTATTTTTTCGAACAATTTTGTATGCAAAAGAGAAGCCAACTATTCGAGAGTATTTTCATGCCAAAAAGAATTGCAAGAAGGATAATTTGTCGAAAACGCAACAAAAAGATTACGCAACGTAAGGGATTTTGCGAAATTTTTAAAAAGTATTTCAAAATTCATAAAAAAAAAAACGATGGCTTTTTTCTTCACGGCAAATTTTGATGTTCCAGTAGGTCATGATCCAATCTAGTACTCTCTTAAGTATGTCGTGGTCTTTGCGGAACATCATGTATCCGTGTGTCTGTGCGTGTGTGCGTTTACTCGTGCAAAAGCTTCGGTAGCTGCAGAAACGTGAAAGCCCCGCGGCATGGACCGCACCAAGTTCTTGGCGTTCCAGTTATTCGTACAACAAGCACATCCGTGAGCCATAACAAAAGGAAAATTCTACAACGTACCGAAAAAACTACGTTCTCACGTGAACACACGCGGCCGCACGAGCACACGCACTTGTCGGCCTCTCTCGTGCTTTTCTTCCCTTCTCATAATGCCGCGCTTTATAATTGTCCGAAAGCCCAGTCTCGCGTAAAGCCCAAATTACCAAGATACTCGTTCTCCCGTTGTTCTCACGGCCAACGTCAAAATCACCCTCTAATCACGCGCCAAGAACTATACGGGAACACGTTTCCTCGTCAATTTTCCAGCAATTAGCGAGGAAGCTTCGAGCACACTGTAACGACTCGACGAAATATCGCGACAATAATCTTTTTACCGAGATTGAAAAGTCTTGCCTTTCATAATAGCACCCACCCCCGCCTCCCCGCCTCCTGACCCACCGCACCAAGCCACGAGAAGTGACAGAACATTAAGAATATTTCTTGGCCAAGGGACTGTTAATGGGAAAGTAATGACACCGGGCCTTTGACAGTGACGATCCTTAGGTTTGACATGTCCCGTGCAGAAATTGTCGCAGGGATCCAATTGGATTCCCACGCTTGATTGTTTGATTGATTATTTATTAACTATGCCTTGGCAAAGCCTTGAGACACATGCTGGTACAATTCAAACTAAACTTATTCTTACTTGCATATTCTTCTTACAATTATAAGCTGTAATTATAGACATTGATTATAAACAGTATCCGGTAAGAATATTAACCCTAGAACGGTAACCTGGGGTGAAAAACCACCCCAGGCGAGTTTAAATCTCGCGCCCTTTCTCCCTTCCTCACGTTTACGACTGACTTCTTTTAAATTCCCAGACTTCGATTCCCGGAATAAATAGACTTTTTCGAAAATCGAGTAAAACTAACCATCCTGTCTCAAAATTGTATATTATCACGTTATAATGCCGTTGTATTTATTCAATTTCGTTAAAAATCAACGGAGATATTCCAAATTCAATCAAAAAAGTCATTTTTACGATTTTTTCATGTTTTTCACCCTTTTACCTCATTTTTTACTAACTTTTCCTACTTCAAGCGGAATCGCCGTAGGCCTACGTGATTCTGCATTAAAAAACGAAAAGAATGAGCCCAAGTTGAACCCTTTTCGTGAAATTTTACCGGAGATATGAATTTTTCAAAATTGGGGTGGTTTATCACCCCAGGTTACCATAATAGGTAAAAAAAAATAAGTTTACCATTCTAGGGTTAAGCGCTATTAATAAAAATTCATTAAAGTGAAATGCTGACACAATAATAGAATAGAACACATTTCATTATCCATGAACAGCGAATACCAATTATTCTTCTTAATATTACAAATCAATACTAAACAGGTGTTTGAAAAGACGAAATTTTAATACGGTAGATGACGGGGAGCTGGTAACATCAGCAGGGAAAGTATGCCAAAAATAAACTGCGGATAATAGAAATGAGTTCCTGAACGTTGCAGCCCTGTGCAGAGGAATTATAATTGTATGAGATGTATGAAGACGTTGAGGACGTGTCGATGGTGTGGATAGAGAGAAAGGTTCACTTAAATGTCTAGGAGAATATTCATGCAGAATGTTATAAACAGCGATGCCTATAAAGTATTGAGACGCCGAGATTTGACGGTGAGCCAGCCGAGCTGTCTGCGATCGGGAGTAATACTTGGCCCTACTCCCTGTTAGGGGTCGAATGGGATGACCTATTGGATCCCTATACCAAAACTGAAATTTTAGTTTTGATTGATTGATTTGGTTCATTGATAGTGTTGAATTAGTCAATGAATTCTAAAGGATTTCTACATTGTCAAAGAATTTCATACGAACCTCCATGAATCAGATCGCATTCTGTACGTTAAATCTTCTCAACAAAATATATAAGTAAAAAAAATGAGTGGATTTAAAAAAAGAATAAATCTTATGTTAAAAAAGTATAAATCGTACAAAGACTTTCGGAACAATTGGTGAAGTGTTGTCATTTGATTTTAATTTATACAGCAAACTCTTTCTTATATACTGAATGCACTTTCCAAATTGTAAATCAATCGTCTACACCGTTTTTATAAAATTTACAATTATAAAAACCCTTCTTAACATAAGGCGATATTTTAACTGCCTACGCTCATCGCTGAATAACAGTTTTACGCACGATGTAGTGTGAAGAAATGTTATGAAAACTGCCAAATCACTTAGTACGTTATGACAAATTCGTCATCAGTGTCATAATGGTAAATACTCTATGTTAAAAAGTGTTTCTTCAATTGTAAATTTTCTAGAAATGGTGTGGACGATCGATTTAAAATTTGGAGGGTACATTCAGTATATGAGAAAGAATTTACTGTATAAATTTGAATCAAATGGTAGCATTTCGTTGACTGTCCCGAAACTCCTTAAAAAAGTATAACTTCAAAATCGAGTTGGATCGCATCACTAAAAATCCACTGTAATTATCGTTTATTTATTTTACCGCACTTTGACAAAATATCACCACATGCGTCCAACGCTTACGAAGCATGCAGGATACTCGACATATTTTCGATTAGTACGTGGTAAGAATTCTCAAACGGCGTTCATCGGTTAAAAGTGCAGAATCCAATTGGCTCCCAATGAGGACTCCCTATGTGCGGTGGCCCCAACAAATGCCTATGGAAATACGTGGACGCATATCTTGGCATTCTCCAAAAAATTTGTGCACGGGATCACGAAAGGATATTTTTTTTGGGAGCTCCAACAAATTGCGGTTGAGAATTTCAAAAAAAACATTCGCTAACAATATAAATCGGGAAATAGCGCGGAATCCATTTGGATTCCAATGTGGACTCCCCACGTCCAGTGTCCATATCAAATTTTTCTAAGGATGTGGTAGGATCTGGGGACTCCCCATCAAATTTCTGCACAGGATTGGACACTGTCAGGTATACCAAGGGTTTTTTCAAATGATACACTTGTCCGTGAGAAAGCTGCTCTTATTTTAATGACAAGAGGTAATGGCGAAGAGTCTTGTCTGCTGCTTCGAATTCAGGCGCAAACGTATACAGATGAGTATATGTGTGTGTGTGTGTGTGTGTGCGAGGAGGTTATCAGATGTCGTGCGAGGCGCGAGACAATGACCCCAAACGCACGTGTGCACTTGAGCAAAATGAACCAGTTCGTTCCAGCGGTGCCTGGAAAGCAAAACTTTTCCAAGCATCCCCGCAACGAATCACCCCGAAGCAGCCAGTACACTTCGACACCAAGAAAATCCAATACGTGTCATCGCCGAGGCGATTTGAGCGAGCACGTCGACGGACGGACGCATGGAGGGACTGCGGACGAGGTAAACAAAATACCAGGCTGCTCGTGTTAACTTGGTAAAACGTCTCGAGGAAAGAATCGAGTGTACCAAAAGCTACCCCGTGGACTATTGGGCTCAAAAATAAGGAAAGTAAAAACAACTGAGTCTAAAATCCCACAGTTTGCAAGCTGCGTTTCCTGGCAGATTCGGTTTTCGAATCAGTTGATGAAGTGTCACCACCGCACAAAAGCACGAGTGGACTCGTCTCTTGGAAATTTCAACATTGACAGGAAGTAACGATGATTGAGCTCATTGGACTCACCGTTTCGTGATGACTGTCGTCAGCTGAGTTTTCTATCGTTTTCTTCTGCAGACATACCCGGAGTGATGTTGAGGTGGGCTGAAGCCGGCCAATCGTTTCCAAGCTTGTGTAACCTCCTCTCCAGAGAATGTTAAAGAGAGGAAGAGAGAGACAGAGAGAGGCACTTGTCTCGAGAATGGACCAAGCAGAATCACCGAGAGAGATAATCCTCTCGCAATCGCGAAAACTGTCCGGTTTGTGCGTCGGGTCTTGTGTTTTGTTGCGTATTGTAAAAATTTACGTTGATTGGGTGGAGAAGAACACGTACACAGCGGCTGCTGGGCCGCTCGAGTGGTCGGTCTCGACTGCGGAAAAGCCCGCAGATGATATCGCAGACCTAGGGGGAGACTGCATGACATCATCGTCGACCAATGAGAATGAACAGGCGAGTGCGCGAGCGCGAAAGCGCCGCCGCCGTCGTCCCACGAAAGCTGAAGCCACCCTTTGCTCGTGTTGGCTCATCGCAACTGGAGAGGGTGCTGCTGGTGCTGCTTTGCTGGAGGAAGGCGCAACGGTGGGGTTGCGATATATCGCAATCGATTGCGCGAGTTCCCGCGCCTTCAACGTCCCTTCTACTCTTCACCCTCTCTCGCTCTCTCTCTCTCTCTCTCTCTCTCTCTCTCTCTCTCTCTCTCTCTCTCTCTCTCTCTCGCTCTCTCTCTCTCTCTGTCTCTCTCGCTCTCTCTCTCCCTTCGCGAAGTTGCGAGGCGACTCCAGCGCTCACGGAAAGCTTTGAGAAGTGAGCGGGAAAAAAGCTACGACACTCGTGCGCGCGCGACCCTCTTTTTCTTCCGGTATTCCCTATGCGTTCCTTTATTGCTGATAGAATTATGTACGGGGAGATAAATTGCCAATGGTGTCGGCGCTGATTTCTTCGCGCCCGCTCTAGACCATCATCGCGACGTTCCGACACGCTCGATCCACCCCCACTTGAGGCTCATCGTATGGGAAACCGACAACGAAAAACACCACGATTTCCATCACTGAACCGATCTCTACTGAATGACACCAACCTTTACAGGTGGCATTCGATTGAACTAAACTGCCAAAAAAAAGATGCCATTTAAATAGGATCTATTTAAATCAAATAGGTTTTTTCCTTGTCTCACAGCCTATTACGACCCTATTTGTTTCAAATATATTTTTTTATTGGTTTAAGCTATTAGGTGTACAACTTTGCTTCCGTCGTTTTTCGATAGATGACTGCAGCGGTAAGTGCTGATCGAAATAGGCAGATAAAAAATGTCACACAAGTAAGCTTGGACATTTTTCAACATAACGACAGCACCACATTAGTGAATTTGTGTTTGTATCATGAATTTATTCTCGATCGAAGATGTCAGTTTTCGAGCCAAATTCTCGTAATTTGCGGGAAGTTTTGATTTTCTGCTTCCATTTGAAGAAAACTGCGGCTGAGGCGCATCGAATGCTCTCAAGTACTTACTGTAAGTTTGCTCTTAGTGAAAGAACATGTCGTGAGGGGTTTCAACGCTTCAAGAGCAGTGATTTTGACGTCGAGGACCGGCATCGCGTTGGAAGAGAGAAAATCTTCGAAGATTCCAGACTGGAGGCATGACTTGATGAGGTCTCGTGCCAAACACAAGAAGAATTGACAGAATCATCGGGAGTTACTCAACAAGCCATTTCGAAACGCCTCAAAGCCATGGGAATGACTTTTTAAAAATAAAGCCTCAAATTAAATAAATAAAGATAAAACACGATATATCACATGAATACGAGAAAGGAATATAGGTTCATGATATAGAAGTGCAGTGAAAAAAAGTTCAATTATTTTTCTTTTTTTTTCACTAACACGGGCTGTTATTCGAAAAAAAAAGAAAGGTATCGTCGTGCCTTTTATTAACAGGTTCGACGATTTATGTATAGGAAGACCCTTTCCATTAACTGCGGAATGTGACAGTTTTCATTGGAATGCATTTCGATACATGTTTTGATTAGAACAGTCTTCCAATGAAAACAAAACCATGAGATTTTTGAGAGACTGAATCGTGTACCATTTTTCCGTCTGCCTCTTTTGTCTTGTCAATACCAGATGGAAACAAATCACAGATTAATTAGGAATAAGTAAAATATTCAGTTAATAGACGATATTAAATAGATCTTGATTTGAATAAATAAATACATTTGAAATAAATTATTTTAATAATAGAATACAATAGGAAAAATTTGATTTCACGAAAAATCTAGTCAATTCAAATTTAAAAAATCAAATAGACGCATCTTGTTAATATATCAGAAGAATTTTTCTATCAGTGTATCGATCATGGCGTGCTAGTACTATCTCTACTTTATTGAGACGATCTGCAAATGATTTACTTATTCGCTATAAGTTAAGATTACCATAATTTTTTTCGTATAGTCACTTTTCGTAAGATCTTGTAACAAATTATACTCGCCAAATGTTAATGTTAATCATATGAATAGTGTGAAGATTAAATTATGCTAATATTTATTTATAACGAATACATCAATCATTTTTAGATTGTGTCTACGAGTAAAGATTACCATATTTTTTTTCGTATAGTCACTTTTCGTAAGATCTTGTAACAAATTATACTTAACAAATGTTAATGTAAATCATATAAATTGTAACAGCTTGAATAGAATAGTAGAAGTTTAACCCGAAGAAAACTTAACGCACGGTATACTCCAGTAGTATTTGTATGCCGATTTTGTGATAGCGCTGAATTAGCCATATATATATGGTCAAGGTTTTTACAATGATTAATAGTGATTTCGGGAATAATAGATATTCAAACCCGCCACCCAAATCGTATATTTAGATAGACTTTTCACTTATAATTGTGTTAACTGTATTGTGATAACAGTGTCATTAAATTATAGAGAATTTTACTATCCCCTTTTTCACCATACCCTTTCTACCAGTGTAATTGTTGATTGCAGTGAATGGCGAGCCGAGGGTTGAAGAGCTGCCGAGGGAGGAGGGTTTTTCACGGTCCCTGCGTACCTCGCACACGAGATCTCGCCGTCCCGTAAACTTTCAACATTGTAATATCAGAAGCGTGATATTTGAACGAGGCCATGATTTCTTTTTTATCCCATCCCACGGTTTGTATCTCGGCCAGTCGCGGTTTCTTATTTGCCCTACTTCTTCATTGTAACTCGTGAAACTATGGCTTCTCAAATGTATGCAGGGTACGAGAATGTCAATGTCAATGGCTATCACCAAACCTGACAGTTTCAAGAACGAATGACAATAGTTTTGTAAATGCGTCGTTGGCTTGGCGTGTTTTGGAATGACCTTGATACAAATGGACTTCCATTTACCCAAAGGTGATTTCGAAGATATTTTTTTAAATGACGTTGAATATGGGCACAACAAGCTACTGGCAGCACAGTCCTCGAAGTCGAATGGCTTTAGAATCCGGTGTCCCCATAAATGTAGCCTGCTTGACAAGAGCGTGTACGGTGAAACTCAAAAACTATTTGGGAGAAGGCATTGAAAAAAAAATACACCTACAAACACCACACGATGCACACCGTGATGCTTTATTATTAACGAACTTAAAAATAAAGTCGTTTTAAAAAATCCTAAAATATGTGTTTTACTATTTGTTCTGAAGAATTAATAAAAAAATACCAAGTTACCAAAAAATATATGGTTTACTGTTTGTTCTGAAAAATTACCAAAAATACCAAGTTTCAAGTTGATACACGCAAGAAATGCAAGTTTTTCATAACAACTTTTACATCCCATTTCATCCTTTTAGAGGTTGATTTTTGAAAAGTTCTTCCTTAGTGCATCTCTAATTACACCCCTAACGAGGGGTTGTTTTGGAAAAGTCTAAAATATGCCTTTTATTATTTGTTTGGGAGAATATTTATACCAAGTTTCAAGTTGATACATACAAGGAATACAATTTTCCATAGAAACATTTACACCCCATTTCACCCCCTTAGGAGTTGATTCTCGAAAAATCCTTCCTCAGGACACCTCTACACCTTCTAAGGAACGCATCTTCCAAATTTCATATTTCTATCTTCAGTGGCTTAGATGACGTTGAAGTTTGCATCGTTTGAACGCAACGGAAATATTTTTTTTGTTGCTTAAATATTTTTTTCTGCCGATTCTGCTTATGAAAATAACTTCTACTTTTTTACGCATCCTTATTAGAGATTTACGATCTCGTTCGGCAAAAAAAGCTTCGGAAAATAATTAAGAAATAAAGAAATGGAAAACAATATCGTTGCGCTGCAACGATGCAAACTTCAATGCGATTGGTTTAGGCTGTGCGCTGTCCATATGTGAGTCAGTCAGGCAGTCAGTCACGAAACTATTTATACGTATAGACAAGTGGTCCAGTCGCCTCCACTATTAATAATCGCCTGGCATCTCCGAGGCATACTTTCCACTAATTTCATGGCATAATCTGGTGACAAGTACCTCCACATGAGTCGAATCTGTCGGAATAATTGCTCGACGATCCAGATCTTTGGTTTCTATTAATGTGGGTAGATCAGTTATGATTGATGGGAGAACGTACCTAAAACTTCGTCCAAAAAAATATTACATTGTCCCAATCGCGGACCAAAGTTTCTATTGCCCAAGTGGGTCTTTTTCGACGTGTTTTTCGGATAATAGCGGTTCGTCTGTGACGACGGTCGGACGACAACTGACGCTTTCTATACAAAGCATGTTAGTGAAAGGGTTCTGCTATCCGCTAGCGATCGAGTCTACTCTCTTACGGTTGCCAGGAAAAAACGTAGCCGTACACGCTTTTGGCAAGCAGACTGTATATGCGTTTAACATATTTACACGATACAGCTGACTTATCTCGAAGGTCTGACAGGTTCGCGACCATAACCACTGTAACCATTGGATCTCTCTCTCTCTCTCTCTTTCTCTAGGAAGCGAACCACGTCATTGCTAACGATCGTGCAATGTCATGCAGAAACATGTGCAGCAACTCGTACCGATGATGACTGGTGACGTCACAGCAGTTCTGCCATTGAACGGAGGAGCAACGGAGAGAGATAGGAGGACAGGGGAAGAAACAGAGAGAGAGAGAGAGAGAGAGAGAGAGAGATACATGGCGTAATTGGGACCTTCAGTAGCTGACTAACGGTCTGGGATGTCGGGTGGGTGGGATTGATTGAGGAGACTGATTGCAATTTCCTCCGGCAGTTGCCGGTTCTCTCTCTCTTCTCTCTCTCTCTCTCCCTCTCTCTCTCTCTCTCTCTCTCTCTCTCTCTCTCTCTCTCTCTCTCTCTCTCTCTCTCTCTCTCTCCCTCTTCTCTCTCTCTCTCTCTCTCTCTCTCTCTCTCTCTCTCTCTCTCTCTCTCTCTCTCTCTCTCTCTCTCTCTCTCTCTCTCTCTCTCTCTCTCTCTCAGTCTCTTTCCATCTCCCGTTGACACATACACACACGCACCTACGAATATTGATACGAACCAAATGATTGCTCCGAATATACCAACATTTTTTTTCGTACACAAGGCCTCAGGCGTTCCTCGTATCGAACCAATTAGTGGCACGTGAAATTCGCCTAATTAGCATAAGATGATCCCACAATCTGGCTATATCGCCACCCCAACTCTCCCACACAATTTACCGATTAAAAACGCACTTTTCACCGAGCACAAAAGTTCTCTCACCCTAGCCGAAACGTATCTCGCGCAGCCAACTCTCGAATGAAAATTTCAATCCTCCTCGACAACATCCGCGTCATGGTAAACAAATTTTCGTCGTGTTTTCTTTTTTCCTTGCTTTGTGTTTTGTCTCAACGTGAATTCAACGGTGGAAAGGAGGCAGCCGCAAGTTTCACGAAGGAAATTATCCGATGTATGTATAGCTCGAGCCACGCGATGCTCTGTAGACTTGCTCGAGCTGTTTGCCTCCCATGCTCCCGACGAAGGAACCGCTCGTTTGATTTTTTTTTTCTTCTTTTTTTGCAGAAAAAACTTTGTGCCTGCGACGTCGACTCCGAAGACGTTGTCTTTCCGCGGTACTCGCGCGCAATGGCGAGGCCTTTTGTATTCAAGAGAATATGATAAAACCGTCGTCTCGTCGTCTTTACCCGACGCTTACGTCGTACCCGTGTACCGGGCAAAACTTTGTCCTCTTTAGACCTGACAGAGAGAGAGAAGGCGTACTGCAAGTACATATATAAAGTATGTACAAATGTATACACATACTTGTAGGATGTGCATGTTGGATGTATAGGGTAGGGAGGGGCATGTTCAGCAAGTTTGGAATTATCGTCCTATAATTTTTTGAGGCGGGCAACCACTTTAGATGCTTCAAAAAATCAATTTTTTAAATTTTTATAAATCATTAAGAATGATTATCCAAAATATCCAAAATGATATTCGGATTTCTTCTAACGTTATGTATATAAATGATAAAGACTCTCCGCTCGACTCCCAAGCGCGCACAGATATCCACGAGCGCTCAGTTAGGTAGTTTGTTTGGGTTTTCATAACCCAAACAAACCCAAACTCGACCGTTTGGCGATTAGCTCCAAAACATCTCCATTCTGGGTACAAAATAATCGAGGTAGCGGCATTTCTTGCTGTTATTTTATTCAATGAAGGAAATTCAGCCCTACTCATATTTATGAATGAACTACAAATCGCAGTTGGCAGGCAGAGCTACGGATATGCCGAGCAAATGGATCAGATGCGCGTGGCTCGGCAAAATAGAAAAAGTTTATTAGAGACAAAGGAAGCTCGAAAAGCTCGTAAAGAGGAAATGCAAGCTTCAAATGAGCTGCATGAGGAAGAGGAAAGACTGCCGTATGGTGCTGGAATCGCTGATTAATCGGTAAGACACTTTATCATTTGATTAAACACATCTGACTTTGAGTTTTTCGTTTGTGAAACTTTAAACGTGTTTTTCTCGAATCGACATTTTTTCCATTTGCGGGAATCATAACTCAAAAACTAATTGATGGATCGTCTTCAAATTTAGAACACGTTTACATAATGTAATTTATTAAAACATGAACCTAAAGTTGGAAAGTTGGTTGAGGAGTACTGTCAATGTCAAGGCGCGGCGATTTAGGAAGAAAATTTGGGAGCGTGACTAGTAAATGGTTTGGAGCCCCTGACATAGGGTAAGATCGACCAGTGAATGGACGGAAGCTCATTTATATTAGAAATAAGTAAAGAATGTGAATCGTCGATCCATAACGCCAATAAAAAATTTAGTTATCTCCATATCGAGGACGATACGATTTTTTTCATCTTTCACCCCCCCTTGTACCGTGCACCCTACGAGGAGTGTAGAGCTGCGAATAAATCGAAATGGACCGAACGACAGGAACCATACCAAATCGATTTACAAATTTGTACTTGTATTTTTCAACCAAGGGTGGTAAGAGCAGGGAAAAAGAAGACTCCGCTTATCTCGGGATATTTGAACGAAGGGAGCGAAGGGAAAAGAAAAACACGTGTACACTCATCTCGAAGAGTCGAAAAAAAGAAAAAGTATTAGCTACACCTCGAGGATAGTGTCCGCGTTGATATTTTGCACTGATTCGAAAGAGGAAGATGTTAGATCGCGCGAGCTTTCGCGACGCAATCCGTGGCGGTTTTTTTTTTCGTCTCCGCGGTAAAAAAAAAAGTCGGCTTGAGTTATGGCGAAATTATGCGACATATTGCCAGTATCCCGGGACGATTTTCACCCTCGACAGGGTTAAAGGTATGAGGGGAACGCGTGGAAGAAATTCTTGTACCCTCGCGGTGTTCCCCGCCCTATACACTCTGCTCTTCCGCTCTTTCAGACTTCTTCGATTCTTTTGGTATTCAAGCTCGCTCAAGTATTCGCCAAACCGGAAAGGATTTCCATTGTTTCGACACGTGGGTGGTCCTGTGGCTCCTTCATTCCCTGTTTTATCGGAGAATATTATTTTTCGATCGCTGACAGTACATTCGCAGATGTCGACGAAAGGGCGCGTATGCCTTGAGAGGTCTCTCTTGAGCGCGAAAAAACAAGGCATATTTTGAGAATTTTTTTTAGCTATATAATGAAATTAATCGCAATTTTGTGCACAGGTATCTATTATATTACTAATGAACTGTACGAAATAATTTTTTCGTAGTGATTAATAACAAAATGGCGGCTGCACAGCATTTCTTCGTTGACGCTTTTTTTTGAAGGCTTCACCGGGCGTAGCTCATGCCATTTTTTACTTGGAACAAAAAAACCAACATTTTTTTCAATTATATATAAGAATAGCTACAGAAGTACGAAGGATTTTTTCGATATATTTATTTGCCAAAAATTGTGCGTTTTAGGGGAAAAAAACGGTTAAAAATATCAGGAAAAAGTCATCATATAATTTATTTTAGATAATAAATTACCTTATATAATATATTAATTATATTATAAAATTAGTTATACAGGGTGGACCATTTAACGTGACCACGCCAAATATCTCCGTTGCCTTTAGAGTGACGAAAAAAGTGTCAAGAGGTAACTTGATTGATTTCGAAGTGCTGATACATTGGTGAAAAATTCATTTTTGTCAAAGTCATAGTTTTTGCGTTCTCAAGGTAATCAATGGTTTTTCAAATGGGAACATGTTTTTTTTTTATTAAGAAGTTGTAGCTGATATTCAGACGAATTCAACGACCTATGATATCTTGACCTTGAAATGATGTTTCACCAAAATACACGTGTAAAAACGGGAAATCGTGATGGTATTGACAATAAGAATATCCGAATAATGTAATTGAATTTTTTGTTCAGAAAATTTATCGTAACAAATGTTTGAAGTGATGGCCATTAACCTCGACACATTTTTTAAGACGACGGACGAATGATTCTCTTGACCTTCGAATATTTTCTGATGTGATAGCGGCGCAGATTCACTTTCTCTGCTTGACAGTCCAATGCCATTTTCGATACGGTTATTACACGTTACTTTGGATGGATACACTCGTCTACTGATTCTAATATTGGTAGATGGTAAACATTCTTCACTCTACTATAGTTTTACTACGTTACGATGCCAGTATTTACAAACATCAGAAACATCTCCGACTATTGACATTATTGCATTCGTTGGATAACCTGCGCCGCTATCACACCAGAAACTATTCGAAGGTCAACGAAGCAGACCAGGAGAAAAATAGGTGAAATGTCAAGGAGGTTGTCAACTCTAGTCTCACTTGAAGTGTACTGACGGTAGTCGCCATTATATTTGCCACAATTGCGACTAATCTAATGAAGTTTTCTTGGGAATGCTGATTTGTTTTTACTTTAAATTCTTCAAGAAGCGTTTTGCTGATACGATAAAGACTTATCTTCATTAATTGAAAGGTTTGTTTCTAAATACTAATTTAAGGCAAAAATAATAAATATGTCAATGTTCATCTCATTAATGTTGTGGATGGATTATATAGGACTAGAAAAATGTTACCTAAATAATAATAAACAGTATTATACTAGAGTAAAGTAATTTGAAAGTACCTTAATACGTGTTTTTAATTTTAAAAAGTGATTACAATGCATGCACTGTGTGTTATTTGGATGTGTTACAACTGACTCTCAGCTCTGTTACAACCACCCCTAGAGTATGAGTACGGTTGTAACAGTGGCACGTGTTTTACAAGACGAGCTATATCTCATATTCTTAAAGAGATAGGCACCTAATTGTGATTTCGATTTGAAGGCAGATGTCCAGTCTTTAATATAAAGCACTTTATTTGCACGTCTTCATAATTGCAACGTTATGGGCCATCAACGGAAAACTTGTACCCCCGTACCCAGTCTACCCTATGTATCCGACCAGTCAAAACAAAACGTGCTTTCGATAAAAACGCGTTTTTTCTCGAATGACCTTGCTCCTTAAGATCGATTATTCGCTTCAGAATTGACAAAATGATTGATAAGTTAAAATCAATAACATCCGCACCCCCCTGCCCCCCTCCCACCACCCTTTCACTAAATGTATATCCGGAATCTTCTCAGTTTCTCGTATTTGTTTTTTTTTTCCGGGCTAGCGGTAATCACTCAACAGTGCTCTCCTTCGATTCCCATCGATCAGACTTGACACGCGGATAGGAAATCGTCTTGCGATCGCAGCAGCTTGTTACACGCCGCATGTGTCTTTAGCCTCTCAGAAATCTCGAAACAGAGATTTCTTTTTTCCATCTCTCGTTGATTCGATCGGTCACGTAGTTTCGCGAGGTAGCCTTTTTTTGCTCCCTCTCGTCGAGATAGCTTTGTGCTTTCTCTCGCAGCACGATAGCCTTCCTCGCTTGCTACACTTTTTTTTTTTGTTGTGCCAGTTGTACAGAGAGAGCCTCGAGCTTTCACGAAAGTGTCAACCTTTCGTAAAGTTTTTTGCGACGACGTTAATTGCCTGGGGTCTTGTATAATGTTTCCAGATGGTTTCCGGAACTTATTTTGATGTATAGTCCTATGGAGAATACGAAGTTTCCGGAGAATACGAATATTCGGTTGAATTTATATGTGGGTGCTGTAGAAAAAAATTGTGGTGTGTGCGAAAACACGTTTTTCGCGTTTAACTCAGGTAGTTTTAAGCTTTCGAGATAAACTTGACGATATTCGTAATTGGTGAAAAATTTCCCATTAGACAGACCTATGAAAGGCTTTGAAGGACGAAAAAAATAAGTTTCGAACCTTTTGGACAGTTTTCCGAAATTGGAATCGGGAATTTTCACACAGGCGTAGCGTGGATTTTATTTGAGTGACATAAACTTAAGGGGGGAAACTCTTTACAATATTCAAAAAATCAATTTATTTTTCTTCACATATTTCGAAAGTACATTCGAGAGTATACTGGAAAATCGAAAAATTACCTTTCCAACTCATAACATTGTTGAAAAATATTTCCAAGCCGGGAAATGGTATTGATACTTATCATTTTTGCAATTAAATAAATGTTGCAATTTTATTCAAGAACAAATAACCGATAGACTTGGCAACAGTGGCATTGTCTCGCCGATATTGAAATTCCCGTTAATGCTTGACTGGAGTGGCTCACTAAACGGAGCCCGTTAATGCGATGTTGCAAAGTTTACCCTAAAAATTTCGTTCATGTCCAAAAACAAACTGTTCGAGCTCAAAGTTCACATCTTTTTTCGAATATTGTTTCGAACGAATTAGAGAAACCACTTGATTATCTAGCACCTCATTCCGAACACTATAAATAACTGTTTGCTTAGTTTTTTTGCCGACTTGTCACTATTATTTTTGGGCCTACAGCCCTACTGTTATTTACAAGTGTCGTGTGTATTGCCAAATGCATAAAGGTTCAAGTTGAACATTAAAAATCTCCAAAACTATGTTGTAAAATTGATTGATTTTTATACAAGCCAATGCATCCTAAATTAATCTCTCGGTGATATAAATTTCAATCGCCTACCACCTTTTCGATTTTGGTATCGAAACTCCTTAACCCTTCCTGGTCACACTTCCAAATTCAATCGCGGTGGTCACACTTCGGTCGATTCTACCCAGTCAGTTTTCAAAAAAGTATTGTGACCAAACTATCCGTCCGAAGTGGTTCAAAAAATTAGGGAACATGCTTTGAACTTTCTAGATGATGTACGAAAAATTTATTTATAAGATATAAAATGGCGACATGTCTTAAAAAATTCATAAAGAGGTGAAAACGCAAAAAAGACACTTTTTCGCTAAAAAAAATCATAGTTCCGTGAATTTTCAACATTTTTGCCTAAAATTTGGACGTGATACTCCTTAGATATGCTACTCTTGGGAAAAAATAATAGCATAGTGCGCGTTCCAAAAAGGGTATTTATTCCGACATGTGAAGAGGGTAAATTTTATGGTATGAGGATACTTCAAACTCCAGGTAAGATGGGGAATACAGTCCCATTCGAAGTCAGGAATTATTATATATTTACGCCAAAAATTAATCGTCGAGTTGATTCTACCCAGGGTGACCACGAAAGGTTAAGATCCATTTCATTTTTACCCCCGACACTTGTCAATCGTTACCAGTCCCCCGACACAGTCAGCCATATTTTCACCCACACGAAGAGAATTAAATGTTAAAAATTACCGTGCAGTAACGGTAACCAGATGACAACCCTGAAACTTCGCTTATTATTACTGAGTAAAACACAAATTTTCACGAAAATAAAATAAAATTTCTTCTTCAGATAGAAAATTTTACCAGATTTTCTAGTAAATTTTCATGTGTAACAAAATACGCAAAACTTAAATTTAAAAAATATATAATATCAGCGAAATTTTACTGTGCATTTTATTATTTTATGCCTTTCAAAAATGTCTATAAAAAAGTATCGTCTTTATAACAGTTATTTTAAGATTTATTATAAAATTTAATGAGTATTATAGGAAAATGTATTGTGCTCTCGGTAAAAATTATCGTGCGCGCTACCCTTCTTGTATAGTAAAATTTTAGCTACGTATTTGAAATTTTCTGTAACGTGAGTTAAAAAAAAAACTTGTCGCATACGAATTATTATGCTTTTCTCACTTGTCACTAGACTGAAATATATCACGGTAATTTTTACCGTGAAATTCACAACAAAAATTACTTTTTAATTCTCTCCGTGCACTTTCATTTTCGTTTCTGCCGGAAACTCATTAAAATGGTCTCCCGCTAGCTAGTCGGCATGCAAGCCACTGCATGGCTACGCGGTCACCTATCCAAGTATTTGCCCGGAGCAACGTTGGGTGACGTGTGAGATAGCCACAGCTGCGCATACCAACCACATGCATGTGTATGCAGTACTGTCCGTCCGTGTATACACGTAGATATGTTTGATGGAGAACAATGTCGAAGCTGCTGTAAACTTCATGGAGAAAAAGCTTCCATTGAAATACAACACGTCACAGCAGAGCAGTATCCAAGACTCATCGACGACGGTGTCCCTCTCTCCCTTCATCGATTATTGGCAAGTGTGTTTTCCCTGTGTTCGCTCTTCCGGCGATTATCGGTTTTTTTCAACGACGGATAATTCTGTGTCATGGCAATACCGATGCCAAGAATGGCCTAAGCTTCATGCTTTTGTACGTAGATCAATGTCGATCTCGTCCTTCCCTTTGGAAAACCTTCAAGTAGGGGAATATGGGGCTAAATGAGGCTCTATATAACTATTGTCTCTTATTAACCCTTCGTGGTCACACATCCAAATTCAATCGCGGTGCTCACACTTGGATCGTTTCTATCCAGCCAGTTTTCAAAAAAGTATTGTGACCAAACTATCCGTCCGAAGTGGTTCTAAAAATTACAGAACATGCTTTGAACTTTCTAGATGATGTAAAAAAATTTATTTATAACAAACAAAATGGCGACATGTGAAAAAAAAATTATTAAAAGGTGAAAACGCAAAAAAGACACTTTTTCGCTCAAAAAATCATAGTTCCGTCAATTTTCAACATTTTTACCTAAAATTTGGACGTGATACACCTTACATATGCTACTTTTGGGAAAAAATAGTAGCACAGTGTGCATTCCAAAAAAGGTATTTATTCCGATATATGAAGAGGGTAAATTTTATGGTATGAGGATACTTCAAACTCCAGGTAAGTTGGTGAATACAGTCCCATTCAAAGCCGGGAATTATTATATATTTACGCCAAAAATTGATCGACAGTTCGATTCTACCCAGAGTGACCACGAAGGGCTAAAATTTCTAATTAACTATTATTTCTAATTTATGCATAAACCCGTTTATTTCGTACATATAAATATTTTTGTCTCAAGTATCCCATTTTACCCTACCTTCCCCTACAGATACACGCGTGTACGTAAAACCGTTTTTTTCTGCATCATCGCTGCTCTGAACGAGTAACCTTTGCAACTTTTATTCGCCCTTCCCCACTTCCCGTCTCGCTTTTCTCTCACGAACAAACACTTTCTTCGCCACGCTCCGTAGAGCTTTTCCTCAGCAACCCTTGCTATTCTCAATAATCCAGAGAGTGTTTTTTTTTTATCCCGTGAGTCTAGCCGTATAAATTCAAGACAAGGACACTCGTCTGGTGGCTGCTGCCAATGTGTGACAACGGAGAGTCCGCGCCAAGGCGGGGAGCCGTACGTCTTATCGATTATATAATACAAATTTCGTTCTTACTCGATGTATCGGTGGAAAAACAATGAGCTAACATTTTTTTGGCCTCTCTACCCTCGGCCACCTACTTTTGCCTATATCAGATGGCTCTAAACCATTTTAGCCACTATGATTGATACTTTTTTTTTGTCAATTTGAACGAAGAAAAAAGGATTTTCTTTCAAAACGATATTCGGATTCCTTCTAACGGTAGGTAAATAAATGATAAAGACTCTCTCCGCTCGACTCCTAAGTGCGCTCAGGTATCCACGAGCTCTCAGTTAGGTTGTTTGTTTGGGTTTCCATAACCCAAATTTCGGTTTTCATAACCCAAACAAACCCAAAGGCGACCGTTTGGCGATTAGCTCCAAAACATCTCCATTCTGGGTACCAAATAATCGAGGTAGCGGCATTTATTGCTGCTATTTTATTCTATGAAGGAAATTCAGCCCTACTCATCGTTATGTATGAACTACAAATCGTAGTTGACAGGCAGAGCTACGGATATGCCGAGCAAATGGATCAGATGCGCGTGGCTCAGCAAAATAGAAAAAGTTTATTAGAGACAAAAGAAGCTCGAAAAGTTCGTAAAGAGGTTCAAATGAGTTGCATGAGGAAGAGAAGGGGCTGCTGTATGGTGCTGGAATCGCTGATTAATCGGTAAGACATTTTATCAGTTGATTGAATACATTTGACTTTGAGTTTTTCGTTTGTGGAACTTTAAACGTGTTTTTCTCGAAACTTTTTTTTAATTTGCGGCAATCATAACCCAACAACTAATTAATGGATCATCTTCAAATTTGGAACACGATTACATAATATAATTTATTAATACATGAACCTAAAGTTGGAAAGATTAGATTGTTTAAAACATATTTATTATAGCAAAATGCCGGGAAAAAAATGATAAAAATCGATCATTTTTTTTCAAACACGTTCCAACATTCAATTCTCGATTTTTTTTTCAACATCTAGGTTCATGTTCTTAAAAAACATCTCAAGAATGTATAAAAATTTGTTGGACTATTTCAGATGCGAATTGCGAGCTGCACAATTCCCGCAAATCGACAACGACGATGAGGACAAGCCAAGGGACACAGCGGATTACACCTTAATTAATGCATGAAATAACTCGAAAAAATTACCAGAGATGTATGAAAATATAAATAAATTATTGTCAGAGTTGCAGAAATTTCCGTTTTTTTTTCACAATAAAAAAAATCCAAAAAATCATCTAATTTTCGGTCTCCTAAAGCGGTTTCCCGCCTTAAAAGTAAAAATCTGAGGGATTGAAATTGATTGGACGCGAGACCATGTGAGCATCGAATTCGCTATATACGGCTGTACATCCCGAGAAATTCACGTATGCTCTCATGCCTAAGAGCGAACCCCGAGGAATCCCGTGTGGTCGCTATGTATAGCGAACCTTCGCGAATTTCTTGCTCACCGATTACTCACCGTCCATCCACCGCTCCCACTCCCTCTGCCATCGTAATAGCTAACGCGTCATATATGTATAATACCGTCCACGATTCTGTCCCCCAACCCCGCAGTTATGCATGCCTCTCGTCATTGAAGGGTGAGAGAACGGTCGGTTGTCGAGTCCGCCAAGTATTAAGGGACTTTCGCGTTTGACCTCGAGTACGACACAATTGGAGCAATCGCAGAGTGAAACACATCACGGAAAATCATACATCAACACGCATCGTTAAATATCATCTTTATTTACAAAACTTATTGTATCGAGACGTTTTAGATATTTCTTCAACTGTGATAATGACATTTTTAGAGTTGGAATGTGATGAAAATGAATTTTCTCTAATTTCCCTATTTTTCTGGACAGTTCTAGACTGGGGTAATCAGTTAATCCTTTTTTTATGATCTTTATTGAAGATCTAAAATCTAAATCTATTTTGGATTTGAATAATAAATAATAGACAATAATGAAGAGAATGAAGTACAAAAATAAAAAGGATTCTTGTTGCATTTCGACAGTAGACACTTGATTTGCATACCGAATGATTGTAACGTTAAATACGCAGTCCCATGAATTCGATAATATTTATTTATGCAATTGAATTTATTACCATTGATTATTAATTAACTGAATAAATTTCGTGTATATCGCTGCATGTCATCGTCAAATATGGGTTAGGTGACAGCTCTCTGCTTTCCATGCGTATCCAGGTCAAACATAAATTACAAAATTACACTCTCGTGAAATTCCAAGTTGCAAGGGCTCCGATTGTTCCACCCATTGCCCCTGTTTTGAAGTTTCCATGTGAGTTTTTGATTTATCGATATATTGACTCTCGAAGTGTCCGATTTTTCGGCGGGCTCGTCACGCAGGGAGAACCGAGAAGGGAAGAAGGGATAGAGATAGATGCACAGAGTGAGAGAGAACGAGAGAGCAATTTATTTTATTTGGATCAACAATGTCCTGGAAACTTTGCGGTCGGGAGTGATGAATATTAAAATCAATTTGCGTGCTGGGTAACGACTCACGCAGGGGTTTCCTACCAGATGTGCAACATCGGTATATTATCTTTGTATGAAGTATTCCGTGTGGAGTACACTACTCGCTCAGTTCAACCAATTTTTTTGAGGTTATGGATAACAACCACCGTAATTAAAGGATATTACAGGATGAAGTGAAACTTAATGAAAGCTCAGAAAAGAAGAGTAATTCTTTACGATCAATCCGGATTGGAGATAAACAAAGAGAGAAAAAAAAAGTAAGAAATAAAAAAAAGGTGGAGGTGGAAAGGAATGTTATATCTCAGGTAGAGTCGTAGACTGACTGACTGGTATAAGGGTTGGTAATTAATGAAATAGTCGTTTTAGGCACGCGATACTCCTTAAGGCAGGAAACCACTTTAGATGCTTCGAAAAATCAATTTTTTTATTTCATAAATCGTTAGCAAAATATCTTAAGAATGCACCCTGAAAATTTCAAAACGATATTCGGATTCCTTCTAACGGTGTGTTAGAAGGATAAGGATAAGGATATCGACAACGAGGATGAGAACACGCCAAGGGACACAGCGGATTATACACTTAATTAATGCATGAAATTACTTGAAAAAATTACCAGAGATGTATGAAAATATGAATAAATTATTGTCAGAGTTGCATAAATTTCTGTTTTTTTTTTTCACAAAAGAAAATCCAAAAAATCATCTAATTTTTGGTCTCCTAAAGTGCCCGCCTTAGACGTGTTTTTCTCAAAACGATATTTTTTCATTTTGCGGGAATCATAACTCAAAAACTAATAGCTGAATCATCTTCAAATTTGGAACACGTTTACATAATATAATTTATGAAAACATGAACCTAAAGTTGGAAAGATTAGATTGTTCAAAACATATTTATTATTGCACAATGCCGGGAAAAAAATGCTGAAAATCGATCATTTTTTTTCAAACACGTTCCAATATTCAATTCTCGATTTTTTTTTCAATATTTAGGTTCATGTTCTTAAAAAACATCTCAAGAATATATAAAAATTTGTTGAACTATTTCAGATGCGGATTGCGAGCTGCACAATTCCCGCAAATCGACAACGACGATGAGGACACACCAAGGGACACAGCAGATTACACCTTAATTAATGCATGAAATAACTTGAAAAAATTATCAGAGATCTATGAAAATATGAATAAATTATTGTCAGAGTTGCGGACATTTCCGTTTTTTTTTTTCACAATAAAAAAAAATCCAAAATATCCTCTAACTTTCGGTCTCCTAATGTGGTTGCCCGCCTTAAGAGTTGATTTTCGAAAAATCCTTTCTTAGTACACCGCTACGCCTTCTAAGGAACATATCTCCGAAATTTCATGTTTCTATCTTCAGCGGTTCAGACAATGCGTTGTCCATATGTCAGTCAGTCAGTCATTCAGTTAGTCAGTCTGTCAGTGTGTCATGGAATTGTTTTATATGTATAGATTCAAGAATTTTCCTCGCAATCGAATGCCAAAACCTCGACGCTTAAAAAAATCGAAACATCGACGCCTTAAAATGGAACCAAAGTGTATTAAAAATAAACTTTCAGTAGAGCCTCAACTTTTCTTCCACGTGGCTTAAAAAAACCCCCCCATATCTACGTGAGACGTCAAAGCTTGTCCGAAAAAAACTACAGTGGATGTAATACTCTCGACTGGCCAAATGGAAAACAAGTATCAAATTCCGGTGAGACCTTTGGTGAGTCATTTGGGTCTGACAGCTCTCGTGCTCTGCGCGCGGTACATGTTTGGGTTATTACAGTTGCCCGTTACGGATCCTGGCTGCCAGGAGGATTTGCATAAGTGACTTATGGTCGATAGACGTTTGGGACGATTGTATACTGTGACCAGAATCCGGAAAGGCAAGGGGGGGGGGGGGGGGGGTGGCATATCTTTGATGTAACGCGTTTTCTGACGAGATTCAAACACTACGGGGTGGAGAGGCTTGTCAAGTTGCGATGTAATCGGACCCGGCACTCGTTCCATCGCCGACTCATCCTCCTATTTTCCGCAAGTTTCTTTGTTTTTCTTTTTCACGTCGGGAAATATAGATCCGAGGATCTTCCTGTCGGGACTTTTAACGATCGGCCGTTCGATGATCAAGTTGATGACATATGTTGGGAATGCTTGCGTTAACGTCAATATACACTACCGGCGAAAAGTTTCCGGACAAAAAATAGCAAAAAAGTTCCCGAACGATTTTTTATGCCATTTTGCCGATAGTTGACATAAATGAATTTAATAAATGGCGTTTTGAAGGGGAGGAATTCACTTTCATTCCGTTTTTTAAATTGTTTCCTATTTTCTTACGACTAGTACCCTTTTTCGAAAGCGACCATTTTTTCGTCTTTTTTGCGTTTATTTTCTGGTGGACCCCGTTTACAGAAAAAACATTTTTTTATGCATTTCTTTGACCGGAATCATGAAGGGGGAAGTTCAAACTTCAATTTTGTTTTTTTTTTTCAAGCTTCGTACAATTTTTTTTCTAAAGATATTTTTATTTTTCTGAAAAAAGAGACAATTTGAAAAATAACGTGTAACGCGAAAACGACAAATGCTTCATCCAAGCACTAGAGAATTTCATGCCAACCCAAACAAGCCAGTGTAGTTACCACATTTATACATGTTTATAAATACAAAAATTCTAAAAAATACTTAAAACCTTACTCTTTGATCTAAAAGAAAAAAAAAATTAAAAAACCTACACACGTTTTTCCAGAAAAATGCATGGAAAGTCCTTTTCTTTCCGCGGTAGGTGTAACCCGTTAATGACTTTCCAAATGTTCCGAAAAAAAAGAGCGTATTTTTGTGATGAGTAGTTTTCCCCAGGAAAAAATGAGCACTATAGAAGGAAATTAAAAAAAATCCACTTCGAGTTCAGCAGAGTGGCGATAATTAAATTCTAAACACGCAACACTGATAAAAACTTTTTTTTATGGAATTAAATTTCATTCATCCACTATGAAATGTATCTTTGATCATTTTTTTCTAATGACACGATGCAAAAAGGAAAATGTCAGGCGTGCTTCGTATTCGAATTTTAATTATCTTCATTCTGCTGTACTCAAAATGGATTTTGATTTTTTCCTAGAATACTCATTTTTTCTAGCATATTCTATCCGTCGCAAAAATACACTATATTTTTTTTTCGAAAAGGACTTGAGAGACCATTAAAAATCATATTTTTCTCAGTCGTAAAATTATCGCGCAAGATCCTTAAAAAAACACATGGCCACCTCATAATTGCCACCCTGTACATATATATATATATATATATATATATATATATATATATATATATATATATATATATATATATAATTATATATATCCATCAGTATACATGCATCTGGGTACACGAAAGGTGTACTTTAATTTGACAGCGTTGAATATACCGGCGAGTGTTTCGTGTATTTATCGCTCACGTAACTACGATACGGCGACTCGTGTATGAAATCATACACGCCACGTACATCGTGCACGCACACTCGTATGGTTGATAATTAAGGAGTTTCGATACCGTTCTGTAACTGCATGAGTGGGGATAAAAATGTTATAAATTTTCGGAAGGCTGCCAAGTTCTTGCGAATAAAATGTCATACGGAAATAAATTATTATTGGGCAATTTCCAACTCATAATATTGTTGAAAAATATTTCCTAGCCGGGAAATGATATTTTAACCTTTCGTGGTCACACATCCAAATTCAATCGCGGTGGTCACACTTGGGTCGATTCTACCCAGTCATAGTTTTCAAAAAAGTATTGTGACCAAACTATCCGTCCGAAGTGGTTAAAAAAAATTACAGAACATGCTTTGAACTTTCTAGATGATGTACGAAAAATTTATTTATAAGAAATAATATGGCGACATGTTAAAAAAAAAACATAAAGACGTGAAAACGCAAAAAAAGACACTTCTTCGCTCAAAAAATCATAGTTCCATGAATTTTCAACATTTTCACCTAAATTTTGGATGCGATACTCCTTAGATATGCTACTTTTGGGAAAAAAAATAGTAGCAGAGTGCGCGTTCTAAAAAAGGTATTTATTCCGACATGAGAAGACGGTAAATTTTATGGTATGAGGATACTTCAAACTCCAGGTAATATGGTGAATACAGTCCCATTCGGAGCCAGATACATTTACGCCAAAAATTGATCGACGGGTCGATTCTACCCAGGGTGACCACGAAGGTTTAAGGCCTTAGGCCACTCTAGAGGCAAAAAAGGGCATATTTTGTATTTTTTTTTCAGCGAAACCATAAAATCAATCGGAATCACAAAATAGAGGTTTTATTATACACGTAATTGACTATACAAAATTATTTTTTCACAGCGATACATGTCAAAATGGCGACTGTGCAGCATTTTTCCTATGACGCCTTTATTTCTGGAAGGTCAACGGCCTGTCCAACAGCTCCTATAATTTTTTAGTTATGATGAGACACTAAAGTTTTTTCAATTACTTATAAGAATAGCTATAGAAGTACGTAGGATTTTTTTGATATATTGTTTTTTGTCAAAATGGCGCATTTCTAAAACAAAAAGTATAAAATGCCATGAGAAAATCGTCAGAAAATTGTTTATAAAAAAGGAACTATGCAATATAATTTAAAAATCCTACGTAGTGCCTCAGAAAATGTTATTCTAAATATACAGTTAAAATTTCAAGTGAATCGGTTGAAATTTGTTTGAGTTATGAGTCCGACCGACTTGAAAAATGTAGTTTTGAGATAAACGCGTTTAAAGTTAGTAGAAAGTCACAACATGAATCAAGAGGGGTTGCGCTAGAATTCGAAAATCGAGTACTTAGAGATTTTTCACACCCATAATCTTCTGGAATATAATTTTATAGGTACTAAGGTACATTTTAACAAAAAAAAATCGATTTTTGGAAAATTCTAGAGTGGCCTAAGGCCTTCACCATTCGAAACTCCTTAATGTGATACATATTGTCACACACGCCAAAGGAGAGTGTCATTTCTCCCTGACGTTAAGAAAAAAACAACAAAAATACATCGCACTGACGAAATGATTTTTTCCAAATTAAAACCTCGATTGCGTACTTTGCACTCCAATAAAACAAGGAGAAAAAAAATTATCATTATGATCGTGGGCGTCGCAGGTTGACGTTGTTGGGAACGGCGATCGTGACAGTCGGGCTTGGCACACGGCTGTCTGAGTATATAAGCGAGTGGCATTGCGCCCGACTGTACAAACAGCTTGATCACAAAAATAAGCGACGTTTTATCAGATAGAGAGCCGGGCGTGCTCAGTCGCGCTATCAGTCTCCGTCGAGATAACGATATTCGACTGACGTTTCGTGGACGAAACTCCGGATACTTCGGCTGACGGAGTCTCGAGGGTGTGTGTACCCGAGACCAGTGCAATTATTTCTTCGACGTGCAAGTTGTTTTTTTCGTTTTTGTTTTTTTTTTTCGCCAGATAATACGCCATCGTTGAAACGGAGCAGCGTTTTTGAGTTTCGAAAAACCCTGTGTGGAATACTCGAGGTAAGTTTATTCTCGTAAAGACGCTCATTTCGTTCCGTTTACTTTTATTTAAAATGAACAGAATGTTAATTTTTCAATTAATTTGCACCATTAATTCGTAATATTGAAAATTTGAATCGCTGGAGTAAACTAATTGATTTGGGATGTTGAGACTCGCATTAATGCAGCTAATCGATGCACACTGAGAAAAACGTATGTGTTTTGAAGGATCAAACCAAGTTCCCTTTCTTTTGTCACGCTTCCGGAAACCCTCGTAACATTTAGAGTGTGTCAAAAAAATGTTAAGATGATCACGGTGAAATAAGTATTGGGGATTTGGGAGGAACGTAATCATCAAAAACGAGGCTCTCATATAATTATGGATCGAACTTCCCGAGTCAAAATTTTCGAGCCGCGTTCAAGCCGCAATATAAAAGGCCTCCTTTCCCGAGCAGAGATCAGCGATAGCGGATTATCGGGTACCTTAACGAGGATACAATGTTTGTAATACCGATACGTTGGGGCCTCCAATGAACCTGCCGAATGGCAGAAACTGGACATTGTCACTCAAAGGAGGCCAATGCAGAATGCAACTGAACCTGCGAAACCCCAGGTGGGCCTACTTCGAGTGCTCCCGCAGAACCCACTGGCCCCTCTTTTAGCCTACTGTAGGTGCACTGTAGACCCTCCGGACCCTTCATTCAGCCTACTGTAGGCGCACTATAGACCCTCCGGACCCTTCATTCAGCGAAAACATATTTATTTCGTCATCGAACGGGTTACCGATCGGGCCACAATGGAGTGTTGATGGAGGAGATATCTAATTTGGACTCAAAGCAGATTAGGTGGAGTTCGAGGCAACGGACTGGAGATCGAAATCAGGTTGAGCGGTGAGGGCTACTTGTAACGCCGAAAAAAACGTTTTTTTAGGGATTTTTTTTTACAGATTTTATTATTTAGTAAAAAAAGTTTTCCCATATGAATAATCAATATTTCGAGTAGCTACAGTAAAATTTTCATTGCAAAATAATGATAAATAAGCGAGATGCAGTCAGTCTGTGAGCGGTCCAGCAAAAAAGGTGTTTCGCGGTGATCACTGCTGCTCATCACTGGATCATCTGAAACCAAAAAAATTAACGGGGATCATTAGTAAATCATATTGGGCCCAGGATGGACGAAGGGTTAATGAAAATTTCGAATTTTTACAAAATGGCGGATGTTCAAAGTAAAAACTTGTTTTTCGACCAAAATTTCACTCATATTTTCAGTTATAAAAAAAAAAACTATTCACCGCCGATAAAAATCCTTCGTCCATCCAGGGGACAATTATGTACAGAATAAGTGATACAAATTTGAAAAACGATCGGTCAAGCCGTTCTGGAGCTACTGTGATCACCGAATTTGAAAACGTGCTTTCGAGAAAAAACGCGTTTAAAGTTTTAAGTACAATTTACATGCAAATAAACAAATTATTTTTGGACTTACATTGAATCATCTATTCCGGCACCATAAAGTGACCCTTCCTTTGCCTTAGCAGTCGCAGTAGAAGCGATTTTCTTCCATCGTCGAACTACTCTGGCCTCTCGAGTGTTTTCCGCCGAACGTCGGTTAGCCACTTCAACTCGAACGGAGTCCTCCTTGGTGGCAAAATTGTGGGCGTTTGGTCCTAATTTAATCCCCATAGCATCAAAAACTGCTAACAAGCCATAGAAACCTTCGTTGAAGGTGCAGGTAGCAATGTTGGCTGCTATGCTAACAGTGGTGAAGCTGGCAGGTAACATTTTTGGGATGACCTTCCAAACGCTCTGGTTAAAACTTTCATTACTATTTTGCGTAAATCCTCCTATACATCTTTGTAGTAATTCGTCTTTTGTAAGATCTTCGTGAATAGGCTTCATTGCAGCTTATACATTCGTTGGCAAGGCATTGTAATCGTGTTTGAAAGAGCATAACTTCTTCTCTGCTTTTGCACGCTCAAAGTTGTACAAGGTGTAGAAGTATGAAACCGGAATTTTTTTGTAAAGATTATTACACGTCTGTTATTTGAAAATGATAAAAAATATTTTATTCAAAATAATCTCCATTGCTATTTATACATTTTTCCCACCTCTCCGGCAGTTTATGAATGCCACGCCAAAAAAACAGTTCTTCTTTTGAAGCGAACCAGTTGTCGAGCAATTTTCGTACATTTTCATACGAATTGAAGCGTTGTTTAGCGAGAGCGTGTCCCATTGATGCGAATAGATAATAATCGGACGGAGCCAAGTCTGGAGAATAAGCCGCATGCGCTAGTATTTCCCAACTGAACGCCTCGATCGTTTCCCTGACCCGTTTTGCTGTGTGTGATGGAGGATTATCATGGAGCAAAATTACTTTGTGTTGCCTTTTTTCATATTCCGGTCGTTTTTCACACAAATCTTGATTGAAATCGATCATTTGTTGTCGGTAGTGTTCAGTATTAACAGTTTCGCCAGGTTTTAGCATCCAACAATGCTTGCAATTCGCTGTCTTCAAACTTTTCCGGTGGTCTTCCACGTTCTTCGTTTCTCACGTCAAAATCGCCACTTTTGAATTTTTTAACCATTCAAAGCACTGTGATTTACCACGAGCATGCTCGCCGTAAGCTTCGACAAGCATTCGATGCGATTCTGCAGCAGTTTTCTTCAAATGATAACAGAAAACCAATGCTGTCCGCAAATCGCAGTTCGTAGACACAAAACTCGACATGTTTAAGGTTATAGAAAAATATACCGGTGTAGGGAACTTGGGTTGTTGTGTGTTGAAAATCTTCGTCAGCTGTTAGAGGGAGATTATGGCGCTGCAGACGCGGTCTTACGGTCCCTAAACTGATGGCTAGCACCATCTATAGGGAAATTTCGGTTTCATACTTCTACACCTGGTATATCTTCATGAATAATAGTCCGATTTGTCTAAAATTTTCAGAGAATACTCTTGAAATGTACTTTGAGAAAATGCAAAAAAAAAACGATTTTTTGAAAATGCTGACTAGCCCTCAGCCCTTAAGGAGGCCTCTTTCTGCACGTTTCACTGAAACTAAGGGTCGAGAGAAGGTTTGGGAGGACTAACAGAGGCTACACTGCACCAAATGGAGGTCTCTTCATAGCACTGTACTCGACAAATGGCGTTTGGTAGGTTCAACGGAGGCTGGCGGCTTGTGCATTACAAAAAAAGGGTCCTGCCAGTGTTCAGAGGAGGCTATAATCTTTGACTCGGGAAGACTTCCCTGAAAAGGATTTTTGGCGACGCGCCATACTTTTCGAGATATCGATTTTAGAAATTTATTTCTTTTATCGCGCTCCTACTATATTTATAGCTGACGAGCTCAGCTTTGGCTTCGTCAAGTTTGTAAAATGACCAATGACGTTTGTAAAAAAAAAAAATTTTGAATAGTGATAAAAATTAAGAAATAAAATAATAAAGAATTTAAATTCGAATAAAGAATTGAGATCATATTTATCCTAATTTAAATCATTCAAAATTATTCTTACGTGAAGCCAAACAAAAAAAATGTTTAATACTGTAACGTTGTATGTTTTTTTTTTCAACGAGTTTGATTTTTCCACAGAGTAAAAATTGATAAATTAATCCAATATGCGCGGCAATTGTGCGATTAATTTTGTCCTCAGGTATGGTAGTATGAGTCATGAATGATTGCTCTCGCTATCAGTACGACAACGTCACAATCTAGATAAAGCTGTTTGTTTTTTTTTTTTCATCGCAACTTCGCCCATTGCTCGTGAGAGGTTTAAAAAGTGGGAAATATTTTATTTTTCGCCAGATCATGGAAGAAATATATCCGAGTCTTCAGGAGAGATTCAAAAACGAGGGGATGTGTCCTATATGTATGATGCCAATGGGCCTGTCGCCAAAATACGCCTGCGAGAACAATCACACGATGTGTCATCGTTGCAAGCCTTATTACTTCGCTTGTCCGAGCTGTAGTTCACCGATGGACATAGAAATTTTACCACCGGTGCAGGGAGGTTATCACATGCCACCGCCAATGCACTACATGCCACACCCCTATCCTCCTTATCCGACAGGGTAAAATATTCATTTTACGAAATTCCACTAAAATGGATTAAATTCGCGTTACCATCGAATTTCATGGGCTCGAAGTTTGCATCATTGGAATGCAACGAAATATCTCTTCAATTATTTATTCTTATGATTATCGAAAATCATGTCAGCAAATTGTTTGTAAATCGTTAAATGAGAATCCTAAAAAATGTTCGCGTAATTTTCGAAGCTCAAATTTGCCAGGAAAAATTTGAAATATAAAAAAAACATTTTCGTTGCGTTTCAATGATGCAAACTTCACCGTTATCGAATTTTGAATGCTGTTCGGCGAGATAAATGAAAATTATCGTAAAAGTCATTTGGCCGTACTTGCAGCTGAAAATAATTGATTAAATTTTTTTTAGTGTACTTGCGAGAAGTGGAAACCGAATTTTGATCTGAAATTTAGCATACACCTTCATTTTAATGCTATAAGACTCCCCTGAAAAGGATTTTTGGCGACGCGCCATAATTTTTCGAGATATCGTTTTTCGAAAGTTTTTTTTTTACCGCGCTTCTACTATATCCATAGCTGACGGCCTCAGCTCCTGGCTATTGCATTCCAGTATTAACATTATTTATTCCACTCGGAACGATAATGGACGTTTTACGCACGCTTCGCGTCCGTAAAACCCCATTTTTCACACCCGCGTACAATAAAAATTCGTATAATACCCGACGAAAAAACTTTTTCTAACCTCGTGTGATTGCAACACTCGTTAGAAAAAGTTTTTTCGTCCTCATGTCATAATGTACTATTATTTTAAATATATTGATTTATTAAAATCAAGATCTACTTAATAACGTTTAATAACAAAATAATTTATTTATTCCTAATAAATCTGTGATTTGGTTTCATCTGGTAGTATAAGACAAAAGAGACCGACGGAAAAATGGTACACGATTCAGTCTCTAAAAAATCTCATGGCTTTTTTTCATTAGAAGACTATTAGTGACATTCTGCAATTGAGGAAAATGGTTAATCTTTCTATACAAAAATAGTCGCGCCTATTAATAAAAGGTACGACGATACCTTTCTCTTTTTCCAAATGACAGCCTTGTTAGAGAAGAAAAAAAGAAAAATAACTTAACTTTTTTTCACCGCACTTTTATGTCACGAACCTACATTCCTTTCTCGTATTCGTGCGATATATCGTATTTTATCTTTACTTATTTCATTCGAATCTAATCTTTATTTATTTCATTTCAATATATCTGATATTAAATCCTTCTTGGTCACACGTCCAAATTCAATCGCGGTGGTTACACTTGGGCCGATTCTACACAGTCAGTTTTCAAAAAAGTATTGTGACCAAACTATCCGTCCGAAGTGGTTCAAAAAATTACGGAACATGCTTTGAACTTTCTGGACGACGTACACGGAGAGAATTAAAAAGTAATTTTGTCGTGAATTTCATGGTAAAAATTACCGTGATATATTTCAATGTGGTGACAAGTGAGAAAAGCATAATAATTCGTATGCGACAAGTTTTTTTTAACTCACGTTACAGAAAATTTCAAATACGTAGCTAAAATTTTACTATACAAGAAGGGTAGCGCGCACGATAATTTTTACCGAGAGCACTATACATTTTCCTATAACACTCATTAAATTTTATAATAAATCTTAAAATAACTGTTATAAAGACGATACTTTTTTATAGACACTTTTGAAAGGCATAAAATAATAAAATGCACAGTAAAATTTCGCTGATATTATATATTTTTTAAATTTAAGTTGTGCGTATTTTGTTACACATCAAAATTTGCTAGAAAATCTGGTAAAATTTTCTATCTGAAGAAGAAATTCTACTTTATTTTCGTGAAAATCTGTGTTTTACTCAGTAATAATGAGCGAAGTTTCAGGGTTGTCATCTGGTTACCGTTACTGCACGGTCATTTTTAACATTTAATTCTCTCCGTGTACGAAAAATTTATTCATAAGAAATAAATCGGCGACATGTTTAAAAAAATTCATAAAGAGGTGAAAACGAGAAAAAAAGACACTTTTTCGCTCAAAAAATCATAGATCCGCGAATTTTCAACATTTTTACCTAAAATTTGGACGTCATACTCCTTAGATATGCTACTTTTGGGAAAAAAATAGTAGCGTAGTGCGCGTGTCAAAAAAGGTATTATTCCAACATGAGAAGAGGGTAAATTTTATGGTATGAGGATACTTCAACCTCCAGGTAAGATAGTGAATACAATCCCATTCGAAGCCGAAAACTATTATATATTTATGCCAAAAATTGATCGACGGATCTATTCTACCCAGGGTGACCACGAAGGATTAAATCTTGAACAAATAAAAAAAAAATCGAAACAAATAGGGTCGTGGTAGGCCGTGAGACAAGGAAAAAACCTACACGGAGAGAATTAAAAAGTAATTTTTGTCGTGAATTTCATGGTAAAAATTACCGTGATATATTTCAATGTGGTGACAAGTGAGAAAAGCATAATAATTCGTATGCGACAAGTTTTTTTTTAACTCACGTTACAGAAAATTTCAAATACGTAGCTAAAATTTTACTATACAAGAAGGGTAGCGCGCACGATAATTTTTACCGAGAGCACAATACATTTTCCTATAACACTCATTAAATTTTATAATAAATCTTAAAATAACTGTTATAAAGACGATACTTTTTTATAGACACTTTTGAAAGGCATAAAATAATAAAATGCACAGTAAAATTTCGCTGATATTATATATTTTTTAAATTTAAGTTGTGCGTATTTTGTTACACATCAAAATTTGCTAGAAAATCTGGTAAAATTTTCTATCTGAAGAAGAAATTTTATTTTATTTTCGTGAAAATCTGTGTTTTACTCAGTAATAATGAGCAAAGTTTCAGGGTTGTCATCTGGTTACCGTTACTGCACGGTAATTTTTAACATTTAATTCTCTCCGTGTATTTCATTTAAATATATCCTATTTAAAATAAATATTTTTTTGTTGTCATTATAAAAGCTTAATTCAAATGAAGATAGATACTACTGTTGGGGATTTTCAGTCCCCATTTAGAACTTGTTTATTTATATTTACTAATTTCATTCCTCATTGATTCATATTCACCCAGTTTCCCATTTATTTATATTTACTTATTCGCTATTGACCACTATCGTCTCAAAGTATTGTTTCCCTGGCAATTATTTAGAAACAACCCGAGCGCACCGTTCATCGAGGAAGAGCGACACATGTGGGCACCGCCGACCCCGACCGAGGATCAGGAGCTCAACGACTGCAGTTACCGTTTCGCGGGTTGCGAGGCAAGATTTCCCGAGCATTTGCGCCGTATTCACGAGTCACGTTGTCAATTTCGGCCAAATCTCGAGGAGGACAAGTTGTCGACGGATTTGGATTACGAGGACGAGGGAGAACTACGGGACTGTCGTTATCGGGATAACGGCTGCAACGTACGTCTAGCCGAATGGCGTAAAGTCATACACGAGACAACGTGCATTTACAAAGAGAGAATCGGCTTGCTCGAGGGTATTACCGATCGTTTCGATCACTTGTCATTTCAACTGGAGAACACCGAGCCGATTTACGATCCGGAAGAATTGGTGAATTGCCGTTACGAGGGATACGGGTGTACGGTGAAAATGCCAAGGCGTAGGAAAAGCACGCATGAGGAAAAGTGCAATTGGTCAAAGTGCGCGTATCAGAGCGACGAAGAGGAAAACTCGCCTGACGAGGATCCGGACGAGAGAGTGAACTGCCAATGGGCGGAATACGGATGCCAGGTTCGTCCACGACGATGCCGCAAAGAGACGCACGAGGAAAAGTGTAATTACCGAATGGAGCCTTGCTCGTATCATATTCATGGATGCGACGCTGTTTTACAGGCTTCGAGAAAATACGCCCACGAAAGAAATTGCGAATACGCGTAAATTGTCGCGGATATTATCTGGAAGAAAGCGGAAACGATTTTCGACCCGTAAAACAATTGTGGTATTTGCACCATTGAAAAATGTAAAGGAGAGTGGGATAATTGCGGACGCTTGAGGAGGGGAAAACCCTTTTAAACGCCTGAAAATGAGTCATTTTTCATGATTTTTTTTAAAGGTGATAAAATAATGGCATCATTTTTAAATTTTGACATCTTATTACAACTTTCAAGTATTAAAATTCGTTTTTTGAACAAAACAAAATGGCGACGTCATAAGGTATTCCTTCAGGCATTTTTGGCGTGATAACGAAAAGTGCTCTATTTGTCTGATTTTTTCTATTGATCCGAAACATAAATCGAAAATATTTTTTGATCATTGACATGTGGAAGGGAAGAATGTGCCAATAAAAATATTAAAAAGTATAAAATAAAAAGTTAGGTAGGCTTTTTAATAAAATTTTCATATTTTTGACCATATTCTCGATAATTTTTACTCCAAAAAAAAATTTATTTACGCGAAAACGTTGAAATTTGAGGTATATCCTTCCGATAATGTTATAGTGAGAAACCTTCCAAAATTTCAGCCAGATCGATCAATAACTTTTTGAACTATAACATGAGCAGTTTTCGAAAATGCAGCTTCGAGATAAACGCGTTAAAAGTTTCCCTAGTTCACAGCATGCGGCTCCGGAGCGCTCTCGACTATGTGCGATAACTTTGTAAATATTTCATATTTGGATTTTTCCATTTTCCTGTATACTCTCAATATGTTACTTTCGAAATATGTGAAAAAATGGATTTTTTGAACATTGTAAAGGGTTTCCCCCCTTGAAGAAATCCTTCATTAAAAGTCAAAATACGAATCAGTGTCTTTTTCATTAATTATTAAACTTTGGTCCTTGCCTTAGAAGATAAAAATGATTAATTATTTTGTAATTGATCAACGAACATTAATATAAAAAAAAACACTTACTGTCCGTAATTACCCAATGCCATTCGGGTAAATACGGACCTATTTTATGACGTTGAAGTTTGCATCGTTCGAATACAACGGAAACGATTTGTTTTTTACAATCCCAAATTTCCTTTAGCAGCATTGAGCTACGAAAATCACGTAAACATTTTTTATGAGTCTTATTTAGCGATCGACAACAAATTTGCAAAATATAATTATCGACAATTATGATAGTAAGAAATTGAAAAGAATTTTCGTTGCATTCTAACGATGCAAACTTCAACCCCAACCTATTTTGGGGTAATCTTAGGATGAACTGCACCAACTATTCTTCTTGTATCTCGTTGAAAAACTGGCTTCTTACCACGCTTCGGATCAGTAATATCTTTTTCATATTTTCCAACTTGATCGAACAGCGTTGCTCTCGGAATATCATATTTTTTTCGGCTTGTCTAAAACTTAATTCTTTGTTTTTTATCTTCCTTATAGCATCTTTGAAAGTTTCAAGGATATATTTCTTCCCAGTCTTTCTTTTATATTTTCGAGGCATCTGAAATACAATAAAATCTCGTAAAGTTTGCGTTCAGTCGAAGGCCTAAAGATCTAGGGGTAATTGCGAACGTTCGGGATTACTCCACGCCGCATGTCCCCAATTGACCCAAACTGACTTCGACAATTGTAAAACTCAAAACTTATAGGTTAGGTTTAGTCGTGTTATTTCTTGTTTTATTATTTTACTGCTACATATAATCACTGTTCATAATCAAAAAAGTAGTTCGCTAATACACATACAATTACGTAAACACAACATTCTTAAATAAAACTTAAACAAGACTTTGATATTGAAAACTTCCAACATTGTTTGTAGCTCCATGAGATTGCCGAGAGGAAAATTCTTTCGGGCAAACTCCGCGAGCTCGATCGACCATGAGAAAGTATATTTTTTGTTGATTCTTTTTTGTTTTGTTTTGTTTTTGCGAAGCTTCCAAAGAAGGAGATTCATTGCTGCCAGTTCGTAGATATTTACCAAGAAGGTTTTTGTGTTGGCGAAGAAGAGCTGGGCAAAGGATGAAAAGCCTGTCGGAGGTCAAAGAGTGTTTCGCGAGGGATATAAACACCCGGAAGAAAGTACACGATATGTCTCCCTCTCTCTCTCTCACACACACACTCTTTATCTTACTGTCTGACTTTCCCTCTTTTCTTGTCTCTCTTCCGCCCTCTCTTTCTTGTTCTTGCGAGAAAATGACTTGGGGGTATTCCACGGACCGTCATATACAAGCACGAGGCAATAGGAAAGCACAGCGGAAAAACGAGAAACACAGACCACGTCTAGAGAGAAAGAGAAAGAGAAGGAGAAAGAGAGAGAGAGAGAGAGAGAGAGGGCGAGAGAGCAAGAGCGAGACTGAGGGAAAGATCCCATACTTTGGTCATTGGAAGGTCGCCATATATATTTTCATTGTGCTCTTGGCTGAGGTCTCTCCGCCGTGGTCTGAGTACATCGACCGATTTTACTTACTTTCACGAACGATTCTGACACCTGAACACGACCATGCTTTTCCACCATTCTGTGAGTTATTAATTGCATCTGGGAGCCACACGAAGGTTGGCTCACGACGTGGAGACGAGCAAAAAACTAGCCCGGTCTGAGAATGATCGATCCTAGGACAATGGAGAAAAAAACTTCCTCCAAGTAAAGGAAAAACGTCTTCATCCTACAAAGAAAGAGAGAGAGAGAGAGAGAGAGAGAGAGAGAGGGAGGGAGGGATAGAGACAGAGAGATGAATGGACGCCCCATTCACGAAGTGGCGATTGGCATCAACCGTGGAATCAGCTGACAGACCTTCAACCGAGTGCACCTTCAGCCAATTGCCTCAACCCGATCACCGCCAACCCATCTGTCAAAGATTCCATTTTTGGCAAACCTGCGTTCATATCGGACACTTTATCCGGATGTGATTTTTCGAGAAGCTGAAAGCCGCCCTTAGTGTTGGCTCGTAGCGTGTATCGGGAAGAAGAAGTGGGTGAAAAAAGAAGAAACACTGGTAAAGAGGAGGCTGACCTGGCAGGCCCCAACTCAAACGTGACCTCAACGAGGTCCGACATCGAACAACATGATCGACGTGGAACGACAACCGACGGCTGGGTGCTTGAACGCCGCTGTCTTTGGGATGGAAAGCAGCTGACTGCAGACGCGAGAGAGAGAGAGAGAGAGAGAGAGAGAGAGAGAGAGAGAGAGAGAGAGAAGGAGAGCAAGGTGTACCTAATCCTCGGGAGTGCATAACGGGAAGACGTATAAGCGGTCACGGGGTTGATGGCAGAGGGTTTGTACACGTGAACGTTACTTCAACCTATCGATTCTCGCCTCTCACATTCCTCTCTGGCAAAGCCTTTGCCTACCGATTGCCCAGAGCTTGGTAAAAGACAACTCAGCTGGAACCTGATAGGTAGATAGGGTAAGCCGACCAGTGGATGGACGAATAACGGAACTATAGGATTTAGATGGACCGTAAAATAAAAATATTATCAAAATAAAATTTTCAATTGCTATAGCTAACAACAGATATTATTCTGATAGTAGAAACAAATATTCGAAGCATTTCCAACAAGTAATATTGGAGAAATTGATAAATAAGTAGCAAAATGACTAAATGGCCTGTGAATAGACGAAACTACCAGTAAATGGACGTGTAGTGTAGATAAACGCTGTAGAGGATAACGATTTATTTTTATTAAACGCTAGATTTGGAGATCACTGTGTTACACAAACATTATAATATTTTTATACGTATAAGTACTATATTTGTTATGGCGGTTTCGTAGAAAATACACAAAGCTTTTTTTTATCCTAACGTAACATTCTTAAAAAACTACCAAAGTTGGTTTCGACAGAGAAACATAAATCTAAATTTTGTCAAAATTAAAAAGCTAATTAAATTATTTTATGACAAATTACCGAGCTGGATCTTGCAGCGTTGGAATACAACGAAAATTATTTGTAACTTCTTATTCTCATTATTATCCAAAATATTAACTTGCAAAGTTTCTTGTATATTGCTAGATGAGAATCCTAAAGAATGTTGGCGTGATTTTCGTAGCTCAAATCTACCAAAGATAATTTGGGAAAAAAAAATCATTTCCGTTGCACTCCAACGTCATGAAAAGTTAACTTTTTGCAGACAGTCACCATTCAATTATTTTTTTCTCTTTGGTACCTGCCATAATGACATTCTTATTGATAAAAAAAATTGGTTTTATTTCTGTGTTAGATAAACGGGAGCTTGGGAATCATGTCAACCACCTCAGCCCTTTTTTTCACGGCCATATTTAGACATCCACAACTTTACCAATTTGCACAACATTTTTTTCGTAAGTTCTTGAAACATCAATAAGAAGACTGGAAAAAAAAGGATACTGAAAATATTTTTTGTTTTGTTTTTCATCAAGCTCGAAAAAAACGCCTGAGATTTAGGCCTCTGGATTTGAATACTACTTTCACATTTTGGAAGAGTATTACACATTCATCTTCGTGCAAACCCGATTCCGAACGATGAGGTTCTTAGATTTTTACGAGGACCTACGGACAAGAGTGTTTAATTTACTTGCGCGTGTCGAATTTAGGGGATGATTGAGACGGGGGTCCGGATTGTTGTGTACCAGTCGTTCGTGAGAGAGCTCGGGATGATCCTGAGTCTGATCGCTTGCCGGGGGGGGGGGGAATGGCTGTATGTGCTTTCGAAACGTGACGAGCCGAAAAAGGGAAAGAGTGCGAGAGAGAAAAATAAATGGCGAGAAGGGTGAGACACCCGGCACCTGGAGTCTAATGGCGCACTACCATCGCAGCAGGAGCCTCGAGGGCGAGCATGAGCCATAGACTCGCCTAAGATGAGGCATCCACCTCTAAACGACTCTTGTGCGTTTATAGGGACCATCTGTACAACGTCGACGGTACACGGACAAAAGTTGCGGGATAGGAGCCCGACTCGAGCTCATGCTGTTGGGATTAACGTTATTTTTTTTTTTTTTTTCTTCACCAACCGCTCAGAAAGTAAACTTATAGCTGATGAGGATAACGGCAGGGTACTCGAAGTAATGGCTGTACACGAGGGGCAAGAGGCAAATCTACTTACGAGGACCACTATTGGCAGCAGTGATGACTGCAAATAGAAAATAAGCGATTACGTAGCCATCGGACCACCTGTTAAGTGGAGTTTCGTCGCTCATTAGGTACACACGTAATTTTGATATCGAATTGAAACCCAATAAATTACATGTCGCAATATGTGACATGTAAGACCATTTGATCAGTCTCCAACATACGGCAAATTGCAGATTGCCAAACAAAACTCAGATTTCCTCTTAATCCCGAAACGCTTTGATCTACAGTATGTGTAATCATTAAGGGGAGAAATTGCTGTGGCAGCATCCAAAAATGGATTTTTTTTACGTGAAATGTCAGAAGCTGAAGGACTATTGCATGGCCCTGGAATCACTGATTAGCTGGTAAGTCACTAAAATCATTGAGTTTTCGTAGTTCTCGTAGTTTTTCGCGGAACGACATTTTTTAAGTTTGTGAGAAACTTTGACGCGAGTTGACCGACCGTGCTAAAGTTACACACACAAGTCAATAACAATATTATCTTGAGCTTATACCTACCCGTTTATGAAAATCACTCTCAAAAAGGCCCTTTTTATTGCAAAAAAAGAACGAAAAATTTCTGTAAACTTACCATATTTTTTTTCTATAGTGGCCTATTTTTTAATTTTCGACTTTTCAAATGTTCTGTAACTATAAATTCAACATTAGGATGTTAATATACTATAAATTCTTGGCTTTTATTCCCAGAACAATATTGAAGTCGTTGGAATTCCCACAAACGGACAACTGCCGCGAAAACCTTCGAAGACCTCGCCATAAAGCCTCAAACATATGGCAAATTGCAGATTGCCAAACCAAAATCAGATTTCCTCTTCATCCCGAAACGCTTTGATTTACTACATTTTTTAAGTTTGTGGGAAACATAACTTCAAAATGAGTTGACCTATCATGCTAAAATTGTACACAAAACAATAACAATATTACCTCGAATTTTCACCTACATATTTATGAAAATCACTTGTAAAAAGTACTTTTTTATTGTAAAAAAGAACGAAAATTTTGTGTCAAATTCCAATTTTTTTTTCTTCGAAGTATCCCATTTTTCAAAAGTTCAACTTTTCAAATATTTCTTAGGTGTAAGTTCAGCATTTGGATGTTAAAATACTAAAAATACTTGGCTCCTATTTTTCAGAGAAATATCGAAGCCGTTGGATTTCCCACAAATGGACATCTGCCGCCAGAACCTTTCTGGAAGACCACCCCAAAACATCGCGATTTAATCATATTTTTTAAATGAAAAAAAAATATTCAAACCGTTTAATTATATAATGAGTTGTACCTCACGTTTCATAAATGTACAATATTTTGTTCCTTTGCAAAAAAAAATAACAATATTGGTTATTTTTTCGTCGTCTACATGTTATTTCCCCCCTTAAACTCGAAAGTACTCACTGACTTACTATCTTCATGAATCGTATCGGATTTTTAAACACTAGGTTAACAATACGTCAAGACACGGTGGGTTCCTGCTGTGACCGTCGTTTCCAGGAGCTATCCAATGATCCGGGATGTAAATAGAATCAGGCGGTTCAAAGAGCGACGAAAGTAGGTACTCCAACGTATGTATCCTGTATCATTAGCTGTGATTTCCAAAGGAGAAGCGTGTACTGGCGGTTCTTCTTTGACAATCAGGGCAGGCCTGAGAGATCGCGCACGAGTTGGCCGACGATCAATCACCGGGTATAAATAAAGGAAGGAAGATTACACGGTAAATTACACGGTGCGCGTTTTTCTCGTATATTGAGAAACGTAATTCGATAAGCGAAAGAAATATTGGTGAGAGTGAAAGAAAAAAACTGGCCACGGCGACAGGGGAGAATAGCGAGTAATAATGGCCGATGGGAGTGGTCGTAAGTCGTAAAGCAGACTGGAGATGGAATTGCAAAGGGAGAGAGACAGAGAGAGAGAGAGAGAAAGACCAAGAGCATTCGTCTTTTAATTTGGCTTCACCCTTCTCGTTGCCGAGGATGCCTGCGGTAGGCCAACGGTTTATGTTTCACCGGATGTTGGATCGGTTCAATGGAAAATCGGAGCTACGAGAGACAAGAAACCGGCTTCTAGTACAATTTCCAGTGACGCCTGCAGAGCCCGAGAAGAGTCGAACAGGACCCCTGGGGAAAGTTCTCCCGCCCCCTGGCGAAGGGTAAGAGCCGCGATAAGAGGCCTGGCTCCTACTTCAGTCAGCAGCTAACTTTGATTAAGACACAGGTGCGTCTATGATCTTTTGTCTCCCTGTACAACGGTCCCTCTCCCTCTCCTTCTCTCTCTCTCTCTTTGTCCTGCTCAGCCCTCATAGGAAGCGGGCACCAAAAAAGTCATTCTCATCGTCCGATAAGCATCGAAGGATCAAACAGCCCTGTAGAGTCAGATAAGAATGTCCACAATGAAGAATCGACCGAAGAGCCTTCTTTCGTATGACTCTTTTCATTGTGACATCAAGGCGGGTTGAGCCTTAATGGATTCAGCCAGTCCTTTGGTCAGACATTCACAGTCAATGCTCCAAACACATATGGTGTCTGTCAATGTGTACCTACATGTCTGAAATGAAGTGGCAGAGACACTGGAGATCCGCTTGCTCGAGTTCAACAGATCTCAGCGAGGCAAGATTCGCGGATATCTCGTGAGAAAATCCACCGGAGCGTAATATCCCATTCGTAGTATAGCGACACGCGAAGATGAGAGCTTGCATAGCTTTCAGCGGGTGGATCACATTGATGCATGTATTCATACGGTTAAATCCGCAGACGCTTTCAATGGGAAATGAGATCAGAGGGAGAAGGAAACAGAGACGTATGGATCTTTGGTGTATGGCGAAGAGATTTTAGGTGTCGTCATTTTGCGACAAAGCCCAATGTGCCGTTGATTCCTCTCTGTTTATAACACACACATATATATATATATATATATATATTGGGTTTATGCATAATTCCGTAGCGAAAATCAACTAAATTTCAAACGCAAAATATTTACAACAACAAAAAAACGATTTTAGGGGATCAGTAGCGCGCAGCCGCCGTATCGAGCGTCCAAAGCTCGCAGAACAGAGATTCGAAACTAAAAATCCCAAGAAAGTGAAGCTTTTGAAGAAGCTGAAGGAATAATGTATGGACCAGGCATCGCTGATTGAGGCTAAGAGGCTTTTTTCTTGTTTTATGTACATTTTTACAAAAGAAACTTTAAACGCCTTGTTCTCAAAACAACCTTTTTCGAACTTGTCGACATGATTTTCGAAAAACTATTGCACCGATTAGGCCAAAATTTACAGAGATTATTCAATGCATGTATCCCTGCGACCCCTACTAACGGTATAAATATTCATTAATATTTGATTCTATTTTTAAACAATTTAAGTTGTAAAGAGTAGTTGAAAACTTCAAAAGTGCACCATTTTGTTTTTGTTTTATCGGTGGTGAATTTTTTTAGTAGGGGTCATAAATACAACTCCACTTTATAATAAAATACTCGACTTTTGGTTTTCAGATGCTCCAAAGTTACGATTTCGTGTCGACAAGCTGAAAGCAGAGGTGACTTCAGGCAGCCAGATGACCAAGATAAATTTAAATAAAAACAAAAATTTTAATTTTTTCTTGTACTTTGAAACTTCTATTGTTATGTAAAAAAGATTAAAAAATGGAGATAAATTTTATCATGAACAAAAAATCTTGAAAATATGTGCAATAGATGGAGACTGATGTCTTAAGGCGTTAGGCCACTCTCCGATTGATCAAAAATCGATTTTTTTCGTTTGTTAAAAATGTACCTTAGTACCTATAAAATTATATTCCAAAAGATTACGGGTGTGAAAAATCTCTAAGTACTCGATTTTCGAATTCTAGCGCAAACCCTCTCGATTCATGTTGTGACTTTCCACTAACTGTAAACGCGTTTATCTCAAAACTACATTTTTCAAGTCGGCCGGACTCATAACGCAAACAAATTTCTACCGATTCACTTGAAATTTTAACTGTATATTTAGAATTACATTTTCTGAAACACTACGTAGGGTTTTTTTTATTATATTGCATAGTTCCTTTTTTATAAACAATTTTCTGACGATTTTCTCATGGCATTTTATACTTTTTGTTTTAGAAGTGCGCCATTTTGACGAAAAACAATATATCAAAAAAATCCTACGTACTTCTATAGCTATTCTTATACATAATCGAAAAAACTTTAGTGTCTCATCATAACTAAAAAATTATTGGGGATGTTTCGGCCGTTGACCTTCCAGAAATAAAGGCGTCATCGGAAAAATGCTGCACAGTCGCCATTTGGACATGTATCGCTGTGAAAAAATAATTTTGTACAGTCAATTACGTGTATAATAAAACCCCTATTTTGTAATTCCGATTTATTTTATGGTTTCGCTGAAAAAAAATCACAAAATATGCCCTTTTTTGCCCTCTAGAGTGGCCTAAGGCCTTAATCAGCTAAATATGTTCCATTCTGTTCAACGACGTTCTGCCAGCTCTCCACGAGCTCCGTTATCCCACGTTTCTTTGCCCAAAGACCTGAGATCTTTGGGCAAAGAAGTCATCCAATTACGGTCTTCGCTATTTTTTTTTTAAAGGGAATCACTATATTGTCTTCAGGATTTTATCAAGGAACCAAAAAAAAGTTCACACAGCCATTTTAAGGATGATCGATTTAAGATCCAACATTAAAAAAAATCGACAAAACAAGAGTTTCAATGTTTTTAGCCTAAAATCAATTAAAAAAAACGGTGCGATATATTGATGAACTGACAGTAGTAGACGCGCGAACGGTTTTGATAACCTCTCACGTCAAGCAGCCCCAGCCTGGGCCGATACGCGGATGGATGACCACTTCGTTAGGCACTGGATTGCGTATCGACGCGTCAGGTAATTCCTGTCGCTCCCTCTCTCTCTCTCTCTCTCTCTCTGTCTCTCTCTCTCTCTCTCTCTCTCTCTCTTTCTCTCTCTCTGTTATCGTCAGTTGACCGATAATTAGTCCCTTTCCGAAAGTCCGGCGAAGCCGCTTAGCGACAAACGTGCGAATCGATATGGGCTCTGGCGTACATTATATTTGCCGATCGATTCTGCAGTCGCGCGATAACCGAGTTTATAATTGGTCAAATCGGCAGAGCACAAAGAGCTCGCAGGGTGTGTCAAGGTGTCCTCGCGAACAAAAGAGAAGAAGGGAGAGAGGGAGAAAGGTTTTCAGTGGATGGAGAGAAAAAAAGGGCCGTCCGGGGAATGTCCGTTTGGCAAAATAATTGGCTTCTACGAGACAAAGCGATCATGACGGCAATGCTATATATATGTATCTCCGACGGAGCATGTGCGGTACTCAAAGCCCAATGTTTTATAGAGCGGGACGAGTTACAGGCATTGAGTGAAGGTCTCAATCGTTTTTCGTTCGGTTCCCATTGCCCCCCCCCCCCCCCTTCTCGATGGACCAAACAAAACGGGGTGCAACCCGCCGGCGTGTGAAAGCCGATTTTCTCGCAGAGGAGAAAACGTAGTCTGATAGAGATCCGATACAGAATAAGATTATATATATATATATATATCATGCGAGTGTGGATATTTATAGGTGTGTGAGTATGATTCGAGGGCAAAGGGCTGCGTGCACCGAATCTACGGTACCAGATTACCTTGTTCCCACGAACATCGTTCGGACGTTCATTTTAAGTAAAAAAAAAGCCGGCCCAAAAATGTTCTCGTCGACAACCAACACTCGACCCCCGGTAGCCCCCGGACACGCAATCTTCATAACTCATCGTCGGGACAACACAAGCCCCTGTGTACTTCTTCTCGCTCGGTATTCTCCAAACTTTCGAGAGTTTCATCTTACTCGGAGAACGAAATAAAGGGAAGGTGGTAATAAATAGATTGGTGGATGGAAGTGGTGGAAAAAATAGTGCTATTCAATCTGATGGCGTTGAAGATTGAATCCTTCAATGGCAAAGAAAATTCGTCATTACATTTGCTTTATTTTTATTTAAAAAAAATCAGTTCTTGCAGATCGTTAGAATTCATAATTTTTTTAAAATCAAGTTATATTAATATAATTTTATTTTGATGAATTTTTGTTTCTATCAACATTACGAGATCCTTTCGCTTTTTGCATTCCCACCATATTCCGAATTTACATAAATCATTATTTTATTATTAATTAAAATACATTTTAATATCAATCTAAATTATTTTAGATGTCTAAATCCTGAAAGTTTCATATTCAGATATTTAAATATTTTATTTTATTAATTAAAAATCATATACCTATTAATATTATTAATAATTGATAATTCATTATTTCAAAATAAATTATGAAAATTTATCATATTACCCATAATCTTTTTTTTGCACTTCGGTATGAATTATCTTGCATCCCCTCGAAGTTTGTACGCCAAGGGCCTTGAAAACAAATGGTGATTGAAAGTTCTTTCGAATGGTTTTTCATTCGAGCCAGTCATCGTCCGAAGGGCCTCGGCGAGAGAGGGTGATAAAAATGTTTCAAGGATCAGGGATACTTTTGTTCTTTGCATATTAATTGGATTGAAAATTCGGTGTTTTCATGGACACGCGATAGGGCTGAAATCCTCGAGTCGAGGGTGAAGCTCCCGAGGGTTTGGATGGGTCGAAAGGTGCGACGGACTTTTTGGTGTTCGATACCGGAGGTATTTTTACGATGCCAGACGAAGCTTTGTTTCTTTTCCACGAGAATTGTGATCTTTTTCTCGCCGATGAGCTTCCCCGATTAAAATACTTAATCCAACCCTTTGAGACGAGGCGGTGGTCGTAGGGGCCCAACGAGAGAAGATTCAAGAAAAATATATGCGTGACGGGATGAAGCGAGATGAGTAGCGGAGAAGGACGAAAGTCGCGGGATCTCGAAGACGGGGATGCTGCGCAGGGAATTTAATGAAAGAGGTAGGAAGGGCAAAAAATTCAAAGGCGGTCGAATACTAGAAGCCCCTGGATATTTTGTAATGCAAATACCGCGAGAAGGCTCTGCAGGGTGTACTCTTGGGCGCGTATGGCCCGCGGCTATTCCCGCGGATGGTATGAAAAAAAAAAGGAAAAAAAATGTAAAGACCAAAAAACGAGAACGAGAATGGTGGACGAATCCACCGAGAGAGATAGAGAGAGAGAAAGAGAGAGAGAGAGAGAGGGAGAGAGAGAGAGAGAGAGAGAGAGAGAGAGAGAGAGAGAGAGAGAGAGAGAAAGATAGAGCGAGAGAGAGAGCGAGAGAGAGAGAGAGAGAGAGAGAGAGAGAGAGAGGGGAATATAATCTCTCCCTGTCTTCCGCGTCTTTATCTATCCTCCACTCTCAATTCATCGTCGATTTGAAATTCTGTAGCTGTTCTCTTTCCGCGAGTCTCTTTCTCTTCCTCTTTCTCTCTATCTCGAAGATCACGTCCCCGACGTTCCAAGCGCTTTTTTCGACTCGCGACTAGCAGCGATCAAGCGAGCGAAGAAAAACTAATTTTCCGAGCTTAATTAAGTCCGGCGTGTTTCGCGTATTTCGAGAAAGTACACGCTGCCCCTTTCTGCTCTTTCTCCTCGGGAACGAACAAAGGGAAAGTAATTTTCGGGGGGGGAGGCTTTCTTTGCTTCGGATGTGGCGAAATTACGGGAAATTATGATCAGAGCGATATCACGGGCCGCGATTCAAAAAGAAAGTGGCCAATTAATTCCGAGTTACAGAAGAACGGGCGATGATCGCTAGCGGGATGCTGAGGATATTGGAAATTCTATATGTCGCTGGAATTTCCAAACATTGTAATGTGATAGGGGGAGGCATGTTGAGCAAGTTTGGAATTATCGCCCTGTAATCCCTTAACTAGTTCAGTCAGTATGTCCAAAAATAAGGCATATAGAATGCTCAAGTTAAGCTTAGAAAAGCTTAACGTGAAATTTTCGACCAAGATTTCCTATGAGCTTTCGTCGCCATCTTGAAAAAGGGGTAAATTTTGTTTTTTTTTTGCGATAACCCGGCTCTTCGTCATGATACGAAAATTGCGATTATATACTTTTTTGTTGCATTTTTTACGCTCTACAATTTAGGTCTCACGAATTTTTCACCTACCGTTGATCGTTGATGAGATATCGAACGAGAAAGTAAAAAATTAAGAGATTGAAACTTGTTTTTTGCTGTTTTCGCCTTTCTCGTGATACATATCGAAAAAATGTCTACTATCAAACTTGTAGAGCATGCTAATACCTGCAATATATTTTTTTTTGTTTTTTTTTTTAGACAAAATTACGACTTATAGCCCGCCGTAAAGTTGGCAAGTCCGCACGAAGTTTCGATTTCATAGTTCGCGCGGTTGTATAGATATGTTGTTATGGATTTACGGTTCTAGAGAAAGCGATTAAAGTACAATATAAGTAAATAAAGCAGAAAAATTATGAATCACACGTATACAATTTATTATGCAAATACATGTTTTTGTGTTGTTCGAAGATGAAGATTAATGGAGGTCCGTTTTAAATATTTATATTTTTCTTCGTTTTGATGCTCCTGATTCACAGTCGATATGTTTCGAAATACTCATCGATCTGAAACGTTCAATGACCGTCGAGGGTGTTGATGTTGAAGGCCGCATTATCAAACACGAATTGAGAAAACGAATTTTCCAAAATATTACAGTCAGCTCGATGAATATATGAATGCTCAAAAATCGTTATTTCTCTGTACGACGCAATTCTTGTATCATAACGGAGAGCTGACTTATCGCAAAAAAAAACAAAATTTACCCCTTTTTTCAGGATGGCGGCGAAAGTTCATCGGAAATCTTGGTCGAAAATTTCAAGTTAAGCTTTTCTAAGCCCCCCCTCCACACACACACAATATCCAAAAATCAGCCTTCTCGGTTCATTTGCATTTTCAAATGTATATTATGACTGGACTAGTCTGCCGTATAAAAATTAAACCTACTTTGGTCAATAGAAAATATATCTGGGAAAAAAAGGTCTGTAGACGAAATTCCTGTTATCCTTATCGTTTCACAGATAATCGCTCTCAAATGACTAAGGCCATATTTGCTCAACCTGCCCCAATAGGGGGGTAAGTTGGGCACGAGTATGAGATGAGTTGGGCAAAGTAAGAATTGCATTTATAAAAAAGCAGACGTATGCAACATGATTTGGTACAATGCAAGTAATAAACCAACAGTTGCTTGTTAATTAGTTAGGTTTTGAAACATTAACATTAATTGAAATGGACTTTGAAATATTTTTTCTCATACAATAAACAATACAGTAAAACAAAATCTTTCAATCACGTTTTTTTTTACTTTTGGGTGCAAAACTAATGAAACGTCCCGTGTTACGGTCTCGTGCACCACATGGCAACGGGCAATGGCGTGATGTGTCCCCCTTCCCCATACCCCTCTTTTCGCCATTTGATGCACCCGCGTGCAGTGCTTAGTTTTCCAGATATTTCGATTGCCCAACTTACCCGACTGCTCAACATGCCCCTCCCTAGCCTACCGAGTCATAATTGTTGGGATTCACTGTGAGAGACGAATCAGAAAGGAATTCATTTTATTATCAGTTGATCGTCCGCAGATACAAGTCTGGCTATCAAAGGCAGTCTCTATTGGGTCTATGAATAACTTCATAGCGAAAATCGAGTAAATTTCAAGTGCAAAATATTTACCAAAAAAGCGATTTCAATTAACAGAATATGTTCCCTTCGGTTTATTGACTTTCTGCCATCTCTGAACGACCCTTATTATCTTTCTTTCATAGAAGCCCTGAGATGTTTGGGCAAAGAGGTCGTCGAAGTGGTTTTTGAGGACGTCCAGGTAACTCCAGATGTTATTATTCAAACTGTTCTGTAGTGCCCGTAATTGATAGTCTGAAAGTAGAAGGTGCGGACTATACGGTAGATGCACCAAAACATTCCACCCAAGTTGCAATAACTTTTGCCGGGTCATCCGAGAAACGTATGGTCTAGCGTTGTCCTGATAGAACACTACACAGTTTCTGTTCGCCAATTCGGACCGCTTCTGATCGATTGGTCCCTTTAATTTGGCCAGTTGTGAGCATAACGTCGTTGAATCAATCGTTTTGTTTGGGTGACAGCAGCTCATAATAGACGATTCCTTTCCAATCCCACCAGATACACAGCATAACCTTCTTCGGATATAGTCCACCGTTTGCGACCGTCTGAGCAGCCTCCCCAAGCTTCGACCATCATCTTTTTCGAACGATATTGTTGTAGACAACCTACTTTTCATCAAACCTACTTTTCATCACCAGTAATCATTCGCTTTAAAAATGGTTCGTTTTGATGACGTTTGAGCAGCAAATCGCAAGCTGATATTTGGTCCATTAAATTCTTTTCGCTCGCAATCCGAGCATGTCGAGGTTCATCCGTAAGCCTCATTTTTTTCTCCGACGACGGTCACCCGCGAAAAGGATGCGCTGAGTCTCTGCAGACTTGTCACCCTTGTCGAAAGAAATGATTCTTTCGCAAATGGGTTGTTTGATCTCACACTGGTGCTATTGTTCTCCTTGCGCTCTGGGCCGATGCAATGGGTGTAGAAAAAGCTGGGAAGTGAAAGAGAGAGCGAAAAAGCCAGACAGAGAGAGGGAGGGAGAGAGAGCGAGAGCGAGAGCGAGAGAGAGAGAGAGAGAGAGAGAGAGAGAGAGAGAGAGAGAGAGAGAGAGAGAGAGAGAGAGAGAGAGAGAGAGAGAGAGAGCTAGAGCCAGAGCTAAAACGAGAGCGAGAGACAGACGGAGTGAGAAGAGAGAATGAGAATAGTCATGATAAAATTAAGGGACCTTTTGTGACGGGGTGAAAGCGTGGAGCGGAAGCATCGCACAATGCGTTTGGCGTTCACTTTCATTACAGTACAATGGCGCGCGAGAGAGAAATAGAATATGGACGAAAACTCCCTGCCCCCCTCCCCCGGCCACTTTATCGCTTTCTCGCTCTCATCACTTTTCCGTAATACTTTCGCGACTCATCCCGTTTACGCCGGAGCTCGTAGCGATCGGCCCACCCAACGTGGCCATAAATGAGAGCACTTTCTCGCACAGTAGAACAAATAAATCAAGAAACGCATACACGGTGAGCGACAGCAATCCCGGCGCACCAATTGTAGTTCAAGCAAAAAAAAATCAAAGAAAAAGATAAAACTTTTACGTTTTTCGCTATCGTGAGACTCGAAGTCCGTGGACGATCGATTAGTCCCTCGAGATGATCGTTTTGTACTCATCGTCCTGCCGAAAGTCCCACAGCACTACGTACGGGCCTTCGAAACGCCCAGGCGAAAGTCTGTTGAATGTCGACTCGCTCAGAGTAATTTTCATTCGACTTCGAAATTGTTTATATTAGGGTGTCCCTTATATAGACAAAAATTTGCTTTTTTGTGAAAATTGTAATGCATTCACATTGGAGTGGCTAGAATTTTTTTAGAATTTTTTTTTGACATTTGTTTTTTACCATTTTTGATTGAAATTTTGATGAGTGGAGAGGCTCCACTTGGGAATTATGGGGTCTAGGACAATATATTGAGAAAGGAAATTTGTTTACATATTCATTTTTAATTAACAACAATTTTTTTAGAATTTTTGTTTCTTTTTCATTTTTTTATTTTAATTTTCAAAAATAAATAAAACATCTACTAACATTGTAGTTAATTAAAAATGAGAATGTAAACAAATTTCCTTTCTTAACTGTCCTAGACCCCATAATTCCAAAGTGGAGCCTCTCCACTCGTCAAAGTTCCAACCGAAAATGGTAAAAAAAAATGTCCAAGAAAAATTCTGTAAAAAATTCTAGCCACTCCAGTGTGAACCCATGCAACTTTTTATCCTTTTGACATTTCCCCTGAAACCCTATAGTTCGTCGATGACGCCTTTTTTTCTAAAACATGTCTTTTTTAGCTAGAAATGCAATACTACGGCGAAAAAAAACGTACGAGAATTCTAAAAAATAAAAATGTCGGTTTTGATATTCTTTTTAAGTTTTCTATGGAACAAAAACCGAGGAAAAATTTTTCCACAAACTTTGCAGTTAATTTTCGACGGCCAAAAAATAGCCAAAAAATGGCCACGTTCAAATGTGCGCAACGGGGCGAAAAAAAAAATCGATAAGAATTTTCTAAAAAAGCAAAAATAAAGGTAAACTTGTCCTCTTTAAAAGGCCACTTGGGAAATTCAATTACCTTTATTTTTGAGTCCGCTATGTAAATTTTAGGGCGTTAAGAAATTTCGACTGGAGCGTACTTTTTTTTGTCCAGTACTGTATATATATAAATGTATGCACATGCGACGGAAGCTAAACGAGCCAACAACTAACGAACACCCAGTCGCTTTTGCGGTGATTTATCGTAGGTAATTAAAGGGCCCATGCGTCGCTACCGGCTGTGCGTGCAATGACCAATAGCCAGTGCGTGAGCATCCTGTTAATGTTTAATGCCATTCGATTTCAACAACCCCTCTATACCATCATCCGATTTCATAGGTATAAGGCACAAACCTCGGCATATATCGAGCCAATATTGCAAGCTACGAGGGGCCGACCGCGAAAAACACGTGGGCGCATAAATACCTGCAAATATTGTTTTATCAATTAGATCCTTCATACGTTTGCGAGTGAACAGATTTGTCGTGGGTGAAAAAAAAATACCTCCTTTGTTAGGAAACTTCTGATGTGCATTGGCGGAGTAAAATCAAATTTAATGTGAAAGCTTAAATGGAAAATTGCAACGATTATTACAGGATTTATTTATTTTATTTTTTATTCTTTTTATTTTTCCATTTATTTTATTGTTGCTCGTCATTTATCTCGTTTATCGTTCCTTATTCATCGATTTTTCGTTAATTCAAATTGAATTTTTTTTCCGCCCATAACCGCGCACCGAAAGATTTGCAGTCGCCTCGAGGTGCAACTGTGAAAAAGCAGCACTTCGCGGATGCATTTGAAAGTCCTTTTTTTTCGTGTCCCTCTCGCACGACACGCACTCTCGTACAATTTTTTCACCCTTTTTCTTTCTTCGCATGAGCTACGGGGCGAAGAGTTTACGAGAAGTACACATCTACGGCAGTGGTACAGCTCGTGCATATCTCAGCCGGCGAGTGTCTGAAACGGAGAATGTTTCAAACCCTTTCTTGAAAGGGCTCGAAAAGGCTTTTTCCTTCATCCTTTTTTTTCTATCGCACGACACGATTTTTGTCTCGTCAGTCGAAGAGCTTTTCGGTTCGTACGAAAAAAAAAACATATCGAGCATCCCGATTGAAAGGGATAATTAAGGGAAAAATATAGTTTAGGTACAAATGTCTGTAGGCTTGAGTGAAAAAATCGAAAAAAAAAAAAACGAATTTGCGAGAAGAATGGCAAGAGAAATAGAAGGACAGAGTGAGAGACGTCGTCGCGACGCACTGCCCCGGGTACTTGATGTAGAGACACTTCTGAAAAGTGGCTGTTCCTGTTGCCACCACCTCGCATGATTTACAGGTGCTGAGGGAGGGACCAGACGACGACTGCGACTCGCTCAGACGATAAGGGAAAAACTCCGGGACGTATAGAGAAAGTTGCGAGATGTAGCTCGGTTTCCGGTCTGTGAGCATTCCCACAAGTTTTCCCTCGGGATCAAAACAAGAGCCTCGGTTAAATTCTGACGTCGACCCGGCCACAACTTTATTCTCGTTTTATCTCGAAATACAGTTTTTCTTCCAATTTATTTCAGTTAAATTATTATTATTATTATTGCTTATAAGATTTTATAGCTTCGGGCAAGCTACTTTTTCAATTTGCACTGGGAAACGTTCACCTACCCCGGTGGACTCCATCTTATTCAATTATTCAATTATGACTCACCTATTATTCAATTATTATTTCATTTGCTAATTTGTGATATACTGTTAAGGCCGTCTTCTAGTCTAGAATTTTGAAAAAATCGATTTTTTTTTTTGCATATTTTCAATGTTTAATATTTCAAGAATATACCATTCAAAGGAAATTTGGAAATTCCAAATATTAACGGAGTTACAGCTGTAATTAGTGATTACGATCGGTCCTGAAAGTCACGCGTTCGCTCTCAGACGTGATGAACAGTGGATTCACCGCTCTGAACTCCGAACTTCTCATCATCAAAAAACATCAAAAGACTTCGATTTTGAAGAAGAAGGAATATTTTATGGGCCGGGAATCGCCGATTAACGAAATGTAAGTATATGTACCATTATATGACTTAGACTGCCTGAAATTGTATTTCGCGCCTCTTCCTCGAGATCAGAGATGTAGTACCCCCCACTTCCCACAGGTGTCGCCACAAATTTTAAAGCTAAAGAAAAATTTTCTATACGATGCGGTCCCTCGTACGTGCCTGCGTAGGCCATGTCCGACTCGTGTCCATCTTGAATCGTCATTCTTTTGCTTTGTGCACGTGTCGTCACATTAAGATTGCCCAAGCGTATCAATAATTTTTGATTATGGGCAAGAAAGGAAAGAAAAGGAGTTCGTATGATGAAAAAGATGAGAACAATCGACGGATAAGAAGAAAGATTCAACGTTTGGAGAAGGAATTGGACCGGAATAAGAAAAAGCGTCGTAAGTAGAGGTTTAACCTCTCTCTCTTTTTTTTGTTTGACACAAAAAAAAGAGGACGCTATCGGCTCATGTAACTTTTTTGAAAAGTTTACGAGGCCGTGTACCGAACCAGCTCACAGTTGGTTACACGCAAGCGATTTTATCGTTGTGCGTCGTACTTTTGGCTCTTACCAAAATGTACGCCTTTCGTTTTACGAAGGAAGACGGTACCATCAGACGACCGACGGTTGAGTTTGACTCAGATAGCGCGTGCCGTACAATTGTTTGCTGGCATTGCTAATTTCCCCCCTTGGGGATTCAACTTGAAAGGTCGACCAAAAACAATTGTTTTACAGGTAAGCGCTCGTCGTCTTGGAGTTCATCGACGTCACAGAGTTCGGCTAGAAGATCGCTGTCTCACGTACCGATTCGGCATCGGTCAAGACGCTCACAAACTCGAAGAAGTTCAAGAGCATGTTCTCGATCAGATCGCTCTCAGTCTCAAAGACGCTCTCAGACTCGACGTTCAACAACTCGATCTAGATCGAGACGCTCACTGTTTAGAAGCCGCTCAATCGAGGCCCTTTCAGAGGACGCGCTGGCCCGTGGCTCATCACATCGAATAAACTCGAGAAGCCCCGTGCCGAATTCAGATGTTGAAAACGTCATCCACACAGTGAATACTGAAACGGTACCGTCCGCAGTCACTCCAGCAGATATTCTTGCGCACGAGGACATAACCATGACTAAGAAGGCAGACGAACCGTCGCCGGAGATTCCGGAACACGAAATTGAGCTGCAGCAAGAGGTTTTGGAAGTCCTTGGATCGCGCCTCGAGTCGGAAACGATAGCCGGTGCCGCGATTCACAAAGACATAGCTCTCCGTTGGTCGGAGATTGTGAGAAAAGGACTTTCTGCAGACGAAGTGAAAACCTTACTAGAAAAATATCCAGCCCCGGAGAATTGTAAGTTTATCGTAGTTCCAAAGTTGAACGCGGAAATTACCGCTGCAGTTCAAGAAACAGCATTAAAGAGGGACAAACGTATCGTTGAAAAGCAAGAACGGTTTGCGGCGTGTCTTGCAGCATTGGGTAAAGCAATTACAAGTGCTCTTAAAATCGATAATCCAGAGAAGATAGGATTACTCGAAAAATTGAGTGATGGAAGTAGACTGCTCGCCTCAATTCACCGGGAAGAGTCCCTGGCAAGGAAAGGGCTTATTCTAGCCAACCTAAACTCGTCATTAAAGACCACGTTGTCAAATACGTCGGTCGACGAATGGTTATTCGGGGGAGATTTGGACGAGAAATTGAAGATTGCTAAAAATTTAGAAAAAACATCGAACGATCTTAAGATATCAGCGAAACCTGTACAGCAGTCGACCTCCCAAAAGAACACAAAAAACTGGAAGGGCCCGTCTCGACCTTTTTCGTACAAAAATCGATCAACGATGTCGGGCGGGCGTCGGCAGTACAACAACAACCGCAACAACAAGGAAAACTACAGCAGCAGCCAGAACAACAACTCGGATTCGAAGAAGACACGGGATCGCCGAGAATCGTTCCGACCCTACAGGAAACGTCGATAAACGAGTCAGAAAATGTAGGTAAACCAGCAGGCCGACTGACTTTATTCGTTGGCGCATGGTCAAAAGTGACCAATGATCCTGTAATTTTAAAATGGGTGCGAGGTTACAAAATACGATTTTCATCGTATCCATTTCAGGATCGTCCCCCGGTAGAGCCCACGTGGACGGATCAGGAGCACTCACTAATTATCAGTCAGATTAATAAGCTAATTTCTAAAGGCGCCATTGAAAAATGTTCATGGTCTAAAGGTCAATTTTTGTCAAATATCTTCTTAGTTCCGAAGCCAGATAAGACGTATCGATTGATATTGAATCTTAAAAAACTTTATGAGTTTATCACCGCGGAACATTTAAAAATTGAAGACTGGAAAGTAGCAAAGAAATTGATTAGATCGCAGGATTTCATGGCTACATTAGATCTAAAGGACGCTTATTATATCGTTTCCATAGAAAAACAGAGTAGAAAATGGTTGAGATTTTTGTATAATGGCGAGTTGTATGAGTTCACGTGCTTGCCGTTCGGACTCAACGTTGCACCTTATGTTTTCACGAAACTATTGAAAACGGTAGCGGCATGTTTAAGAAAGAGCGGCCTAGCTTCTGTTTTCTATCTCGACGACATTCTTGTCATAGATAGATCGTATGAGAGTTGCGCTCGTAATGTTCAGAGAACAACTGCGCTGTTGCAAGAGCTAGGTTTTATTATCAATGAAGAAAAAAGTCTCACAGTACCTACACAACGGTGCAAATACCTAGGATTGATTTTTAATTCCAACGAAATGAGTATAGAATTACCAGAGGATAAAATTCAAAGGACCCTCGAATTACTGTGTAAATTCGTTAAACTCAACCATTGCACGATAAGAGAATTTGCAGGCCTCGTCGGTACCCTAGTCTCTCGGTGTCCAGCCGTAAAGTACGGGATGATTTATGTGAGAGGTTTTGAGAAAGAAAGAACTTTAGCGCTCGAAGCCAACGGCAATAATTTCGATGCAATAATGTACCTGCCAAAAAGTCTGGCTGAAGATTTTGCATGGTGGAAGAAGAATATCGTTTCCGCTAGGGCGCCGATGAGTGAGCCAGTTTTCGAGCTTGAAATTTTTTGCGACGCGTCGCGTACCGGCTGGGGCATTTTTTGTAAAAACCGTAGAGATCACGGTTTTTGGAACAAAGAAGATTTAGCGCTACACATAAATGAATTAGAGTTAAAATCGGCCTTTTTCGGATTAAAATGCTTCGCAAGAAGTATACGACATAGTAACGTTTTATTACGCATAGATAACACGACCGCAATTGCATATATAAACCGAATGAGAGACAGTCAATACGAGAGGCTTAGCTCCCTGGCCAAAGAAATTTGGCAGTGGTGCGAGAGGAGAGATCTATGGATCTCAGCGTCGTATATCCGATCCTGTGAGAACGTCGAGGCCGATCGAGAATCGCGAAGATTACAACCTGAGACAGAATTTGAGCTCTCGGATAGAGCATTTCAAATAATAGTAAAAACCTTTGGCAAACCAGAAATTGATTTATTCGCGTCGCGGGCGAATAAGAAATGCAGTGATTATGTTTCGTGGCGTAAAGACCCCGAATCTATAGCAATCAATGCTTTCACGATCGAGTGGAAACGTTGGTTTTTCTATGCTTTTCCTCCCTTCTCTGTTATTTTGAGAACGCTCAAAAAATCGAGAGTGAGAAATCTTGCGGGATAATAGTCGTGCCACACTGGGAAGCTCAGCCGTGGTTCCCCTTATTTTTATCTTTGCTTGATACCGAACCGGTTATTTTCAAACCAAATGTTAATTTGGTTCAATCTTCCTGCAGAGAGGCACACCCTTTGTGGCGTCGCCTTACCCTGGTTGCCGCCAGGTTATCCGGGAAGCGTTCATCAGGAGGGAGATTCCGCCGGAATCAGTGGATATTTCAATAGCATCCTTATCGAAATCGTCGCTTCGTCAGTATGATTGCGGTTTGAAAAAATGGTGGCGCTTTTGTTCTGGCAAGAAAATCGACCCGTTTATCAGCTCCGAAAAGGAGGTTTTATTATTCCTTACGGAGGAATTCGAAAGAGGAGCTTCATACAGTTCACTAAACTGCTATAGATCCGCGATTTCGCTAATTGAAGGACCCGAGTTGGGAAAAAACGATAAAATTCAACGTTTCTTTAAGGGCGTAGCAAAGCTGAGACCGGCGGCTCCCAGATACGATTCGACCTGGGACCCTAAGGTTGTTCTAAGATATTTATCGACTTTTTATCCAAGCGAAGAGATCAGTTTGAAAAACTTAACCTTGAAGCTAGTGACCTTGTTGGCACTATCTACGGGGCATCGAATGCAGACTTTGTCTCTTATTGATACGAGAAATATTTACCGAGCAACTGAAAGTGTATTGGAAATTAAAATTCCCGATTCAATTAAAACTTCAGGTCTGAAGAAAAGACAGCCGGTTCTACGATTACCGTTTTTCACTAACGATAAACCGATTTGCGTGGCCTCTGTACTATTAGCTAATTTAGAAAAAACCAAAGATTTGCGAGGTTCAGAGGTTAAATTGTTTATTTCTTTTAAGAAACCCTATAAAGTCGTAGGAACACAGACTCTGAGTCGGTGGATAAAGTTAGTTTTGTCTAAAAGTGGCATTGACACCAACGTCTTCTCGGCGTATAGCACTCGTCATGCGGCAACGTCAGCAGCAAAACGCCAGGGAGTTAATATCGACGTAATCCGAAAGACGGCCGGCTGGTCGAAAGACTCAGAGACGTTTGCTCGTTTTTATGATCGATGTGTTTCCATGGAAAACATGGAATTTGCAGAAGCGGTATTGGAAACCTAAGTACAGACAAATTGTCAAGATCTCGAATATGGCACTGTCGTGCATTTCGAGATGGACCTTGTATTTTTATGGCTAAACCTAACATCGTTGTAATTTTGTAATAAAATTGAAACAGAAAAGGCGTACCATAAATATATATCTGCCGTAACTATCTTTAAACAACTACATCTCTGATCTCGAGGAACAGGCGCGAAATACAATTAATGATTAAACGAACCTTGGTGAGGTTCAATCATGATTGTATGAGGCGCCTCTTCCGAAGAGATCAGTCCCTCCCGCCCTTTCATCTCTGATGAGATACCCGTTTGTTAAGTTACGGCAGTGTCTTTGAAGAATGACGATTCAAGATGGACACGAGTCGGACATGGCCTACGCAGGCACGTACGAGGGACCGCATCGTATAGAAAATTTTTCTTTAGCTTTAAAATTTGTGGCGACACCTGTGGGAAGTGGGGGGTACTACATCTCTGATCTCTTCGGAAGAGGCGCCTCATACAATCATGATTGAACCTCACCAAGGTTCGTTTAATCATTAACTGTACTCGAATCTTTAAACGCGTTTTTCTCGAAACTACTTTTTTCGAGAAGGTTGACATGATATCTCAAGTTGTAATGAACCGATTTACTTGAAATTTTTTGTGGACCTTCTCTGTACACCCCTCTATCGCCCCTGCCAGATTTATCGCGAAATTTTGTTACTAATTATTTTAAAAAAATCAACAATCGTGAAAAAAAAAACGGCAAAAAATGACCTTTTTTTTAATCAGCCGCCATTTTGCGAATTTTTTTTTGCCTGAGGTAGGGGCTATAATGACATACTTACTAATTAAGAATCTATTTTTTTTTTCAGATGAGCAGGAGGGTTGCAATCATGTCAACCAGGAGAGGCCGTTTTTTTTCCACCCCCACTTTACCAGCCTTCATCTACCAGAATTATGGATTTTTTTTTTCGCCAATTTTTTTATACAATGTCAAAGGATGATTAAATATGTGGTAAAAAGATAGATACGGAAATATTTTTTGTTGCTTGACTTTGCGAGATATCGTATTGCAAGAAGGTACGATCGATTGAATCACGATAATTATATCGCTGCCAAGTATCGCTTATGTTTTTTTTTCTTTCACGATGCTTTGTGTGTGTTGTATAAAATAATATGTGTACAAATAATTTATCGCGAAAAAAAACGTATTACGGAAACATCGACAAAATCTCCAAGGTGGGTGACGTTCGACATTCGTTTTCTCTCAAGTGCAATTTTTATCGAAGACCCGGCTGAGAACTCGGGCCAGCCGAATTTACGAGCGCTACACGACAGCCAGATTTATAAAACCGATCGGATAAGGATAACGGGCCATTGGCGGGGATCTGATTTTTTACGTCTTTCGGTCAAAGTGCTTCGCGAATATGGAAAACATGGAGAGAAGTTAAAAAGGTGTTAAATCATATGAGATTGTTGTTGTTATTATATAAATACGAAAATAATACTGCACATTATTGAGTGAGCTATTATTATTGTATAATATTTAAAAAATGTATTTAAGACCTCATTATATCTTTAGTATATTTTAATCACTACACGATACTCAGTTTGCTCCAATGTTGGCAAGCAACGTCAGCTGGCAACTCGGAAGACTGCTATAGACAAAGTAATGATCAAAATGACTTGACATTTTTACGGTTTATACGTATCAAAGCCATTTATAAGGCGGCGAAAGAATTTTTTTTCTACTATCACTTTTTGTTGATAAGGCCGGTAACGTTTCAAATGATCCTCGTATCTTTAACAAATTTTAAGATATAATATCTTTAAATTTATCTCAGACTTGCTTCCGCCCGCGGCTTCGCCCGCGTAGATTTTGGCACGTCCTTTTATATACAGGGTGGTCCAATAACTATTAGCACCTTGGATATCTTCGAAACTATAAGGTTCACAGAAATATTTGCTGAAATGAAATTGCACAGTATGAAAGGGGCCATCCGATAGCGATAATAGTTTTTTTGCAAGTGGACGTACTTCGGACATTTGAAGGTCAACTCCATTTTTTTAAATGGATCGGTATGTTTTTTTTTTTGTATCATGAAAGAGGAGCTTAAAACGAGTTCAACTAAATGAAAATAAAATGACTACGTTTATAGCGCATGTGCAAAATCGGCGATCAACGTTTCTCGGCTTCAGTTCATATGGAACTCAATTTCCTTGCTTTCGAAGCATTCCCAACGATTTTAAACGATGTAAAATTGCTTGTTGAGTCACTCCTAATGTAAGTGCAAGTTCTTCTTGCGTTTGGCACGAATCTCCCTCCAATAATGCTTCCAATTCCGCGTCGTCGTACACTTTCGGCCTTCCGCTACGTTCTTTGTCTTCAACGTCAAACTCACCGTTCTTAAACAATTGAAACCACTCACGACAACTTCTCTCACTTGAAGAAGCCTCACCATGTGCTTCTACAAGCAATTGATGCGCCTCAGCTGCAGATTTCTTCAAATTAAAGAAGTAAATCAAAAGTTGCCGCAAATGACGCTTATTCGGCTCAAAACTCGACATTTTCGCACAAAAAAATTATGTCATGCTGATACAAAATCGCTAATATTTCAAAGTCTTGCCAGATGTCTAATCTTACGATACGACGTTTTACATCTGACAATTTCAACCATAACCTCCTAGTGGGGCCATCTTTTGTCAAACGGCGGAGACTTATTTGTACTCCCAATATATATATATATAGTATTATTCTACGACAATATTTATAATAAATACAATATATTTATTAATATTATTGTATTTATCAATATGAATATGAAGAATATCATAAACGAGTAAATTGTGTAACGATACGAGAATAATTTGGATGCTATGAGACACGAAATCATAAAATTAATAAGAGAGTCAATAATAGATATTAATTGTAACAGGCGTCTGGACAAAAAAGACTCTCTCATTGATTTGATTTTCTTCTAATCCGGTCTCTCTCTCTCTCTCTCTCTCTCTCCTTTTCTTTCTCATTCTCTCGCTCTCTTCCCTCATGAAATTCTTATCGGATGAAAATGTGCTTGAGTATATTGGATATGGGGTTACGAGTGCGCGAACAAAGTAAATCGATGGAGGATAAAGCACCGAAAGAGTAAGAGGAGGGAAATACACCGACACAGGTCGTATTAGAATTTGTAATAGTCGCGTGTGTGGTTCACCGGAATGGGGGAAGAAAAGGGAAAAGGTTCCGTATTTCCGTAACAATCGATTCGAGTACAGTGGAGAGTGCTTTTCCAAGTCCGTGAAGCTATAGTCGTGACTCACGCGCTGCTCTCTTACCGCAGGAACAAGCCAACTTTCTCACTGACCATTAGAAGCGAATCTACGTTTGGTAATTCTCGCTTTCTATCGCGGGTCTCCAACCCACGCGAAGGGTACGCGCAAAACTTTATCGGCGAAACTTGGAATTTCTGTCTTTGCCCAACTAACTCTGTTCCTAACTTCACAATTCCTAACTTCTCTCGTTGCTCAGCTGTTTCACGAATCCTAGTAAATATTCATCGATCTTGGACATTTCTTTGAATGAAAGGAAAATCTATGAAGAACGGATAACATTTTATTCTATTTTTAAATGTTCCTCTAAGGGGGCAGATCCCTTTATAGGGCGAAGAAAAGCTGATCGCTGAAAATGAACTCCCCGAGAAAGCAGAAAGATTTCTTTATCGCCCTGAAATCGTATATTAATCGGTTGGTTATTTAGTCACAATATTTTTCAGTCATGAAACTTCAAACGAGTTTTCCTAAAAACCACTTTTTCGTTAAACTTGTACAATATAAGTCAAAAACTATCCAATCGATCATTTTGAAATTTTACACACTTCGAGATAAAATAATTACCGTCTATGTAAACCTAAGGTTCCTCGAAAATTATTTTTAGGAACTACTTTTCCATTAAGGGGAGAAAACCCTTTACAATGTTCGAAAAATCGATTTTTTCACATATTTCGAAAGTATAATATATTGAGAGTATACTGGACAATCGAAAAATGAAATATTTACGAAGTTATACCACATGGTCGAGAGCGCGCCGGGGCCGCATGCTGTGAACTGGGGAAACTTTGAACGCGATTATCTCGAAACGGCTTTTTCAAAAACTACTCATGTTATAGCTCAAAAAGTTATTGATCGATCTGGCCGAAATCTATGGTCAATTAAGGATCTTGAAAATGCAAGGAAGCTAGTTAATGATGGTGAATCTATAAGGGCGGTAGCACGTCCATTGGAAGCGACTGAAGCCACTCTTCGTAAGACGCTGAAGAGATCCACACCTCTCGAACTTCACGAACTTCAAAAACTTTGCGAACTTTGCGAACTTCATGAACTTCACGACTCTCCAATTCTCCAACTCTCCAATTCTCCAACTCTCCAATTCTCCAACTCTCCAATTCTCCAACTCTCCAACTCTCCAATTCTCGAACTCTCCAATTCTCCAACTCTCCATCTCTCCAACTCTCCAACTCTCTCCCTCTCTCTCCAGATCTCCAGCTCTCCAGCCCTCCAGCAATCCAGCTCTCATACAAATGTGGGCAACTTTATTGGCGATTTGTGTCGATTGAAGCTTGCGTACTCTTATCGACCCTTGTGCGTACTCTTAAAGCCTTAGGCCGCTCGAGGAATTTCCAAAAATCGATTTTTTTTTCTTAAAAATGTAACTTAGTACCTATAAAATTGTATTCCAAAAGATTGAGGGTGTGAAAAATCTCTAAGTACTCGACTTTTGAATTCTAGCACAACCCCTCTTGATTCATGTCATGACTTTCTACTAACTTTAAACGCATTTATCTCGAAACTACAATTTTCAACCCGACCGGACTCATAACTCAAACAAATTTCAACCGATTCACTTGAAATTTTATTTGTATATTTAGAATTACATTTTCTGAGGAACTACGTAGGATTTTTTAAATTATATTGCATAGTTTCTTTTTCATAAACAATTTTCTGATGATTTTCTCATGGCATTTTATACTTTTTGTTTTAGAAATGCGCCATTTTGACAAAAACAATATATCAAAAAAATCCTACGTACTTCTATAGCTATTTTTATATATAATCGAAACAACTTTAATGTCTCATCATAACTGAAAAATTACAGGAGCTGTTGGTCTGACCGTTGAACTTCTAGAAATAAAGGCGTCATCGGAAAAATGCTGCACAGTCGTCATTTTGACATGTATCGCTGTGAAAAAATAATTTTGTATAGTCAATTACGTGTGTAATAAAACCTCTATTTTGTAATTCCGATTCATTTTATAGTTTAGCTGAAAAAAAATCACAAAATATGCTCTTTTTGGCCTCTAGAGTGGCCTAAGGCCTTAAACGTCCGTATGTCTAAGAGTTCGCAAATCCTATTTTGTAGTTTTTAGTTTGTGATTTAGAAAAAAATTAAGATTCCTGATTATCGCTCATAATTTAATAAGAATGCTAGATATTCTTTCAATTAAAAAAAAACTGCTTCGTAAAACGTGTCTGCTGTTTTTTTTCACCGCTTTGAAGCTTAGGTGCACACTCCTATATCACCTTACCCTACAGATACAGAGATAAAAATATAATCCGTTACCCTTAAGGTCCAAAGAGCCGAGGAAACGTCCGCGAAATTTGTCACTGCGTGGGTAGTAGATCTTGGACCGTCTCCTATCTCAGTTGTGTGCCGCAGCTGTCCGATCACCAAAAGCAATCAGCCCTTCATCGATGCGACGTTTTTCATCCTAGCCCTCTCACGTTGACCAGCAACCATTGTGAGAGCCAATCATTGGGCGCTTTATTGGCACTTTATGCCAATCCTATGATCACCTCGACATTTATAAAACACGTTGCCTATCGTATCGAGCCCGTGGTCTACAAGATTATCGACAATTTGTCAAGAGCCCTCGTGATCCCAGCAATGGTCCTAGTGTTCATGAAAGAGTGAAAAAAAAATAGCACTTCGGATGAAAAATAAATGAAATTAGAAAAGCGGAAAACACACATCCTGAAGTTTTTTGCAAACAGTTGATTAATTTATGCCTGCATATCAAACAATTCCGTGACAGACTGACTGCCATATGGACAATGCACAGCCCAAACCGCTGAAGATAGAAACATGAAATTTGGAATATATGTTCCTTGAAAAGTGTAGACGTGCACTGGGGAAGGATTTTTCGAAAATCAACTCTTAAAGGGGTGAAATGGCGTGTGAAAGTTTGTATAGAAAATTCTACTCCTTGCATGTATCAACTTGAAACTTGGTTTAAGTATTGTTCAAAACAAATAATAAAACGCATACTTTAGGATTTTTTGAAACAACCCTTAATAAGGGGTGTTTTAAAATTAAGTTCCTTTGGGCCAAATTCCACGCGGGCGGAAGCTAGCCAACCATAAATCTTTTCGTTCTTCAATTACTTTGCTTTGAGCAATAAAAATAATGCTCCAAAGAAAAAAAAATGTTAATATATATGCAGAGCGAAGATTATCAAGCGATCATTCGTTTTTGGTAGTTTTTTAATTCCTTTACGGAAAAAAAATATAGCCTATTTTTGTGACGAGTAGTATTAGGCACAAAAAATTGAGCATTTTGGAAAAAAATCAACATTCGATTTTGAGCAGAATGAAGATAATTAAATTCTGAATACGAAAGACTCCTGAAAAACTTTTTTCGTGTATCGCATCACCGAGAAAAAAATTTATCAAAGGTTCATTTTAAAGCGGATAAATGGAATTTAATATAATTTTAAAAAATTGTATGCGTAGTAGCCATGCTCGTTAAAAGTGATACTTCAAACACTCATGTCACTGATGAGTGACTGATACCAGATTGTGCTGAAAAGAAATATAAAACATAATGATTGAATTTTCTTGAATTGCAAAATTACAAGATTAACTTTTATTCATTTAATTTTCGATCGAAAACTTAATTCTGCATTGGCAAATCAATCATAAATTTGGAATTCATTGAAAACTTGATTGACTTCCGTACCATTGCAATTAAAATTCAAGTGAATTCAATTTTTTTTTAATTTACTTTAACGAGGCTCATAATCTTAAAGAGCAATTTATGTTAAATTCACATTAAATTTTCTGTTGATTATTTTCGTTCATTATTTTTGTCGTCATTTTTATTATTATTTTTATTATTTATGAATGATTGAAATTATTAAGAATGATAGAAAAAGATCAAATAAAACGTACCTTTAGATAACCTAGAACTCGGTGGATTATTTCCACAATTATTAGCCATTTTCCACTTTTCACACTTTCAGTGTTTTAAATTGTCACTTTCAATATTCATCACATATCACTCACCTCATATATTTTACAAAACATTTTATAAGAAATGAAACAAACAGCACAACGCAACAAGCAATGCCTGCGGAGCATCACTTGAAGCACATTTCAAACACATTTGCTGAGTAGCAGAAGCAAAGCAAGAATGTTTTTAGAAAGGTTGCTAGTGGGGATACTAGTGCGCATGCGCACGTCTCTCCTTCCACTTACCGGCTATCTCTCTCTCTCTATCTCTCTCTCTCTCTCTCTCTCTCTCTCTCTCTCTCTCTCTCTCTCTCTCTCTCTCTCCCTTTCTTTTCCCACTCCACGGTAGCGTTAGAAAGTAACGCAAACGTTAAGTGCGAGAACCTCGTATAAGAAGTTTCACTTCAAAAAAAGTTTTTTTAGGAGTGCTTCCTATTGGGAATTTAATAATCTTCATTCTGCTGAACTAAAAATGGAATTCTAATTGTTTATTCTTAATGCTCAATTTTTTCTAGCAAATACTGCTCGTTACAAAAACACTCTATATTTTTTTTTCGAAGGTCTCGAAAAACCAGGTCTCAAGATTTCCGCGTCAGAACCTTAAAAACCCAAGCTACCTGAATTGTCAATTGTATAAGTGATGAGATATAAATGGATGAGACGTCTGACATTCACGATCGTTAGACGTTAAAAAAAGAAATGAAAAGCGCAGATTGGCAAGTGTGATTTCCTTCTCCTCTGATACCGGGCCTTTTCATAAGCAAAAAAAAAAAGAAGGCGCAAGAAGGGTGGTAGTTTGTGCTGCTTGACGATCAAATTAAACAAATGGCTGCAAAATTGTAGGCTTGTACTCGTGGATGTAACACGAGAGCGTGAGTGCTACGCGTGGAAGTCTCTCATCGTTTCTGCTTCCATTAAGGGGGAGGGGTGGAGGACGCTATGAACTTGGTATACCGAAAATCCAAACGGAAAATTCGAGCCCGGAGCATAAAACACCTCGTCTCACGTCGCCGTCGACACTTTCGCGCAGCCCCTTCGTCTCGTTGCAGAAATTCTATGCTATGGTAAAGCAAAGAGGAGTAGGACGGAGATGAGTGGATCTCAGGATGAGGACGATGACGATGAGGACTTTCATCAGCGTGTACATCGCTCTCTTTCCATCTCTCTCTGTCTCTCTCTCTCTCTCTCTCCCTCTCTCTCTCTCTCTCTCTCTCTCTCTCTCTCTCTCTCTCTCTCGCTCTACCATTGTCTCCTGATCCAAGATTGATACTAAAGGACAACTTTGTATCAAAAAGGGCCTCGCTAAAGACTCGCCCAAGATATACGAGGGATTCGACGCTAGCTCGAACTCGATTGCACCCTCGTAACCACCCCTGCCTCAAATCCATGAAATCCCGCATAGGGTCCGGAATAATCGTAAACCTTTTCATTGTCGAAATAATTTATTTTCAGCTCTTTTACGATTCGCAATACCATTCGGGAGGAATTTTTTGTAAAGTTCTTACCCCGGTGATCGGGGGGTACATTCGATCTAGGAAATATCAAGTATATACACACATATGTACACATCCATATATACGTAACTAGAAAAGTAACTATAAGATTTTTTTTGGCACTACACTGCCAAAAAAAAATATTTACTTTAAATAGGATCTACTTAAATCGAATAGGTTTTTTTCTTCTCTCACAGACTACTGCGACCCTATTTGTTTCAAATATATTTTTTTATTTGTTCAAGCTATTCTTTTTAAATATTAAATATATTCATATTAAATAAATAAAGATTAGATTTAAATTAAATAAATAAAGATAAAACACGATATATCGCATGAATGTGAGAAAGGAATATAAATTCATGACATAAAAGTGCGGTGAAAAAAAGTTAAACTATTTTTCTTTTTTTTTCACTAACAAGGCTGTTATTTGGAAAATAACAATGGTATCGTCGTGCCTTTTATTAACAGGCGCGACTAATTATGCATAGAAAGACTAATCCTTTTCCTCAACGGCAAAATGTTATATCAGGCTTCTAATGAAAACAAAGCCATGAGAATTTTGAGAGACTGAATCGTGTACCATGTTGTCGTCTGTCTCTTATGTCTTAAACTACCAGATTAAACCAAAGCACAGATTTATTAGGAATGAATTAAATATTTATTTTTTAGACGATATAAACAGATCTTGATTTCAATAAAGATATTTAAAATAAATAATTTTAATAATGGAATGCAATAGGCAAAATGTGATTTCACGAAAAATCTAGTTAATTAAAAAAAAACAAGTAGACGCATTTAGTTAATATCAAAAGAATTTTTCTGTCAGTGTAGTCGAATTAATTCTAGACCCAACAAATTTTTAAAAATTCAGATATGAAAGAGAAACATTATGGATTAAAACAAAAACATTACAGTATTATTGCGGCATAGCAGAACATAAATTGTAGCATTGAAAATGCTTTTAAAGATGTATATAGGGGGTCTGATTTAGGGAGATGTCACACGAAACTAACGCTACCCCCACTCCACTGACAGTGTGTTGTAGCAGGGTGGGGGGAGCTGCGACATGCTAAATGCCTGTAATTTGTTAAAAAATGCTGCATTACATGTAGAGTTACTTGTGGTTACTTGAAACTTACAACTTGTTGTAAGTTTCAAACTTACAACTTGTTGTAAGTTTCAATTTTGGTGGGTAAGTTTCATTACAACGTTGGGGGGTTTGGGTTGGGTTTATGTTTGTTTGGGGTTGTTTGTTTGTTTGTTTGGGTTTATTTGTTTGGATGGAAGGGTGAGAATGTGAGAATGTGAGCTGATGAGAATGTGAGTGGGAGCGTGCGAGAGTGAGAATGCGAGAAGAGAGTGAGAGAGTTAGAGAATGAGCAAGAGTTAAAGAGTTAGAGAGTGAGAGGGAGAGAACAACTCATATTATTTGCATGTACCTTTTTTTATCACCCGAAAAGTCGGATTACATTTTCAATGGCATGAAATAGTTGCACTTTGTGTAATATCTGCAAATTTTTAGCATAAATATCAAAAAGTCAATTTTCATTGAAAGTGTCCAGAATGAATCCCCCTAGTGTATGTAGAAAATGACAGAGGAGCAAATGCCTGCTATTGCCTGAGAAAATTCGGATCGAGTCAAAATATCGAGATGTTCATGACGACACCGTTAAAGAAAGAGAGAAACTAACCCCCGTCGCTGGAGTAAGGGATGAAAGCTATGGCTTACGAAGAGACGATTATTCTGGGCGTAGGGCCACGACACATCCCTCGGATATATATATATATATATAGTGAAGAGGATATGCGGAGGTGAGCCACGGCTGGAACACGCAATAGGGTGAAAACGTTGAAGGGTGATGGGGGTGGGTTTCGTGTATACAGCAGTGTACCCGATACTCCATGGAAAGAATGTATGTGTGAGTAAAAGAGAGAGGGAAAGAGAGAGAGAAAGAGTGAGAGAGAGAGAAAGGGGGAGAGGGAGAGGGGGAGAGGGAGAGGGAGAGGGAGCGAGATGGGAAAAGCCTATTTAGTGCACCGCGCATAGAGGCTGTGTCAACGTTATTATACCGCAGATTCCCCAGAGAGTAGTAGTATAATATGCCTACGTTTGTGTCCTGGATCACGAACGCACTGCACACCCGTTTTTGTACACACTGAGCTGTATATAACGAGACAGCGAATAGATCGGCCAAGTGGTTTCGTTTTTTAAATATTAATAAGACTACGCAAAGCTGAGTGGATGTGCGAGAGGGCAAAGATTCGTAGCAACGCAACGTCTGCTTTTTCTTCAATCTTTGAATGAAAAAGTACTTTTTATGAAATAAGCACGATAACAATTGTAACGATAATACTTTGAGCTGAAGAAATGAAGAATGAAGAACTTTCACGAGGATTCACAATAATGATGTTGAAGTTGGCATCGCTGGACTGCAATGGAATTAAATTTTTCTTTTTCATCGATCCAATTTTTTTCGCTCCTTCAGTCTCCAAAAGTCATGCATATGTACCAAAAAAATGTCGATAGTAATAAAAATAGAGAAATAAAAAAATTCTCGTTGCGTTCCAATGTGGCAAACTTCAATAACATTTAAAATACACGGAGAAAAAAAAACCACTTGGACAACCGAAATTGTTAATTCACGGATGGATAACGATATATCGAGATGCGGCACTGAAATATTTTGTTTCCGAATATTCGTTGGTTCGACGCACACTGTATACCACTGGTAGAATTAATTGTGGGCACTTTGTGAATTTTTTGAAAACCTGTAATCTCAGCAAAGTTTTGTTTAAAGAATTGAAATATTTACAAAACTAATCGTGCAAATATGAAGATTAAATTAAATATACATTGTAGATTAAAATAAAAGCATTATAGTATCATTTCGACATAGCAAAATATACATTATACTGCGTAAATATTTTTAAAAAGCTAATTTCTATTAAAAGTGTCCAGAATTAATTTTACTAGTGTACATCCAGGGTGGCCCGAAAGACACGTCGGAGCTTTACAGAGCCAGGTAGTTCACAAATTTCTGAAGAGAAAATTCCTCGCTCATTTTTTGCTCCGTCGCGTCGTTGCTTAAATATGAATGAATTAACGATAGCCAATAAGATCCGCGAGCCCGCCAACGGGTTTGCGAGTGGGGAGAGAGCGTTGCCCCACCACCCTGACTTCATTAATTAATTAATAACTAACTAGCGATACATCGGAGAGCGAAAGGCCTGAGGACTTTTCTCATCAGAATCTCGCGTTCTAGCTGTCCTGTGAAGGTCCGCTATGACCTTCGGGACACCCTGTCTATATGTGTCCCCTCGGTCGCGAATCTTCGCTCGAACCGACAAAAAGCCCAGCTCTGTATACGCTTGCTCAGAGAGAAAAACACCCGAATTCTGGCAATGGGCAGACAGAATAGGTTTGATAAAAAAAAAACAACGGCATGCGATGTATAGAACAAAACAGTAAAGGGGCTAGGGATGAGACGGCGCCTTGGGGGCTTCGCCATTTGCCGCGACGCTCTCTCCGATGTGTGTTTCCGATACTCCCGACTGCTACAAACGGATACACGTAAAATCGAAGGGCAAAAAAGGAAAGCGCGTGTGACAAGAGACATGCGGCAGGCAACAGCTGAAGAAAACAAAGCGATATCTATGATCCCGCGGATTGAATTCGATCTGTCATTTGCGCAAGAAGAGGAGTGAAGGGGGGGGGGGGGGGGGGGGGGGGGTCGTCAGCGATATCGTTCGTTACTCGTTTTCGTCTGTTTCCGCGTGACGACAATGTCGAGAATAAAAACCGCCCTGAGCACTTTTTATTTCAATGCACTGCAAATCCAAGTGTATTGTTTTAAGGGGGGAAAACCCTTGACAATGTTAAAAAAATCGATTTTCTCACATATTTCGAAAGTATAATATATTGAGAGTATACTGGAAAATCGAAAAATCGAAATATGAAATATTTACGAATTTATAGCACATAGAGGAGAGCGCGCCGGGGCCGCACGCTGTGAACGAAGGAAACTTTGAACGCGATTACCTCGAAACTGCATTTTCAAAAACTGCTCATTTTATAGCTCAAAAAGTTATTGATAGATCCGGCTGAAATTTTGGGAGGTTTCTCACTATAACATTATCGGAAGGATATACCTAAAGTTTCAAGGTTATCGCGTAAATAAATTACTTTTTTGGGGTAAAAATTGTTGAGAAAATGGTCAAAAATATGAAAATTTGATTTAAAATCCTACTTATTTTTTAATTTTATACTTTTTCATATTTTTATAGGTACATCCTTCACATGTCAATATCCTACACATGCCAATAATCGAAATTTTTTTTCGATTTCTGTTTCAGATCAATAGAAAAAATCAGATAAATAGAGCACTTCTCGATATCACGCAAAAGACGCCTAACGGAATACCTTATAACGCCGTCATTTTGTTCTGTTTAAAAAAAAAACACATTTTTAACACTTGAAAGTTGTAATAAGATAATGTCAATATTTTTAAGTGATGCGATTATTTTATCACCTTTAAAAAAAATCCTAAAAAAATGCCAAATTTTCGGGCGTCTAAAGGGTTTTCCCCCCTTAAGGTAGTACAGGCGCGACAGGGATTGCTTATAGTTCCTTCCATTTGTATATTTTCTGTTTATTTTGGAGACAACTTGATTGAATTGAATTGGCACCGTTTTTTTTTCTGACTCATAAGAAAGAGTGTTCTTTCGACCGGCACAGATATGGTCAATTCGTTTTTATCACTCTCAATACAGAGACGGTTTTTCCCAAGTCGTTAGATAAAGGGTTAAAACAGTACGAAGCGATCTTTCAGCCTGATTGAGGCAAGAGCCTCTCGAGATTGCGGGCCTTATCGTTACGTATGAGGTGCCAAAAAAATTCGTACCTACAGAAATAGCGTCGAAGATAAGCCGCGGAACGTTACGCGAAATTCTCCGCGTGTGTGGATAGCCTGTGCTAATATTTTGAATGAATTAGTTTACTTTCACGATCAAATTGTGACAGCAATGTATTTTTTTTTTTTTTTTTAATCTCGTTGCGTCGAAGCTATTCGTTTATTTGTAAATTTTTCACAGCCTCATTATGTTAATTAATTCGTGAATTAAGAGTTGAATTAATAAGAATTCAATGAATAATGATCAATGAACTGCAATGAACGCAACAAGATGACCCTCGATGGTTTTAAAATTTTGATTTTTACTCTTTTTTTTTGCGAAAAACTGCGGAAAAAACGCGTTTTTTTTTTTTACTTATTTCGTTTGTCATTTGCCATTTTTTTATTTTTTGATAAAACTTTATATCCGAGGGTCATTTTGTAGCTGGTGTCATACTGAATCTAATGGACTTTGATTTTTTTTATTCAGACAAGCCGTTGCCGAGTTGTGATGGAGCTACCTAGCCCACCTATTTTTGAAGCAGTACGTTAAACTATAGGTTTGTACTTGAAAATGAATAAAAATGAATTAAACATTTTTTTTGTGTATTTCAAGACTTTATTTATCAAGCCCAACAACTTTTATATTCATATCTTTTATAAAATCCTCAAAAAAAAATCGCGAAAATAGCCTTTTTTTCTTGGCTCCAAGGTGGACTGGCCCCTTAAGGGAAGGTTACCGTCGAGAAGCATGAAAAATGCATGAACTTTGGGAATTTTTTTTGGATAAAATAAATACTTTTGGAAATGGTATGGTTTCCACCGTATTTTAATTTTGGTGATTATTCCGATATTTTTCGATTTTTCGACTATTTTCATACTTTGCGTGACTAGAATGACCTTGTGTTGTAGGTCGCTGAATTCGTCTTAAAATCGGTAATAATGTCATCGAAAAAAAAATACATGGTTCCATTTAAAAAAGTGGAGTTGACCTTGACGTAGCTTCAGTGCCTCCACCGATAAAAAAAAATAGGGTGGTCCAGTATGACGGCCTTCACGAACACTGAAACTTTTGTCTGAAACATATTTGGATATGATCAATAGTTTGAGTGCTATTGCTCTGTAACACTTTATGTACCTCACCCTGTATATTTACGCCAAAAATTGATTGACTGGTTGATTCTACCCAGGGGTGACCACGAAGGGTTAAAGTTTATCGCAAAAACGCATTTGAAATTTAACGTTTAGGCTGTAAATTCTAAAATACTTTAGATATGAAAATATCCTTTCACCCACGTACTCTAATGACTTGGAGAATGGAAATTATGTTGAAAAAAATCGAATTTTTCATCGTTATGAAAGACAACTTGGCTTTAAAATAAAAATATTCAAATACTGCCTTTTTCAAATTGCTACACAACAATACTGCCACCAGAAAACAACACTGCCATAAATACAACAAGCCCGTTTCGTCAATTGTTTTCAGCTAGAATTACTTTGGCGATCTATTTTCGTTTTTCAGTTAAATTATTGATCTTTAATACAAGTGAACACGATTGATGCGACAACAATTATTTCGAATTGTAGTCTCGCAGCGATGGTTCGAGTAGACTGAGTTTTGCGTGATTCCTTTTCGGCTGATAAAGATCCAATAATTTACCTACCGTTATTAGTGCTTCGATACGATCGACGGGTTACACTCGTATCTAATCTGCCTTGTTCCAGTACCTGCTAATCAACCACGATACTTCGACCTGTCCTCATTCTTGTTCGTATAAATAAGCAAAATTTCGGCATTTCTAGCAATCCCAATTTCTCCGTTGAAGAATAGAGTGCAACGATGAAGCTCCTGTTCGCGATTTTAGCCCTTGTGGCACTCTGCCAAGGTGAGTCGTCGTTTGATCGTTCAAATACTTCTTCTGATCCGTTTCACGTTCCAACATATTCTCCTTTACCGCCGTTTTTTCTTCCTTTTTTTCTTCATTTTCGTCTGCTCTTTTCCTCGATAAATCCGTGTAATTCCGCAGGAACTCCTATGGGCTTCATTAGCAGCAGAATAATAAATGGACGAAACGCCGAAGAGGGCGAATTCCCGTATCAAGTGAGTAGCGAAAGATTGTCATTCTTGATATACACATTGTTCTATGATAATTTCGAAATCGTCGAGATTAATCGAGAGAGGAAGTTAACATAAAACGGATCACGAACAGATACGATTTATCAACGGTTACCAATTGATTTGTTAACAAAAAATGTTCGATTTTTTTTTAGAATTGATCTTTTGTGATTTTAAAACGGAATGTCAAAAGGATTTTTCTTTGAAATAATTATTAATTGTTTTTATATCACGATAATTCAAATTGCTCAAAAACGTTTGAGCAATTCGAGAAAATCAATTTTCATTGCATTCTAGCGATGCAACCTTCGTCATCATCGCGTACGTGCAATATATAAATCTACGAATTGTTCGTTTATTTTATACATATATATGTATATATATTTGGTTGTCCGAAAATTCCTTTCGTCTTTTTTTTACTCATGAAATAAAGTTTTTTGTTTCTTTTATTTGTAAATAAATACAATTTCAATTATGTCTTTAGTTATGAAATAAAGAGGGAAAAAAACGAAAGAAATTTCTGGACAACCCATATATATGGGTTGTTTGGAAATTCCTTTCGTTTTTTTTTCCGCCTTGGTCCATAACTAGAGCATTATTAAGAAATTTATTTACAAATTATTTGCAATATATTCAAGTTAAATTTTATTATATATAAAATTTTTTAAAATGATAATGATAATATTTATTATTTGTGTACATTTTTTATACATAATAAAATTCAAAACAAATATATTGTGAACAAATAAACATATTTGTTCACAATATATTTGTTTAAAATTTTATTATGTATAAAAAAATGTATGCAAATAATAATTATTCTCATTATCATTATTATATATTTTATTTGCTCCACAAAAAATTCAATTACATTATTCGGATATTCTTATTGTCAATACCGTCACGATTTCCTGTTTTTGCACGTGTAATTTGGTGGAAAATCATTTTAAGGTCATGATATCATAGGTCGTTGGATTCGTCTGAATATCAGCAACAACGTCTTAATAAAAAAAAAAAAAAAACATGTTCCCATTTGAAAAACCATTGATGACCTTGAGAACGCAAAAACTATGAATTTGACAAAAATGAATTTTTCACCACTGTATCAGCCCTTCGAAATCAATCAAATTACCTCCTGACATTTTTTTCGTCACTCTGAAGGCAACGGAGATATTTGGTGTGGTCACGTTAAATGGTCCACCCTGTACATATATATATATATATATATATATATATATATATGATATGTATTATATTGTTATTTATTTTATTATTTATTTATTTGTTCCATTGTACGGGCTGCTTCCCCTTTTATGTTCCCACCTTATTCCATTTTTCTCCACCTTGCATCATATTATACATAGTAGTAAATAAATAGCAAATAAAAATTAGTTATACCGCTAGCTTAATTTTTTTATTATTCAAAATCTTTATGCAAAATTTGTTTGACGAAAAAAAAAACCGAAACTTTGAGCGCCCGCGGTGTAAAAAAAATGTATGGTAACCTGTGTGCCCAAGTCACAATAAATTAGTCCATTTCATTGTCCATCCCCACCACGGGCGCTCAGTTTCGTTTTTTTTTCGTCCAACTAATTTTTGCACAAAAATTTTGAATAATAAAAAAATTAAGCTAGCGGTATAAAAGCAAAAGTTTACATTGGATAGCACATCTATCAAAGAGTACTTCTCAAAAAACAGACTGAGAAAATACCTTTATTTGTGACCATGCCATCGAAAAGAGTGACCAAGAGTGTAATTATTTATGAAATTTAAAAAAGGGGCAAAAACTCGAAAACCATGACACTTTTACTAAACACAAATTTTGATTTTCTGATCAGTCATGATGCCCCCCAACCCCAGGTAACAGGTTGACAACTCTTTACGCCACACCCTGTATATATATATTCTTCGAATATATATATAATAATATAATATATTCATATATATGTATATTTTTTGCTTCCTGAGTTACTACGTATACACTTGCGGGTTTTTATGTATAATCCTTTCCAAAAAAAAGATGAAAAAATAAATGCCCCGTAATCGCGTCTGTTTAGGTTTCGCTTCAGCTCCGGAACGACGGCTTCCACTTCTGCGGGGGCTCGGTACTCAATGAAAACTACGTTGTCACTGCAGCCCACTGTGTCGCACAGTACGTGTTCACGTAATATGGGGGAAAAAAAAAGAAATTTCTCCGGACGTTGTTAAAATAAAGGGACATTGAGAGGAACCGATCCATGATTAACCATAAAATAAACTATGCCCGTTTCAGAAGTTCCAGGTACAACATACAAGTAGTCGCTGGTACGCTCAATTTGCTGTATCCGCAAACGACTCACTACATTGAGAAAATTATCGTTCACCAAGGATTCGACCCAACACACTCCTACGTCAACGATATTGCCCTGCTCAAGATGGAAAAACCGTTCGTATTCTCCTCGACGCTTTCACCTGTATCTCTACCCGCGAAAGCTCCACAACCCAAAGTGAACGCGGTTGCGGTCGTTTCCGGCTGGGGAAGCCTCTGGGTAAGTCAAATAATGGACTATTCATCGGTGTCCGATGTTGAACGATACTAGAGCCTTGCTTGTAACACTTTGTGGTGTCAGTGTCCCTTTTTTTTGCATATTTATATATATTTACACACATAAAAAAGTTTCTGGATTGACTGACTGACTGACTGACACATAGTCAACGCACAGCCTAAATTGCTGAAGATAGAAACATGAAATTTGGAAGATATGTTTCTTAGAAGGTGTAGAGGTGTACTAAGAAAGGATTTTTTTTTTTAAATCACCTCTTAACCCCTTATATACCTTTGAATAGTCGGAAAACAAGAGTTTTTTTTGGTTTTTTTTTTAAGATTCTAATAAAGCAATCAAAATGAGGTTTGGAGGGTTTATTTTACATATCTGTAGAAACTCAAATCAAGTTTTTATTTTCTAAAAAAATACAACATACTCAGTAGCCGATAGAAAGAGAACGCCTTTTTTTGTTGAGACCCTCCACGAGCGGATTCGTTGGAAACGCAAGTCAACACCAAGAACAGAAAAGAATTTTTTTTTTTCGTAATCTACGTTTTAGCTGGCGAAGTACACACGACTATTACAAAATATTGATTTTTTTCAAATTTGGCACTATTTGAAAAAAGGAGGCATTTTCGACTAAAAAAACGGCGTTAATTTGTTTATAAAAAGCGTAATTGTTAATCGATCGTAAAAATCGTATGTTATTCACGAGAAAATCTATCTAAGAAGCTACCGTTGAAATTTGAAGTCAATCGATTAAAAATTGTAAGAACTGCGAGACCGCCCGATTTTGAAAACACGGTTGCAAGAAAAACGCGTTTAAAAGCTTCAAAAGCATAAGCGGGATATTTAAAAAAATGCACCTGAAATGACTTTCGCGTATCATTTTCACAAACTCATCACACTTTTTTGTCAAAGGTGTATAGGGCCTGAAGGGGGCGAAATGAGGTGTAAAAGTGTGTATGGAAAATTGTATTCCTTGCGTCTATCAACTTCAAACTTGGTATGAATATTCTTCGAAACAAATAACAAAAGGCATTAAAATTTTTTTTAAAGACATCCCCTAATTAGGGGTGCAGCGGGGCGTTGGAGTTTGTATGAGAAGATCGAATGCCCTGCTTTGGCTCAATAAAATTCGGAAGATATGTTCCTTAAAGGGCGCAGTAGTGCACTAAGAAAGGATTTTTCGAAAATCAACCCCTAAAAGATTTAAATGGGATGTAAAAGTGTGTATGGAAAATTGTATTCCTTGTGTGTATCAACTTGAAACTCGGTACAAAATTCTTGGAGACAAATAATAAAACGCATATTTTAGGTTTTTTTTTAAACAGCCCCCAATGAGGGGTGCAACAAATTAGGGGGTGATGAAGTTTCAATGGGCCAAATTCCGCCACGGACGGAAGCTCGTATATTAGACTGTTTTGGAACAACAAAAAAGCTGAACTCTAAACAATATTAATGGGCATCAAAAAAAAATTCATGCCAAATCTATAAGCTGTCCAACTCAAGTCTAAGTGGAATCGCTACATAGATTTTTTCCCCATTTCACGTTTTAGCATCGTTTTGGTTAATGTTTTTTATATCGTACATATGCAAACTGGCATTTAGAACTTGCTCCAAAAATTATTATAGGTCGTTTCATCCTTTGATGTCGATTTCTTTTGGGAAAATAAAGAAAACGCTGCAACTACAAATGAAAATAAGTTTACTACAATCAACTACAAACGATTTCGAATGAAAGATAATGTCTGTTATTTGTTTATGTTGCCTCTGAGGGGTGCCGATTTTTTTTTTTTGGTGATCTAAATTTTTTTCTGAGCTACTACGAACGAAATTAATTTTACTGTAATCCACCACGTACGAAAACGTTCGAAAATCATTTGAAAAAAAATTAAGATCGGAGATAGTCGATAGCCAAGTTCACAATGGTCCTTTTTGATTTACCCGAAAAATTCGCACTTCATGTTCAAACTCGAACAGCTCAACGACTAATTGATGTCTGTCAAATCCATTTTCACCATTCTTAACGCCAGCCTTGACAGCTTGAAAAAGGCTTCGTCAAAATCAAAATATCATGAATTTTTAACAAATTGAAGCTACTTGAAAACTACCATCTTTTATTTTCACCATGTATAGATATATTTTTTAAATGATTGTAATTGATGCAAAACAAAAGGATTCTACACACCCTGACAAGGCCGATGAAGATTATTTCCTAGACTTGGCGTTCCTAAAGATCACGTTCTATGAAATAATGAGATTTGCAAAAAATTCCTTCAGCTCGGTGGACCATCACCGGACGTTCTTCAGACAACCGAAGTTGCGATCGCTGATCAAGAGTATTGCAACCGCGTAAACACCGCGTTTGGATTACCAGTTTACGAGCATCAGATCTGCGCTTACAACGTCTACACCAGGACTGGCCCGTGTCATGTGAGTCTAATTTATAATTCCTGTCATCCTGAAATCCTGACGCTGTAATAATACCCAGCAGCGATAAAATTACCTTTGTCCGTTCAAACCAATATAGCATATTTTTGTAACAACCAGTATTTGCCAGAAAAAAAATTGAGCATTTTCCTACCAAATTGAAATTCCATTTTGAGTACAGTAGAATGAGGATAATAAAAATCGAAATACGAAGCACTCTGGAAGAATTCTTTTGTGCATCCCATTATCGAGAAAATAAAATTCTCACAGATGCGTTTTAAAATGGACAAATGGAATTTAACTCAATGAAAAAAGGCTTTTAGGAGTGTTTTGCATCCGGAATTTAATAATCTTCATTCTGATGAACTTAAAATGAAATTCTGATTTTGTTCCAGAATTCCCAATCATTTCTGACAAATACTACCCGTCGGAAAAATGAGCCGATTTTTTTTTTCCGAAGTGTACTTCAATATCCATTAAAAATAATATTCTTCTCCGTGGCAAAATATCCGCGACAGACCCACAAAAACATAACGTTGAAGTTTGCATCTTTGGAATCCAACAATTTTTTCGTTCATTTTCCATTTCTTTATCTTTATGCATATCTAAAACTTTTTTTCTCGCTAATTGAGGTCGTAAATCTCTAATAAGAACAAGTAAAAGCGTTTGTGTGATTTTCAGAGCCGATAAAAAAGTTTGAACAATAAAAGAAAAACATTTTCGTTGCATCGCAAAGATGGAAACTTCAACATGATTAAAAAACACACGGCCACCTCATAATGATCACCCTGTGTTATACACGTGTGTGTTTTAAGGCGGGCAACCACTTTAGGAGACCGAAAATTAGATGATTTTTTTGGATTTTTTTTTATTGTGAAAAAAAAACGGAAATTTCCGCAACTCTGTCAATAATTTATTCATATTTTCATACATCTCTGGTAATTATTTTAAGTTATTTCATGCATTAATTGAGGTGTAATCCGCTGTGTCCCTTGGCGTGTCCTCATCGTCGTTGTCGATTTGCGGGAACTGTGCAGCTCGCAATTCGCATCGGAAATAGTCCAAAATTTTTTTATACATTCTTGAGATGTTTTTTAGGAACATGAACCTAAATTTTGAAAAAAAAAATCGAGAATTGTATGTTGGTTTTAAACAATCAAATTTTTCCAAATTTAGCTTCATGTTTTAATAAATTATAATATATAAACGTGTTCCAAATTTGAAGATGATCCATCAATGAGTTTTTGAGTTATGATTCCCGAAAATTGAAAAAATATCGTTTCGAGAAAAACACGTTTAAAGTTTCACAAACGAAAAACTCAAAGTCAAATGTGTTTAATCAAATGATAAAGTGTCTTACCGATTAATCAGCGATTCCAGCACCATACAGCAGTCCTTCCTCTTCCTCATGCAACTCATTTGAAGCATGCATTTCCTCTTTACGAGCTTTTCGAGCTTCTTTTGTCTCTAATCAACTTTTTCTATTTTGCCATGCCACGCGCATCTGATCCATTTGCTCGGCATATCCGTAGCTCTGCCGGCCAACTACGATTTGTAGTTCATTCATAGCCATGAGTAGGGCTGAATTTCCTCCATTGAATAAAATAGCAGCAAGAAATGCCGCTACCTCGATTATTTTGTACCCAGAATGGAGATGTTTTGGAGCTAATCGCCAAACGGTCGAGTTTGGGTTTGTTTAGGTTATGAAAGCCAAAACAAACCCAAACAATCTACCTAACTAAGCGTTCGTGGATACCTGAGCGCGCTTGGGAGTCGAGCGGAGAGTCTCTATCATTTATATGCATACCGTTAGAAGGAATCCGAATATCGTTTTGAAATTTTCAGGGTGTATTCTTAAGATATTTCGCTAACGATTTATGAAATAAAAAAAATGATTTTTTCAAGCGTCTAAAGTGGTTGCTCGCCTTAATATTGTCTTTCCTGCATCAACTCGTTTTGGGTTGCGACCCTCCGCAGCTCTACTCATATATTATTTTTTCAATTGTCAGGGTGACTCCGGTGGACCTTTGACCGTCGACGGTAAACTGGTAGGTATCACATCCTGGGCGATAAGCTGTGCCTCAGACGAGTACCCCACCGTCTACACGAGGGTGCCCGATTACATCGATTGGCTGCACGACAACACGATTTAAGCGACCAACCAACCCTCTACATTTTTTCCACCACTCAAAATTCACTTCCGTATAAAGAAAAAAATCTCTGCGTGATCGCGCCAATTTTTTTTTTTTCATTCATTGATACAACAGCGAATTATTCGAATAAATAAAGATGTACATAAAAATCAAGTGTTCATTCATTCTTGAGGGTCCGGTCTCCGGATCTACGTTGCTCTTCTGAGGGCGTTCGACGAGCATCGAAAACCATTATAATTTCATCAGGACCTTTCTTTACACTGCAACTCCATGTGTGTTATTTTTTACACGTACGGTCTGTAATTTTAGGAATTGACACGTGTAAATTCCATACGAAACTTAAAACAACGCACTTATGTGTGTTATAGAGAATTCAAACACATTTAATATGTATTTTCAAACACTTGAACCGCATTAAATTATAACACTTTATTGCTGTCTTATTCGAAACATGAAACATTTAAATAACAAATGTGTATTGAACAATACATTTATGTCTATTACAGTAAAATTGGATCCGCATTAAGGATATTAAAATTTACACGTCAGTTTAAGATATTACTGGATGGACCGTCGGGCAAAAAGTTCATCCAAAATGGGCGAATCGTGGATTTACAAGTCGAGATGATAACCGTACATGTTTAGCTTTACAAATAGCTAATTTAATAATAAATAAACACTTAGAAATGTTGATTTTTTACTTTTGATCATAATTGAAGTCAAATTCGACGATATTGGCGTGCGCTTCACTGAGATTTTGTCAGTGATTGTACATCTGTTTCAACTTTCCACCAAACAAAAAATTCACCATTTTTAAATTTAATTAATACGTTCAGATAATTTTATTATTATCAATAATTACCCAAAAACTTGATATATATTGAGTTTTTTAATTATTGCTATTAACTCATCGTTAAAAAAGGTGATACTCCTGAGTACTTTAATTCATTTCTCGACAATTACTCAGTCGATTTATTTGAAACTTAGCATAATCAATCGCTTGATCTTAAATCTTGATGATATAATATTTTCCGAATTTACCGCGATTTAGTTCCATTCGTTTTGCAACCATTAAGAGGGAACGGTACCCAAAGCAAAACTTCGACGCAGCCCCGGCTCGAGTCGGTAGGGCAGAACTCGTGCGAGCTTCTGTCACCTACCGGGAGATTGTAAACGCCTTCGTGCGTCTCGGAACGCGAAAAGGCACTGTATCGCAACGCATGTGTGCATGTGTCGGTGTGCATTCACTACGTCGGCCGCACGCGGTTGAAGATTGTTATCTTCCTGCGGGCTGACCTTTCGTAGCGCGTACGATTTTCGTGGGAGATTTTCTCCAAATCGTAAACAATTACCTAGTAATTATAGATTCCCACGGATTTCCTGAAATATGTGATGGAATCGAATGATTCAGGTGCCAAAATGTGTGTTTTGAATATGGCTACGCGGCTCTTCTCCCCTCCAAGTCGTGACATTAGCCAAACTTTTTATTTTAAATCATTTCCATCACGGCTTCAGCATGGTAATACAATCTACTTTTTTTTTTATTCAAAAAATTTGATGAGAATACAGCCGTTCGTCTACAAATTTGACATTGTCTGGTTAAATTTCGTGAAATTCTGAAGAGCCGTTTAGGAAATCCGTGGGTATCTACTATCCCGATCTGACATACCGGCGGAGCCGGGGTACCGTTCCGTCTTAAAATGGACAAATGGAATTTAATTCCATTTAAAAAAAAAAAGACTTTTAGGAGAGTTTTGCCTTCGGAGTTTAATTATCTTCATTCTGATGATGCAATTCTGTTTTTGTTCCAGAATGCCCATTCATTTCTGACAGATACTACCCGTCACAAAAATACGCTAAATTTTCTTCTCCGTTGCAAAATATCCGCGACAGACCCTTAAAAACATGACGTTGAAGTTTGCATCGTTGGAATACAACAATTTTTTCGTTCGTTTTCCATTTCTTTATCTTTATGCATATCCAAAACTTTTTTTTCGCTAATTAAGATCTTAAATCTCTAATAAAAATAAGTAAAAGCATTTGTATTATTTTCAGAGTAAAGAAAAAAGTTTGAACAATAAAAAAAAAAAATAATTCGTTGCATTCCAACGATGGAAACTTCAACATGATTAAAAGACACACGGCCACCTCATAATTGTCACGCAGTGTTATACACGTGTGTGTTTTAATATTGTTTTTCCTGCATCAAATCGTTTCGGGTTGCGACCCTCGTCAGCTCTACTCATATATTATTTTTTTCAATTGTCAGGGTGACTCCGGTGGTCCTTTGACAATCGACAGTAACCTGGTAGGTGTCGCAGGCAAAATGTTTTCTTCGAAAAAAAAATCATTTCTGGACCGTTGGGAATGACGAATTGTAATAAGAAATCATTGACATAGAATTCTGAGTTGAGTATTCCATTCTATTTTGGATTTGAACCAACACGCATACAATGTATACAAAACAATCAAATAACATCAAATCGAAATAATACACTTTTGTGTGCAGTGCAAAACACAGGAAGCAAATCGAAAAACTACACACTCGGAAACGTGTAAAAAGCGTTCAGTGACTCGATAAACTTACAAAGAAAAAATCTTGCTTACTCTTACGTATCTTTAACCCTAAGAGGTGATAGCGATTATCGCTCAATCTAATAAAATATACAAGGAAAAAAGACGATCGAATTATCGATACGGAGATAAAGAGATTAATCGACAACGTACGCGGAAAATCAGTTGACTGAGCTAACGATCAAACAATTAGCACTAAAATATACCGCAAGTCTATTTATCTAATCTCACGTCTCGCGTACAATCAAAGCGATCAATTGGCAAGAATCCATAAATGCGTGCGCGTCTCTTCGAGAGTCCATTCGGTAGTCAGAAACTCGATTGCGTAAACTCAAGCAACGATGAAGTGGATCATTATATTGCTAGCACTTGTGGCAATCTCGCAGGGTGAGTTTTTTTTTCTTCATCAACGAAAGTATTCGACTATTTTTGTAGCCCGGATTCAAACGAATTTCTGTATTTCGTATTCGAATCGTTAAATAAATGCGTGTTTGCAAGGTGTACCATTGTCTCCCGGCGGAAAGATCGTCAATGGACAAGACGCCAAAGAAGGCGAGATCCCTTACCAAGTGAGTCACCATTTTTTCAAAATTCCATTCCAAATAAGAGAGACTGCAGACTCGATGTAAATACATTGGCCTGACCAGGGATGGGGTGTGGTGCCCCCCCCCCCCCCCCCCCCCCCACAAACAAAAGGATCCAAAATAATCGATGAATTTTATTTAACCCTCCGCGATCATCCGGGAGGCCTATGATCTATGGCCACGCATAGCCAAAACGTTTGACCGCAAAGGGTTAAGTTTCACCCAAACTCCCATGAAGAAATAATTTAATAAATTTAATAAAAAGAAATAATTTACTAAAAAAAGTAGCTATTTCATAACGCAAACTAAATACATAACCAAATTTCGCAGTTAAGTCAACTGTGGACAAAAGCAATATATTGGATTTGTCTGCTGATACACAACCAGAAAAATACCGGATGATCAACATTTACTACCAAGTAGCAGATAACATAATTGCTAATCTAAAACGTTGATTTGAGAATCTATCGCTAGCTCATACAGTTGATGTAATTTTGAAATTGGATATGGAGAAAGGAGAGCATTTCATCAATAGTTATATGAAAATCTTAATAATTGATGCGTCAGCCTTACAAACTGAAGCGATGTTCACAAAAAACATAGTTCAATTTCAGAATGATGAAATAAATGCTGAAAATTTACGAAAGGATATTAAAAAGGAGTACTGCCTTAAATTATATAAACTTTTCCAAGCAGCAATAGTACTCCCAGTGAGCCCCGCCAGCTGTGAAAAAAGTTTTTTCTGCCATGAGGCGGATAAAAATGTGGCCAGGCCGGCTATGCTGACACTTGGAAGCAAAATACTTCAGGAACGATTCTCTTACATATCACTGCTAGACATGGGGAATGACATTGTTAAAAAAAAGTCGCAGCTGTAAAAGTGTTGGGCCGATATGCAGAAAAAAAAAATAGAAAACTAAGACTTATTTCATTGCGTACGTACTAAAAGTAACATTTAAAGACTGGTCACTGGATTAAAGAACGATGAAAATTTATTTTATCATTTTTTAAGGTATTGCAAGAGTTTGATATTAATGTTAACATGAACGTGTGATTAAAGCAAGTTTCATATTTCATCTGTGTTACGTGATCATCGACTCTTATGTAAATTTTATTTGAAAATAAGATGTTAGTGAACAAAAGCAGTTCTTACCAGGCCCACCCTTTCTGCCCCCAGAAGAAAATGCTAGCTACGCCAATGTGTGAATGGATCACACTGGCATGAACGAATGTTGATTTGGCATTTGTCCATTCTAACAGGTATCCCTTCAAACTTTCGGTCACCACTTCTGCGGTGGTTCGGTCCTCAACGAAAAATACGTCATCACCGCGGCTCACTGTGTCGTAGCGTATGTATGAGGGGAAAGCAGTAAACTTGGGTGATGGGCAATGAGACTTTACAAATCGCGGGATTATCAAATACAGAAAGACACCGGAAATCATCAAAGTGATCGCGGGTACGTTGGACTTGACGGCGCCCAAATCGACTCACCAGGTTGAGAAGATAACCCTTCACGAGGAATATAATCCTACGCACTCTTGGTCAAACGACATTGCGCTTCTCAGAGTGAAAGAACCATTCGTAGTTTCCACGATCCTTTCGTATGTGCCCCTACCTGTGCAGAGTGAAAGAGTGCCGGATGGTGCGATTGCCGTTGCTTCCGGCTGGGGACGTATCTGGGTGAGCCTTGCTCTGACGTTAATTGTTTCACTTCTCGTATGAACCTCGATAATGGAGGTGTTCTCATTATTATGCTTTTGCCAATTAAAGCGGTTGTCATTGAGATAACATGATTGTAAAAAAAATTGGCACCGGTACAAATGACGATTGTTACACCGTCTCGTATTTTCAGCAAGGAGGCCCTCTCCCCGATAGGCTTCAGCGCACCGATGTCCAGATAGCGACTCAGGAGTACTGCAACCAAGTCAACTCCGAGGCCGGACATCCGGTCTATGCCAATACTCACGTGTGCGCTTACGACCCTAATGTACGAACTGGGCCTTGTCACGTAAGTCATTCCGTTTATCCCCAATTCTTTCCTAAGCCACTTTTCCTCGTGATCGAAGATTCCTCTGTGCCTTGAGCCGAGGCGCTTTTTTTCCAATTGCTAAATGGCTTTGTTGTCTTTTTCGCAATGTTAGGGTGACTCGGGTGGTCCGTTGGTCGTCAATGGCAAACTCGTCGGTATCGCATCCTGGGTCATAAGTTGTGCTTCGAGCAGATATCCTACCGTCTACACGAAGGTGCCCGAATTCATCGAGTGGATCCAAGCTAACGCGGTCTAACGCCTGATCTAACCAACCGTAGAATTATCGCTCGTTCTATCGAGTGACTTACTATGGCAGCGTTCACGGATGTCGTTATCAACCGTAATTGCGGGGCCCGTGTCGAGCCCTCGTCCTGGCAGAATACTTCTTAAAAATACCAACAATCGCACGATAACTAAATAAATGCATCAATTTTTCTACATTTTCTGTGTTATCGCGGTTTTATTTCGCGTTTGTAATTTTTTAGCAGCAACATACAGTCTGTTTGACAAAAGCGTGTACAGCGAAACTCAAAAAGTATTTGGAGGAAGGCATTGAAAAAAAATACACACACATACTACATGATATAAACCGTAATGCTTTATTATTCATAAGTAATCCAGTCGCCTGCACTATTGATAATCGCCTGGCATGGCCGAGGCATACTTTCTACTGATTTTATGGCATAATCTGGTGACAAATACAGCCATATGAGTCTTGGTAAGTTTTGACCATTGATTTCTGATATTTCAACAAAAATAATGAGAATTTCAGAAATAAAAAATTTGCAATTTCGGATTCCTTGAGGAGTTTCGGGGAAATTGGTGTGGGTAGACCAGGTATGATTGATAGGAGAAAGTACCCAAAAAGAATCTTCGTCCGAAAAAATTACATTGTCCTAATCGCGGTCCAAACATTCGTTCACCCAAGTGAATCTTTTCTCGACGTATTTTTCGGACGATAGAGGATCGTCCGTGACCACGGTCGGACGACAACTAAAGCTTTCTGTGCAAAGCATCTTGGTGGAAGCGTTCCGCTACCTGATCACTTTCAAAACTACCCTCTCCCGGTTTCCAGGAACAAAGTTAGCCATACATGCTTTTGTCAACCAAACTGTATACCCGACAACATCCTACATCACGAGAAATAAATTCCCCGTATATTCGGCTATGACGAAAAAGCTCATCGGAACATTTTCGTGGATCAGCCAACTCTAGATTCTTCCAGCAGTGAGTTTTTTTGCCCATAAGAACTTTCGGGCGCCCTCTTTCCTGAAAAAAAGGTTCGGTCGAGCTAGCGAATGTGAAAGCTCTCAAAGATAAGGCTGCATCGATCCGGTTGCGGTGTGGAAGAACACCTTGAACGCTTACCGTGAAGCTCGTGGGTCGTCAAGGCAGAGAGCTTTTGCCTCATGGCTTGGCACTGCTGTCTGCTGTGATTAAATCGTTGGGAACGGTCGGTAACCCTACACCGGATAAAATTACGGTCGGTATTTCCTCGAAACTTCCAGCCGGCCATATGTCCCTCGGCTGTACAGCGAGTGAGAGCTGAGAGAGAGAGAGAGAGAGAGAGAGAGAGAGAGAGAGAGAGAGAGAGAGAGAACGAAAGGTAGGAAGGGACCAGAAGAGAGAGGAAGGATGACAGAGCTTGCGCAGAATCCGCGTAAAGCGTCGCAGAGCTTTCGCCATCTATGTAGCCCTTTCCACTCCATCAGTGCCGAGCACTTATCGCCGGAGGGGCGAAGAGAGCTTCGGAGGTTCGCCACTCAAGCTCAATTGAGAAAGCGAGAGTGAGAGAGATAGAGAGAGAGAGAAGCATACAGGAGCTTTCATTGTGTCACATTGGGCCAACTCGAGAGGTGGCGCTGCGCCTTAAAAGCCAACACGAAGACACCATCTCTGTCAGGCATCACACATATCATATGTTCATACATGCATTCATACATCGTCACGTAGTTTACGTTTTTTTTTCGTCCACATTCTCCACATTACGGTCTGTGAAGAATCTACAATCACCGGCACTCTTAAAAGCCGTTGGTCTGAATAATGATAGCGGCGATTGGCTACTCGTGACTTTGAAGGCGAGAGAACTCACCCCAGGATGCACACACTGTCGCGATAACGTCACCCGGGGCACTCGAGTACCCAACGCTCTATGTTCCAAACGAGTCCTCCCATGGCGGAGCTTCGTACACCTCTCATGTCAGGGATTAAGAGTTGTCGACGATCGGGCTCTCTCTCTCTCTCTCTCTCTCTTATATATATATCTATAAAAGGCAAAGTCCTGACTGACTGACTGACTGACTCATCATCGCCCAGCCTAAATCGTTAAATGTAGAAACGTGAAATTTGGAGGTCATGTTGATTTTATTATGTACGTACCATTTAAGAAGGGATTTTTAGAAATTAATCTGCTAAGGGGAGAAAAGGGGTGGCAGTTTGTATGGAAAATGAAAAAAACTGGTCGGATTTACTTGAAATTTGGTATTCGTGATTATTGACAGAATTAATGGAATACGTATTTCAGGGCTTTTAGAAATTCAACCCGTAAGAGGAAAAAGGGGGTGGCAAATTTTTTATGGAAAATAAAAAAGTCGGGTCAAATTTAATTGAAACTTTGTACAACTGCTCCTAGACACCATTAATGAAATTTCAGCGTTTTTTTTTTAATTGAATCTTTAGGATGAAAAAGGGATAGCAAAGTTTGTATGGTAAAAGATAACACAGTTCTGTGACTGACTGACTGACTGCATGATGTACAGACAACGCACAGCCTAAACAGCTGAAGATAGAAACATGACATTTGGAAGATATGTTTCTCACAAAGTGTAGAGATGCATCAAGAGAGATTTTTTCGAAAGTCAACTCTAAGGGGATGAAATGGGGTGTAAAAGTGTGTATGGAAAATTGTATTCCTTGCGTGTATCAACTTGAAACAACTGAAGCAACTGAATCAACTTGAAGCAACTGTTAATGAAGTTTCTATAGGCCAAATTCCACCAATTTGCGGAAGCTAGTTTTTATTATGTAGATTGTGGACTCTATTTGAATGCCATTTTTTGCGTTTGATAAAAATCAATTAATTTTTGTGCACGATTTGTATAGTTTATTTATCTGCTGTTTATTTTATATAGATACTTCTTTTATGTTATCTCATATATTTTATGTTACTTTTGCTTATTTTATTATTAGCTCTTTTCCGCGGCTTCGTCCGCGTGGACTGTGGAATTTAATCCAGAGAGACGAGGAAAAAAGTAAGAAATAAAGAAAGTAGAGTGTGATATTTCTCCGGCACGGTGGCAAACTGACTGACTAAGGTAAGGGTTGGTAATTAATGAAATAGTAGTATAAAAGTGCCAACCTTCAACTCCAGTATCCTACGATGTCATTTCTGTCTACAGAACTATATGGCGTTGCAATATTGTTCTGTAGACATTATATGATTTATGGTCTTTGGCAAGTACATTTAAGTTTTGGGCACTCGATACTCTCACACAGACCATGGTTTCTCAGGACCCTTTAAGGAACATATATTCCGCATTTAATTGAGATAAAAGTAGGGAATTCGAGTTTCCCATATAAACTACAACAACAATTAGCACGTCTAATTAGGGGTTGTTTCAAAAAATCATAAAATATGCATTTTATTATTTGTTTTGAAGAATATTTATACCAAACTTTAAGAAAACTTTTATAAATCTTTTCCCGGTGCACCTCTACACCTTCTAAGGACCATATCTTCCAAATTCATAATTTTTTATATATATATAATTTTTTTATGTTATCTCGTATATTTTATGGTACTTAGCATGTATGTTACTTTTGTTTATTTTTTTCTTAGTTTACCATACGTGTACTCCTTTGCCTAAATGTTTTTACCAAAGTGATCAATAATTATTAATTCAAATAACTTAAGTATGTATTTGAATGAAGATGGGTAGAGTTAATTAGTCCGTATGAAATTGTCCAAAAAATATAAGTTTACCCAACAATAACTTTCCGTCACACACCTGGCTATGAAGGATACAGTTCTATTGGGATGCCCAAATCACAATGGCGATAACGACAAGCGTGAAATTGTTAAAGGGTTCATACTACTTTCTGTTACGTATCGATCCGACAAGTCGAATGCTCTCCTCGGATAGACAACATTTTCGGGAAAAATGGTCGTACCAATTTGTCCAAGATATTGTAGGAGAGCCAGAGATATTTCGGAGATGTACGAAACGAAGGCAATTCACGTTTCGAGATATGGTGAACATTTTTGGCGAAAGTATCGTGCAACCGTTGGGCCACGGAAACGAGGTTAGAGAAAAAGAGAGCAAAAGAGGCAACGAGCCTTAAGGCGGGTGTTACGAACTCAGGATCACTCGAGAATAATAAATTCTCAAAGAAATATACTACCGACATGATTTTCACACCGGTTATTTTGAGCAGTGGATGAGAAATATTCGTTCAAAGATATACCAAATTTTTTTACGGTAATGGTTTACTGTGATGCTTCGTATCCTTCCTTTTCTTTTTTACTACGATTGCTATTGACGTTTGATCTTTATGATGCTGAAGTTTTTACCTCTTTGGATCGCGACGAAAGTTCTTCTTTGTATTTTTATTTCTTTATTTTTATTATTGTTCATTAATATTGCTTTTTTATTTTTATTATCAACTATTATTTTTTATTATTTTTCTTCCGTTCTCATTATTGTTTATTATTTCTTTATTTTTATTATTATTATGGAATATCTTTTTATCCGATTTCGGTTGTGGATCTTCAATAATGATTCTTCGAAATGCTCGAAGGATTTTCGTAGCCTAGATCTGCTGAAAACTAATTTGACAATAAAGGCTTACACCTCGTTAGAATAAAAAAAAAATTTCAAGATCGGTGACCAAGAAATCTCAAAAATTACTGCATCGATCAATTTCATTTTTTACAAACTTCGTTTACGTATTAATAAGTATTTTTCTAATCAACGAAAATGAAGTGTTTTTCATCACCGAAAATTGATACTTCGGACGGCGGCCATTTTTTTCAAAAATCAATATTTTATTAAATCCTTCGTCCAAGCACTAGATAATTTCATGCGAAAACTACACGCATTTGATAATTCAAATTTCGAACGATTTTTTCTGTGCAGCACATTCATAAACATTGTTCAATACAAAAATTGAGAACACACATAAACCTATACTGTTTAATGCAAGAAAAAAAATCAAAAACTGCGCACGTTTTTGATTTTTCTCATTTTCCAGAAAAAAATCACGAAAGTTTCTCATTTTCCAGCCACGGACCGGGAAAAAAAATTGTAAAAATGTAACCGGTTAAACAAAAATGTTCCGTGCATACCCACGATGCAAACTTCAACATAATTTTTTTTTTCGCAAATGCGTGATATCCCCGTGAACCCTCATGGTCGACCCTTCGGTATACGTGATTGGTCTTGGAGAGAAACGAGAGGGAAGTAAGACAGAAGGGAATCATTTATCTCTGATGAATCAGCTTGTCGGGCTTGTTAAGGCATCTTTTTATTTCGCCCACGACCCTTAATTTTGTTGATTACACGGTTCTCGAAGTGCTTGTAATTAGTTTTCCGCACGACGACAAATTTTGATAATGGTTTCGTGCAGAAATAGAGAGAGAGAGAGAGAGAGAGAGAGAGAGAGAGAGAGAGAGAGAGAGAGAGAGAGAGAGCAGGATGCAGGGGGAGAGGAGCCGAACCCTGGTTCAAATAAAAGTGGGTTAAGAGCATCAACTGACAAACTACCCTAAAGTAACGAATTATTTTCAGACGATGAAATATCCTCGTCAGTTCTTCTGTCACTCCTCCCGCCCTCTCTCACTCTCTCACTCTCTCTCTCTCTCTTCTCTCGCTCTCTCTCTCTCTCCCTCTCTCTCTCTCTCTCTCTCTCTCTCTCTCTCTCTCACTCTCTCTCTCTGTTTCCTGTCGTCTCCGCGTTATTGCGCTACGTGAATTCGTTAGAAGATTTAATTAAAGGAGAATCTTCAAACTCTCGTTCCTCTTTCATCACAAGAACATTAATCCGTGTGGATATTCCTCTTGTTCGCGAGAGAACGAACGATGCTAGTCGAACAATACGACCGAGTCAAGAGCAGAGTTCTCGTTCAAGTATATTTCGATCATTTGCGCGTTTCCCATTTATACACATAAGAAGTTTACGATGTTTCTATATTAACTCGCCAAGTCTCCGATATATTATAAATTCTGTATTACTTTCTACCAAGACGAACTCAATAACTTGAATTAATGAGTTTATTTGATTTTTCTTTATTTGAATTAACTAGACTTTTCGTGAAATAAAATCTTTCCCATTGCATTCTATTATTAAAATGATTTATTTTAAATATATTTAGTTATTCAAATCAAGATATATTTAATATCGTCTAATAACTAAATATTTTATTTATTCATAATAAATCTGTGATTTGGTTTCAACTGGTGGTATAAGACAAAAGAGACAGGTGGAAAAATGGTACACGATTCAGTCTCTCAAAAATCTCATGGTTTTGTTTTCATTAGAAGACTGTCGAAACGTTCTGCAGTTAAGGAAAAGTCTTTCTAAACATGAATAGTCGCGTCTATTAATAAAAGGCACGCCGACACCTTTCTTTTTTTCCCCAAATAACAGCCTTGTTAGTGAAAAAAAGAAGAAAAATAATTTAACTTTTTTTCACCGCACTTTTACGTCATGAACCTATATTCCTTTCTCGTATTCATACGATATATCGTGTTTTATCTTTATTTATTTAATGTATATCTAATCTTCATTTATTTAATTTAAACATATTTCATATTTAAAAAGAATAGCTTGAACAAATAAAAAAAATATATTTGAAACAAATAGGGTTGTAGCAGGCTGTGAGACAAGGTAAAAACCTATTTGATTTAAATATATTCTATTTAATTCAATTATTTTTGTTTCGCAGTGTATACGTATAGCGCAAAATTGCTCGAACAAGCGGTATCGCGTACTTTGATAAAATTTAGGCTTTAAAACACTCAAAACCACCATCTATTTTTCGACCGGGCTGAGAGGAATTGCTGTTGAAGAAGCTTTCGATCCCTTCAAGCCTCACGGCTCATCTCCCTCCCTATGGCTTTACGCAAGAAAGTTCTAGCCGCGTGATCAATTCAGCCACAGAATACAGGAAAACCCCGAATCGATAAAAAAGATATATTCATGAATTGAGAAAGAATTGAAGCTTCGTACATCATCGAAAAAGGATCGAGGATTGGAAGAGATATGGTCTCTCTCTCTCTCTCTCTCTCTTTCTCTCTCTCTCTCTCTCTCTCTCTCTCTCTCTCTCTTCCTCTCTCTCTCTAACTCTTTGAATTTCTACTCAATGTTCGCCGTACAAGAGCAAAAAAGTCTTTTATATCCCTCGTATTCGTTTGCGCGACAGTGGAGCAGTCCAGTAAATAGCCAGACGAACCGCACGAGTACCTGCCTAGATGGGCGAGAGAATTCTCCAAATACACGATTCGGAAAATATCGCATTGTGGCTATTTCTCGCCTGCTTTTGCTATCGATAGGAGAGAGTCTCGCGATATCGATCAAAAATGGAATAAAACGTTTAACAAAAGCGCCTACGGCTACATTTATTCCTTAAAACCATTAGAGGATAAATTCAAAGTGTACAAATAGCGCATTATGACACGAGGACGAAAAAACTTTGTCTAACGAGTGTGAGTTTGCAGCACGAACCGAAGGCGAGTGTTGCAATCACACGAGATTATTTTTTTTCCCGAGTATTATACGAAGTTTTATTTTACGAGGTGTGAAAATGGGGGTTTTACGCACACGAAGCGTGCGTAAAACGTTCATTATCGTACCGAGTGGAATAAAAGCCCGTTTTTACATTTAAAAACATCATAACTCTTGCAATTTTCAATTTTATTTCCATAAAATTTTAGGGTGAATTCAATCACGAGAGACAAACAGTCACGAGTAAGAAAAATGTCAATTTCAACAATATAAAAATAAATTTATGTGAAGTAATAATTATATACATTTAAGCAGGACAGAAAAGAAGGTAATAAAATTGAAAGAGTACATTGCTTGATCTTGAGAAACTCCACCTTCAGAGTTGTAAACGTGACCCATAACTTTATGGGTTTCAATTTTACAACGTTCCATCGTAACGAAAAAAAAAAAGAAAACATTTTTGTCACTGATACATTTCTTGGATATTTTGGCTCCGGACTACTGTCAAAGAACTTACAAGGCGTTTTAAAAGATTCAACTTCCGGCAGCCACCCTTACAGAGGGCTAGAAGTCGAAAAAAATATATTGTATCTCCTGCGTTCAAGATATTCTCATTTTTTTTTACTCGCATTATATATTTCCAGTCCGCAATATCGATCACGGTTTTGCGCGAACGAAAAAAATCCTGACGAAGAAAATTCTCCATTGGGGCAATAAAGTATACAGGATATGGGATGTTCCATTCAATGAAAGTATACATTTTCAAATACACTTTCAGACTCAATTGAATTCGGTTTTATTATCGTATATCGTTTCAAGATTTTAGTGGAATTGGAGAATAGGGGTAATATCGACTGGGAGAACGAGCTGGGCAGCTTCCTTGGCAGGAGTTGCCAGGCGGAGAGATCGCAACGGTTTCAGTATGGCGAGGTCACCATCCGCAGGTGAGTGACCCTCTTTCCCTCCCTCTGATGGTCCTGGCCATGATGTAAAGCAGCGATTCTCAACTCATCCCTCTCTCTCTCTCTCTCTCTCTCTCTCTCTCTCTTTCTTTCTCTCTCTCTCTCTCCCTCCCTCTCTCTCTTTGGCTCATCGATCGATTGTCGGACAAAGTATTTTTTTCGGAGCAAAAACAAAATCACGTACGCGATAAAAAAAAACAGGACGAAGCCTGGAATACTGGAATGTAGAAGAGAGCCATTTGCAAAATGAACACAAAGGTGACACGCGATGGTTGAAAGGTGTTCCAGTTGGTGGTAACAGTGTCGCAGGAGACGTGCACCGAGGCTGCTCGCGAGGTCAACGACCTTTCGATTCACAAGGAGTGCAGACATCCACTGAGATTATCGAGCCTTGGTATCACTTCTTCCAACGTGATTCATGTCATTTGTCACGTCCTTATTTATAAATACGTTATTTCGTACCTTTTTTCGGAATGTACTCGTTTTGCAGGCGCATCGAGCTTTCAGGCACCGGGCAGCGCACGTCACTCGAATTATTCAATGCTCGTGTTACTCGCAGAGTTCTACGTCATTGCGGAGTGCTTGGCAAAAACTAAAGCGGCTTATCTGGTCTGGAAATTTGGACAAAAATCGATTTTTTTTTTACTTTACTTGAAGTATAGACTCTTAAGAATATGTCCTCAAGAGAGAATTGCGAAATTTCATGTATTTACAAAGTTATAGCTATTTGAATAAGCCCGGATATAGAGGCTGCACCAGCGCGACTTGAACAATCAAAAGATTGTAAAGAAGCTAAAACTACTCGTAGGGAAGAACGAGCTTCAGAAAATCATCGTTTCGAAGCGGAGGAAGAGACACTTTACGAGGCAAAAATGACCAACTAATGTAACATAAGTATAACGTGTCATTATTACCATATACCACTTAGATAGTTGCGGTTGTCTGAAACTGTACTCAAAGCTTTAAACGCGTTTTTCTCGAAACTACTTTTTTTTTTAACCTGGTTGACATGAAATCTCGTGTTCTATTCAACCGATTGACTTCAAATTTGGTATGGACCTTCAATATACCGGGTGGATCAATAACTATTAGCACCTTGGATATCTTCGAAACTATAAGGTTCACAGAAATATTTGCTGAAATGAAATTGCACAGTACGAAAGGGGCCATCCGATAGCGATAATAGTTCTTTTGCAGGTGGAAGTACTTCGGACATTCGAAGGTCAACTCCATTTTTTTAAATGGATCGGCATGTTTTTTTTTCTGTATCATGAAAGAGGAGCTTAAAACGAGTTCAACGACCTATAACATAAGGTCATTGAAGGTCATAGAAAGTACAGAAAGGCGATAATACTTACAGTTTCGGTACAGTTTCTATACATAGTCGCGCCTGTTAATAAACGGCACGACGATGCCTTTATTTTTTCTTCAAATAACAGCCTTGTTTCTCGTATTCTTGCGATATATCGTGTTTTATATATTTTTTTTTTTTAATTTGAATCTAATCTTCATTAATTTAATTTGTATATATTTAATATTTAAAAAGAATAGCTTGAACAAATTTAAAAAATATATTTGAAACAAATAGGGTCGTAATAGGCTGTGAGACAAGGAAAAAACCTATTTTATTTAAACAGATCCTATTTAAATTAAATATATTTTTTTTTTGGCGGTGCATACACCGAGCGTGAGACAGTCACTGAGTTCCCAAACACGAGTGAAAAGTATTCGAAGTTTCTCAAAGGTTGTTCCAGCTTTGATGATAATTTCTTCCACGGAAATTGGGTTCGATAAAAAGATCTCGATCAGCGAATGGCTGCACGCTGGAGTGAACTGAAAAACGGGCGATTGTTCCGATCAAATTGGTAATCGACTCCTTCAATTTTCGCATCTCAAGCCTCCGCACTCTCGTCCGTCTCGCTCGGTCCGAAACTTTCACACAGAACTTGAAGGACCTTCGTGACAAGAGGGACAAGTCAAGGAGAGACCAAAGCGAGAGCAATTAAGACGAATATCCGAGAATAGGTTGGCGATGCAACGAATTTTCTCGTTAAATGCGTCACAAGATGATCGTGCCCTTACGGAGAGTCCGTTATAACTATGACAATAATGGAATCGCATAATTGACAATCTTTCGACTTTTATTGAAACGCACCAGCCTACGATTCAATAATCCAACTACGCAATTGAGGGTGCTCTTATCTCAACTCAGATCAAAATGTAATTCATCGTCGACTAGAAGGAGTTGGTCATTGTTTTTTTTTTGGATCACGATTGTTCATCAGCAGCTCCGAGGGAGAAAACTTTCACGAGCAATCTCACTGGTTTGTTTTGGGTTTGTTTGATTCGTTTGGGCTTCTTGCCATCTTGGATCGATCGCCAAATGTCCCGGATTGATCAGTCCTGTGAAAAACTCAGTGGCGCGTGATCCCCGTTAAAATTTATGAGGATCCCTCATCCCTAATTACTCAATAGGGTTTCTCTTATATAACTGGTTAACTGGTAGATTTTTCTTTGAAAATTGTAACGCATACCCTTCAATTTCAATTCGAACTACTGAGGCCTTAAGTATCAAGGCCGACGTCTAGTGTGATGGGTCGAAAAAATAATATTTTTTTATTGCATCTTCTGAAAGTAGGGGAAAGGTGTACAAGATGATCCCCCGAAGGGAGAATGCTCGAAAGTTCAAAGATATTCAAAATAATTAAGATCTGAAAGCCTTTACTACTGGTATATTTATCTATCTTACGTTTATCATATGCGCAATATTCAATTCATTAGGGTTTCAATAAAAAGATTTGCTTTTTGTAAAACCTTACATAAGGATCATCTTGGACACCCTAGTGTTCAAGATGATCCTGCGCAGGGAAAACGATAAAGGATCGTGTTTACCATGATGTTCCGACGACGCCGGCGAACAAGCGAGAACGAATTACAAGAGCCTGCGCCGCGATCACACCAGAAACTATTCGAAGATCAAGAGAATCATTCATCCGACATCTTCAAAAAATGTGTCGAGGTTAATGGCCATCACGTCGAACATTTGTTACAATAAATGCTGCACAAAAAATGCAATTACATTATTCGGATATTCTTATTGTCAATACCATCGCGATTTCCCATTATTACACGTGTATTTTGGTGAAAAATCATTTCAAGATCATGATATCAAAGGTCGTTGGATTCGTCTGAATATCAGCTACAACGACCTAATAAAACCATTGATGACCTTGAGAACGCAAAAACTATGACCTTGCCAAAAATGAATTTTTCAATACTGTATCAGCCCTTCGAAATCAATCAAATTACCTTCTGATATTTTTTTCATCACTCTAAAGGCAACGGAGATATTTGGAGTGGTCACGTTAAATGGTCCACCCTGTATATTTACGCCAAAAATCGATCGACGGGTCGATTCTACCCAGGGTGAGCACGAAGGGTTAATACGAGTTGAACCCAGACTCCCATTATGACACACACATGCGCCAAATTGTCGACATTCATGCGAGCAGCGACAAAGGCAAAGGCCACTCACAGAAGGATCTAAAGCTCTAGACCGTGGTCCGGAGTCCGCAAAACGATTTCACGACTAACGTCACGTTTTCGTGGTCCAGTAATAAAAGAAAAAAAAAGAACGAAAAATCCTAGAGGAAGATCCAGTACGAATGTTACACGCGTGTACAAATTCAGATTATTGCCGAGTGATTCGGGGTGGATGTTTGACGACCGAGAAGAAAAGTTCGTCGGGACTCTTGTACCAGCGAAGAGCCAACGACCAGCGTCGAAATGACTCCCGCGCGTCCACGAGAGAATCTGCGAAATGCACCTTGCTTGGAACTTAGCCAGACTCGAGAAAGACGACGACCGTAGACCGAGCGGAAAATCGAATTGGCCGTCATAACGCCGCCACGTGCACAATCGCGCACCAACCCGTAGCGAAAGTTGAGTTTGGCCTCTTGAAAATATAAAGCAGAGATTCATCTGAGCTATCATTTGTTTTGTCTCGACGATCCGCGTGATAATTCAAGGATAAGTAAAAATGTGATCGTACGATAAACGAACGAGATTTTCTGTCTTTACAAATATTATAAAAAAGGATACTGGAACAGCGCCTAAATTATCGTTGTTTGGGTTTCTCGTGTCCAATAAGTCGATCGATTTATTCGTTCGATAGCGAGAAGATTGACGGCCTGTCGTATGTTATCTGATTGAAATTTTTGTAAAACGACGCACGTCTCTGAGTACTGTGACATGCTTCGTTTACATCGATTCGATAAAAAAAAAAAATCATATCGAATTATTTTTATCGGTCCTATGAACTGATTTTGTATAAAATCGTGACAGTCTGCTGAGATCCATTATCTATATATACAGGGTGGACCACGCAACGTCTGCACCTCTTTTACGACCAAAATATGCGGTGCACAAAAAAATGTTTTATACAAAAGTTACATGGTTTATAAGGCTAACACTATGTGGTGCATTTATTTTTTTTATAGGTGGAGGCACTTCGAAGATTTGAAGGTCAACTTTATTTTTTCAAATGGAATGCTATATTTTTTATAGCGTAATATGATGGAGTATCGAATTCTGAGTAAAAAAGCATAGACCTTTATTAGCCCTAGAGTTAATAGCTAACGAGTAATTTCACTTTATTACTTTAAAATTTTCTTCACGTAATACTGGATTACAATCATTGAGAAGATTGTGAATCATGATAAGTGTGTGTGTGATGTGGTAAATGTGTTCATATTGATAAACACTGTGATGTAAACACTGCCATGCAGAAATTTGTAGTAGATTTGAATCTCCAACTTGATATTACGCGAAGAAAATTTCCACGCACCCACGCACACAAACACACACACACACACACAGATATATACAGGTCCCTCTTATCTCTGCCGCCCGAAATAGCTCGGTAATTATCGACGTCACAAAATAATATTCCAGACAAAAGTTGTACGGTGTGAAGGGGGCCATCAAATGCGACCAATTTTTTTTTATTTCGTTAGAAGCGCTGACGCACAGTGAAGGTCACCTTCACTTTTTTAAATGGAATGGTACATTTTTTTTCAACCATCTTGTGGAGCACCTCAAGCCGCGTGAAAAACATTAGGGGGTCAAAATCGTTCAAGGTCATTCAAGGTCAGTATCGATGATAAAAATCTAAATATCTCGGATCACTACCAAATATTTGGTAGTGATCCGAGATATTTAGATTTGTATTTAATTTTAATAGGTGTTCGAAATTAGCTTGAAATGAGAGATATCGGAGATCGTAGTCATCGACAACACTTCAAATACCTTCTGTTTATTTACCAACCCGCGTTAATCTGTATTGTATGTAGCTCAACCGAGGTTGTCGTTCAGTTTTGGACCCGGAATAAGTGACTGCAGCAACTACCCGTAAGATCAAACACGTCTGTGATACACGGGTGCGACACAAATGCAACTATTTCACTTTGGCTGTAATTGACTATGTATGCCCGAACATTTTTAAATCTTCATCGGAATCTTGCCCGATAAAATCCGGGTTCACGAGTGCATCGTACTTTGATCCTGCAACACCGCGGTATGATTATTGCCCTTCAACTTTTTTTTCCCCACTCAACGAGGAGGGCTTGCTCCAAATATGACTGAAGTTCTTCGGATTTTTTTTCACCCTTTCCACTCGAGGCACCCTTTAAAATGCACTTTGCATTTTACACAGGCGCAACGAGTTATTCGCCGAGAGGCTCTTAAGGATGTATAGTAGATATCGTCACTGCCAAAAGTATTGTGAAATCAATTTTCTCACTTTTAACCATGATAATTTTATGTAAACTGGTTCCGATTTAATTATATATAGTAGAAAATGCATTAAATCATATGCCTAGATGTTATTTCAATGAAAAAAATTAAGTTTTTCTTGAAAAAATCGTAATAAATCACGACATGAATCAATAGGGGTTGCGTTAGAATTCGAAAATCAAGTACTAGAGATTTTTCACACCCATAATCTTTTGAAATATAATTTTATAGGTACTGAGTTACATTTTTAACAAAAAAAAATTGATTTTTGGAAAATCTTAGAGTAGCCTAAGACCTTAAGAGATAAAATAATAATACAAACAAGAATACAAATTAAAAGTTAAAGATTTTGAAATCAGACTGGAATAACAAAGTGGCAAATGCAAACAATATGTAAAACAATATCAAACTACGAAAGTGCTGTTGTTTACAAAAGCGTACGATATAGAGTGCGGCCGGAAATTAGGGTTAAAGATGGTGCTAATGATAGAACGAATCCACAATGACCAAAAGCCTAGAAAAGCAAGCACTCAGTAAATCAGTAAGTAAGTAAACAATATAAACAAAATAATCAGAAAAACGGTATAAACTAAGGGATAAAGTAAACTAAATAAACGTCACTGAGACACGAGGAAGAAATGTCCTCCAACTAAACGAACGAAACTAACTCAATCTAGGCCAGAAAAACTTACCGATGCCAAAGTAAATTAAAATTACATTCAAATTAAATCGAAATCAAATAAAAACCAAAAGCATAATCAATAGCCAAATTGAAGCAGAATCGAAATCAGAAATTAAACATTCGGAATGAACGAAAATGAAAATCCAAAATCTAAATAAAAAATCCAAATCCCAAATGCGAAATCAAATCGAGACTGGAATTCCCACAACAACAAATCCTGCTCTATACACAATTGGTAAGTTAAGGGGGGAGACACCTTTGGAAGGCGAAAAAATAGATCATTTTGTCGATTTTTTTTTTGGTGGACAGAATGTTATTTTTGCTTTCAAAATCGGAGATATTTTTCATGATACTTTGAAGATGGATGCTTAATTTTTTTAATCCAAATGAAAAAAAAAATTGCCGTGATATCCAACTGATTCTGAAATATGTCGACCGGGGAATTCTCGATTAGCGTACAGTCTGGCACTCGTAGTTTTCATCTGAAATCAATACAATTGAACATTTTTATTTGAAACACTTATAGTTCCTCTGTCCTTCCGTTGTCCTCCTTCCGTTGTCCTACCAGAGCGTGCCTCATCTTCGACGTCCATATTACTAGAACGGAATCGTTGGTACCACCGCTTTGCTGTTGCATTTGATACTGTATTGGGTCCATAAACAGCACAAATTTTTTTGGCCGCCTGCTCCGCCTTTTCACCTTGGTCGTAGTGGTATTGAAGAATGTACCGAATTTTCTCTTTTTTTACCTCCATTTTGGAACGCTGTAACACACAATTGGCTTCACCAAACAAAAAACTGTCAAAGAACTTTTTTTGAAGCGTAATGTCACCTTTAAATCGCCGTATAGTATGACCCGATGCGATGCATACATCGTGAGATATGGCTCACTAAAGACATCTAGCGGAAAACGCTCAGAACTTTTTACTTCACCCAATATAATAATTAAACTATGCGTTTAGTTGACGAGCTGTGTTGCCTTGAACCAACACGCATTCAGTGCGTTCATTGGAACAACGGGGCATTAAACGTGTCAAAATATGCGACAGAATTCTAAGCCTCAAATTTATTGAAATAACACGTTTCTTTTTCACAGTGCACAAACACACACGAACGTATGCATATGGCTGCAATAATTTGTTATGAGGCACCGTTGAGGCAATTTTAAAGACCCTAATGATAAAGTTTGACCGGCCACTGATGGCCCATGTCCAGACTAGGACCTGAATAAAGTTTGGAAAAATTTAAATGGCCCCGAACAAAGCCCAAACTCAATTTCCGCACGGGTTAAGTTAAATTGAATTGGAAATGGAGAAAAAGAAGGACCGTTTCGAGATTTTGAGCTTGGGAATTGAACAAGTTGCTTTAGGAAGGCCGCTCAAACGGCGACAAAAACGCGCCTGACTACAACTGTCTTTTTTCCACTTGTCTGCAGGTATCACTGCAGTCGGACTCGTACGGTCACTTCTGCGGTGGCTCGATCATCAACGAGAAATACGTCATCACTGCGGCTCACTGTGTCCTGGGGTAAATTCCAAAATTCTCCAATCGTCGTTCACATTGTGACAAAATTATTCTCAAATAAGCAAGAATAATGGACACAGGCTAATGGCAGAAACGTTTGATGGCTAATGATTTGCAGGGAAGAAGCTGCTAGCGTCAGAGTGATCGCTGGCACAACGAACGTGTACAACCCTGGATCGGTGCATCAGGCTACTGAAGTAATCATTCATCGCGAATACGACCCGAACAATTCCTGGATTAATGACATCGCTCTTATCAAAGTGAACACCGAATTCGTTGTCTCGCGTACTACAGGATTCGTTCCTCTACCGAAACAAAACGACCAAGTCCCGGATAACTCGGTCGCCACCGTTTCCGGCTGGGGACGTCTCGAGGTAAGTTGGCAATTTAACGAAAAATTCATCGATCATCCAAACTATTAATTCTCGTTCGAGGATAAAAATGGCATTGCCGTGGTGCCGCGGATAGATTATTCGCTTTTGTTTTTCACGTTGAAATTGACGAACAAAACTAACATGGATTCTGTGAAATTTCAGCAAAACGGACTATATCCTACCAAACTTCAACGCGCTGACATCAAAATCACTAACATAGACTCTTGCAGAAAAAGTTACAGAAATGTGTCTGAGAGCCTCAATATACACGACACGCAAATTTGTGCCCAGAACCCTGATTTCGAGAGTGGAGCCTGCAACGTGAGTGTTTTTTCTTTTCTTTTATTTCTCGTCTTTTTTTTTACTGCCCGATGCGATGCTTGGTAAGGGAGCCTGAGAGGAAGAAAAATGTCTTGATACATTTTCAAAGATCACAATTGATAGTACAAAGCGAATCAAAGACAATGTTGGTTTTTCTATGCATATAAAACAATACCGTGACTGACTGACACATAGACAACGCACAGCCTAAACCGTTGAAGATAGAAACGTCGAATTTGGAAGATATGTTCCTTAGAAGGTGTGGAGAGATCAGAGATGGGCAATAAGTAATTAAATTAACAAATAACAATTACAATTACTAAGATAATTGATAATTTAATTACTTTGTAACAGATTACTTAAGTAATTAGTTGCCACAAGTGCCTAAGTGTAATTACTATGTAATTAAATTGAAATTTAATCTAATTGCAAATTAATCGATTATATATTAATTCGAATAAACCAGTTTCCTAAGTAGTAGCTAAACAATATTTTGATTTTTCCGTTCAAACGAGACATAATTCATCACTTTTTTTATCCAACTTTAGAGGATAAAATGATATATCCTCCTATATTACACCAGAACTAGTAACAAAGTAATTAAATTACAAAATATTTGAATACATTTTAAGCAGATTACTTTGTAATTAAATACATTATAACAGATTTCACAATATGTCCTGAATAATTACAATTAAAAAGTAATGAAATGCAGTTCAATGAGATTATATTGTAATTCAATTAGTTTGTAACAAGATTAATAATTGAATTATATTGTAATTTAGGCATGACCATTTCTGGTAGAGATGCACTAAGAATGGATTTTTCGAAAATCAACTCCTTAATGGAGCAGGCAAAACGAGTTGCCTGCTTTTATCTCAATGAAATTCGGTAGATACACGGAGAGAATTAAAAAGTAATTTTTGTCGTGAATTTCACGGTAAAAATTACCGTGATATATTTCAATGTGGTGACAAGTGAGAAAAGCATAATAATTCGTATGCGACAAGTTTTTTTAACTCACGTTACAGAAAATTTCAAATACGTAGCTAAAATTTTACTATACAAGAAGGGTAGCGCGCACGATAATTTTTACCGAGAGCACAATACATTTTCCTATAACACTCATTAAATTTTATAATAAATCTTAAAATAACTGTTATAAAGACGATACTTTTTTATAGACATTTTTGAAAGGCATAAAATAATACATGCACAGTAAAATTTCGCTGATATTATATATTTTTTAAATTTAAGTTTTGCGTATTTTGTTACACATGAAAATTTACTAGAAAATCTGGTAAAATTTTCTATCGGAAGAAGAAATTTTATTTTATTTTCGTCAAAATCTGTGTTTTACTCAGTAATAATAAGTGAAGTTTCAGGGTTGTCATCTGGTTACCGTTACTGCACGGTAATTTTTAACATTTAATTCTCTCCGTGTATGTTCCTTAAAGGGCGTAGAGGAGGTGCACTAAGGCCCGGTTCCACAACTCTCGGTTAATCGACTTAACCCGAGTTTACTGGGCTAAACATGGTTCTGATTGGTCCATTCGGCCTGAAATCTCGGTTAACTCGGTTAACCGAGAGTTGTAGAACGAGAGCTAAAAAAGGATTAGCTTTCCGCGTGGTCAACTTTATGTGGGCTGTTCGAGGGTATAAAGTGCACTGTCAAAAAAAAAAATTTAATTTAAATAGGATCTATTTAAATGAAATGAGTTTTTTTCCTTGTCTCGCGACCTACTACGACCCTATTTGTTTCGAATATTTTTTTTTTTATTTGTTCAAGCTCATTTCATTTGCTCAATTGTTCATTTGTTCAATTCATTTTTCAGTTTTCAATTCAGTTCAGTTCATTTGTTCAATCAATTCGTTTAAAATATTAAATACATTCAAATTAAATAAATAAAGATAAAAAACGATATATCGCATGAATAGGAGAAAGGAATATACGTTGATGACATAAAAGTGCGGTGAAAAAAAAGTTAAATTATTTTTCTTTTTTTTTTCACTAACAAGACTGTTATTTGGAAAAGAAAGAAAGGTATCGTCGTGCCTTTTATTAACAGGCGCGACTATTTGTGTATAAAAAGACTAAGCCTTTTCCTCAACTGCAGAATGTTACAACATTCTTCTAATGAAAACAAAACCATAAGATTTTTTAGAGACTGAATCGTGTACCATTTTTCCGTCTGTCCCTTTTGTTTTGCACTACCAGATGAAACCATTTCACAGATTTTTTAGGAATAAATAAAATATTTTATTATTAGACGATATTAAATAGATCTTAATTTGAATAAATAAATATATCTAAAATAAATAATTTTAATAATGGAATGCAATAGAAAAAGAATCGATTTCACGAAAAATCTAGCTAATACAAATTTAAAAAATCAAACAGACGCATCTAGTTAATATCAGAAGAATTTTTCTCAGTGTATACGAGATGACTTCAATTCGAGACCCAGCTAAATGACTTTGACCTGTTTGATGGAAATTCTCAAGACCGTGTTCAAGATAAAAATCACAAATACAGATATAAATTGTCCGATTTCGTAGGTTGCGATATATTCTTTTCCACTTTTCAAGTACGAATTTCATTTGCAGTTTATTCGCATCGCATTTGGCTTTTGTATAAAATGAAATAACGCTGCAGTGAAGAAAGTTTTTTTTTTTCCAATCGAATGGACTGATTGTGTCGGGGTGTTTCAGGGTGACTCGGGTGGTCCTTTGACCGTTGAGGGTACTCTTGCCGGCATCGTATCCTGGTCGACTGGCTGTGCTTCGACCATATACCCCACCGTTTACACCAGAGTAGCAAAGTACATCGACTGGATAAAAGCTAACGCTGTCTAGAATCAACAAGACGACGCTACTGGCTTGGCTTCATTCCTAACATGATTGTTCGTTGTTTTTTTTTTCACTTTAATCTTGCTATTGTAATAAATGAATCTACAAAAAAATTCATTCAATCTGGTGTCTTGTTTCTGCCTGTAAAATCGTCGCGGAGATTGCGCGCTCAGACAGTAATTGGAATTGCTTGGACTGAATGGCCAATGCGTAGGCACGTTTATGGGACTCGGAGGAATTAGCACGGATTATAAAAAGAGACGAGGTCGATTAACAGCGGAGAATATCGATTCTCACTTTTAAATTTCATTTTTTAAATACATTGTACAGGGTGTCCGATGGCAGATTTGAAACTTTAAAAATTCGTAAAAAAATGAATAAACAAAGTAATTTAAAAATATTTATTAAAATGAAAAGGAATGAGATGCGGATTTCAATTTTTGAGTTGAACGTCACCGTCTGGCCACGATTATTTTCAAAAAAATAGGGCCCGATGATTCCGTTCACCGAAATAGCGCACCAAACAGTGACCTTTTCGATATGCAGTGGCTGCTCATGCACTTCTCTTGGATTTTGGAGACTCCAGTAATGAAAATTTTGCTTGTTGACATAACCTCCAAGATGAAAATGTGCTTCGTTGCTATAAAAAATGTTTCTTAGTCGTGTTTCGGTGGAAAAAGTCTCCAGCATCGTTTGAGCATAAGTTATTCTTGTTGGGTAGTCACTGTCGTTCAATTTTTGAATTATTTGTTAAATGTTAAATGTAAAGAATTTTGTTATTAAAATATATAAGTTTTGACTATTATACTGTACACGGAGAGAATTAAATGTTAAAAATTACCGTGCAGTAACGGTAACCAGACGACAACCCTGAAACTTCGCTTATTATTACTGAGTAAAACACAGATTTTCACGAAAATAAAATAAAATTTCTTCTTCAGATATTCTAGTAAATTTTGATGTGTAATAAAATACGCAAAACTTAAATTTAAAAAATATATAATATCAGCGAAATTTTACTGTGCATTTTATTATTTTATGCCTTTCAAAAATATCTATAAAAAAGTATCGTCTTTATAACAGTTATTTTAAGATTTATTATAAAATTTAATGAGTGTCATAGGAAAATGTATTGTGCTCTCGGTAAAAATTATCGTGCGCGCTACCCTTCTTGTATAGTAAAATTTTAGCTACGTATTTGAAATTTTCTGCAACGTGAGTTAAAAAAAACTTGTCGCATACGAATTATTATGCTTTTCTCACTTGTCACCACATTGAAATATATCACGGTAATTTTTACCGTGAAATTCACGACAAAAATTACTTTTTAATTCTCTCCGTGTACCCTAAGAAATGTCTAGATCGATCGTTGTCGGAGGAAAGGTTTGATTTTCACAGTGGAAAGATTGAATTTTTCCTTTGTAAAGAATTTACCTCGTTGAAGTTTGCATCGTTGTGTAACGAGAAGTCCTTTTTCATTTTTTTCATTCTCCTTATCATCAAAAACCTTTTTTTCTCCACATTTGCGTTGTAAATCTCAAATACATTCGAGTGACTTGCATGGCGTGATTTAGCAAGAATACATTGAGCGAATGAGGAAAAAAAAAATGTATCGTATTCCGATCTTCGATATCATAGGAATTCCCAGTGACGATGCGCAGAACGTATATGAGAGTTATTTCTGTACGTGTTCCGATACGCCGATATGAAGAACGAATCCCAAAACGAGATCTTGTCGCAGCAACGTCTAAGATCAATCAAGTCCATTCCAAACGACAATTTGTAACAAAGATATCGTAGTTTTATTTTACCTGTGATTGACCAGCTGCAAACGAACGTTTATTGTTATCAGGAGATGCGTCTGATAAGCACCTGATAATACGCCGGAAAAACGGACAGATTTTCATGAGATAAGAGTCCGATTGAGTCGAGAGTTATAATATCCGGATAATAGCGACAGCAATGTTCTCGAGATAAATACGCAACCGATTAATAAGTCGATTAAAACGATCTCAGATACAAAAATAATCGCAAACGCTTTGTGCACGTTAGAGTTTGCCCGATTCATCAACTCGGACAACTCGAATAAGAGCGACTATATAAAGCTGAAACTCGCCGAAGATTGTCACAGTAGTAGTCTTTCACCGATTCAGCAGCAATGAAGTCAGCTCTGGTGTTCTTAGCCCTCGTGGCACTCTCTCACGGTGAGTACCAACTTTCTTGCTTTTTGATGTCTTTTTTTTCTTTCTTTTTTTTCTTTTTTTCTTCCTTCCCAATGTTTCTTCGAATGCCCTTTTGCCGGCTTTTCCTTTCACGTTTAGCGCGCACTTGCCGCAAGTTCACTGTTTCTCACCGAGAAACGTTCTCTGAGTGTTGGCCTCGGCCACTCTTTCCTAAGTGCCGAACTCTTTTAGACGCACTCGAATTCGTAATTATCGCATCACGTACCCGGCACTGAATCAGAAGATCATCACATTCATTCTCTCTACACTGACAGAAAAAATTCTTTTGATATTAACAAGATGCGTCTATGGGATTTTTTTTTATTTGAATTACCGTGAAACTTCAGTTATACGTTTTTCAAGGGGTACAGCAAGTATAACGTATAAATGAGAATAACGTAGAAGTGAAATACGGTATGTATCGAAAACTCTTAAGCATTTAAAAATGGCGATCGGTGTATAATTCCCGATGTTTTTTTAATATCAGTACCTCTATTATGCTAATATGTACTTTTCCAATTGAACATTTGATTGATAGTAACGAAGTAATGAAACAACTCAATCTTTTTTTTATTTTCGTTCAGAATTTTTATTTGATGCGAGTTTGTAACATTAAAGCTTTGACGTTTTAAACTAGAAAATAACAGACGTTTTCGTATAAATAAGAGATAGGTAATTATAGTTAAGTAAAGGGTATCTCAAAATGACCTGACATTTTTATTTATTATTAAAACGTATGATTTATTTGAAAAGTACGAATATGTTTATTTTAATATATGGTACAAACATGGAGGTTATGTGTGGAACACAATATCCGATAAATGGCCGCCTCGTCTCTGTTTGCAAAACGTTCACTCTTTTGACGAAATTTTCAATAACATTTTGGCATAATTGCGGACTAATTTCATTAATGATGCGTCCAATTGCTTCCTTCAGCTCCGGAATGGTCTGTGGCTTATTGGCATACACTTTTCCTTTTAGAAAACCCCAAAGAAATAAGTCCAATCGTGTCAAATCGCACGATTTTGGTGGCCAATTCACATCGCCGCGTCGCGAGATAACACGACTATTAAACTTCGTCTGCAATAGCTGCATTGTTTCACATTGAATTTTCACAATTTCTATGCGTTGCTCGATCATCTGATTCTCCATGAATAAACCTCAATACTTTCTGATGCCAGTTGTCAAAGATTGGTACTCTATGTTAGCCATAAAAAAAAATGGTGAGCAATTAAAAATGTCAAGTCATTCTGAGACACCCTTTACATGCATACATAGTACGATCTCAGAATTTTACACTGGAAAAAATTAAGGTACGGGTTGTGAATTCTTTTAAATTCTTGTCTTTTTTCTTTCTGTGTCACGGAATTACGTACTTTCACTGATTTACGTACAACTGAGAAAAAACAGACCCCGCAACGGATGCGGGGGAAGAAAATTAATAACGTATAAGCGCAAAAAACGTATAAGTGGAAAACGTAGAAATGAAACTTCATTACATTCTTTATAGGCGGAATTTGCCAGGGCCCGAGAAATTTGACGTATAAATGATAAAAACGTATAAGTGCAAAACGTATAACCGAGATTTTACTGTAACTAGATTTTTCGTGAAATCAAATTCTTCCTACTGCATTCCATTATTAAAATTATTTATTTTAAATATATTGATTTATTCAAATCAAGATCTATTTAATATCGTCTAGTAACTAAATATTTTATTCATTCCTAATAAATCTGTGATTTGGTTTCATCCAGTAGTATAAGACGAAAGAGATAGAAAGAAAAATGGTACACGATTCGGTCTCTCAAAAATATCATAGCTTTGTTTTCATTAGAAGACTGTTGTAAGATTCTGCAGTTGAGGAAAACGGTTGATCTTTCAATACATAAATAGTCACGCCTGTTAATAAAAGGCACGACGATGCCTTTCTTTTTTGTTCCAAATAACAGCCTTGTGAGTGAAAAAAAAGAAAAATAATTTAACTTTTTTTTTCTTATTATTTAACGTTTTTTATCTTATTATTGATTAATATTTAAATAAATATTTATTTATTAAATAAATATACTTAATTCGAATCTAATCTTCATTTATTTAATTTGAATATATTTAATATAAAAAAAAAATTGCTTGAACAAATAAAAAAATATATTTGAAACAAATAGGGTCGTAATAGGCCGAGACAAAGAAAAAACCGATTTGATACAAATAAATCCTATTCAAATTAAATATTTATTTTTGGCAGAATATGAGCGTAGTACGAGATTTTTGCAACCAAATAAAAAATGGGCCACAACAGTGGCTGTGTAGTAAATTACAAAAATATCAGAAGAAATTGGACGTTAGAACGTCCAGCAAATTGGACTTTAGAACGTCACAACAAATAAACAACTGCAGTTAGAAGAAAAAAATAAACTTTATAAGGTTTGCCTTATGACACGGGCTTGAATGATTAAATTTGCGTAATGCTTTGCCCATAAGTCTTCTACGTCCCTGACGTGTTTAGCAGATGCCAGCAGTTTTCCCTTAGATTGAGTTTGTCTAGTTCAGCAAACGGAAGAAAGATAACTATCACTATCTATTCACAAAAAAAAACAGAAATTTCAGATGTGACAGAAAATAATTCCCATTTTTGGTCAACCATTTTGGCCAACAAATATTGCAACAAAAAAAAATGCACAAAAATCGTCCGTCAGTTCGTATACAGTCTGTCAAACCATGAATTTTTTTTCGCAAATATTGCTGCGCACACGAATACACAAATGGAATATCATACAGGTATCCCAATGTTGATGAATCCCGCGGGAAAAATCGTCAACGGCGAGGACGCCAAAGAGGGCGACATTCCCTATCAAGTAAGTGTGATTCAATCTGGGATTGAACGATGCCTCGATTTCACTTAAATTCAATCTGAAATGAACACAAAGAAGGACCATTTCGAGATTATGGTCATGAGACTCGAACGATTTGCATTCGAAAGGCGCTCGAACTCGGAAAATAAAAATCGCCTGACTAAAACTTTCTTTTTCCACTCGCCTGCAGATATCGCTGCAGAGTACATACGGCCGTCACTTCTGCGGTGGTTCGATCCTCAACGAGAAATACGTCATCACCGCTGCTCATTGTGTCGAGGGGTAAGCTCCACAAATGTCCCTAAGTGTCCTTCATTATCGCGTAATTGTGTTTAAAGAAACAAACAAAAAAAAACCAATGACACGTACTGATGCGAGAAATGTTTGACGGCGATAATGATAATTGCAGCCAATCGGCCGAGGACATTCAAGTGGTCGCTGACACGTTAAAAATAAACGAGCCTAAATCGGTGCACCCCGTCACTAAAATAATCATTCACGATGGATACAATCCAATCAATTCCTGGATAAACGACATTGCTCTACTCAAAGTGAGCAAGAATTTCGTTGTCTCGAAGACAGTCGGGTTTGTGCCATTACCAGAGCGTAATGCGGAAGTACCGGATTACACGATTGCCACGGTTTCCGGCTGGGGACGTCTCTGGGTAAGTCCAAAAGTCAACGAAAAAATCGTTTTGATCATTCAGATGTCAATTCACGTTCAAGACAGAAAAAAAAAGTATCTGTTCGTATCTCTGCACATAAATTTGTCTTCTTTGTTCTCATATATGTAATGATTTTTAATGACGTTATCACTTAAAATTTAATGAGCAATTTACGATAACAGGAAAACGGTGATCTCCCTTTGGATCTTCAACGCGTTGACATCAAGATCGCCAATGAAGATTATTGTAAAAAAGTTTACGAGCGTGTGGGGCAGAGTATCTTTAGCACGCATATTTGTGCCTACGACCCAAATGTCATGAGTGGATCTTGTCACGTAAGTATTTTTGACATTCGCTTTCTTTTTTTTTCCCCTTTCAATACCCGGAGCGACGGTAATGAAAGCCTGGAGTTATTGATGTTTTTTTTTTCGAAACATTTTAATACTAAACTAGCTTCCGCCCATATAGTATGTGGCCCATAGAAACTTCATTACCAGTTGCAACCCTTCTTAGGGATTGTTTTATAAAATCCTAAGTAATTATGCATAAGTGGAGCAACACCCCAATTTCGATGTTAAACATTTTTGTTTAGCATAAACTGCTTTAATCGATCACCAGTAATGATATTCCGGCGGGGGAGGCTGACACTTTCCATTAATTCCATAAGTTATGGGGTTTTGAAGTTTCCAGAAACACGTGATAAAAAAGGGCATTTTCGAAAATTTCGGCGCTTATATTTGGGGTAGGGAGTAGAGGGATTAATGGGGGGATTCAATAATGAAAAAAATTGCAGTGGTCACTTTCCCCACTCCCCCTGCTCCAGTTGAAAATTCGTAAAAATACACGATTTCAAAGACGAAACTGAAAATCGATCAAAATTCGTCTACATTTTTTTCTAGCCATTGTTATGAATAAAAGTGCGTGCGTGTGCGTGTGTGTGTATGCATATGTGTGTTTGTTCATATATGTGACAAAAAAAATTCATACTGAGACATTCGTATTCTCATAAGATCACCTGTAATAGATAGATACCTGGACACGTGAACACAACAATGCTTGTATTTACCAGCTTGTATAGCCAAAGCGTATGACCGCGAAGGGTCAAGTTCTTTTTCGGAGGGCCGTACTTTATGGTCGTATGAACCAGAGCCCTCTTGAATCATTAGTAAATTACAGTGGCACTTAATGAAAATAAGTTGCACTCAATTATTGTACCCAACGATGAACTGGAATGAAAACATTCGCATAAATTTTGTACATTTAGACATTTTTAGATGTTTGTGAGAAGTCACAGTTACAAAAATTCTTCTTTTGGTCGCATTTTTCTAAGTTTTATCATTAATATTTTCTTTAAACATTTGGTGACCCCCTTCCCCCCCCCCCCCTCCCGTTTTTATTGTCCTTACAGAATCTTTAGAATTTTTCACATGCTTGAAGCAATTTATATCAGAGATCTAGGGTTATTTGGTATATAAATTATCAGATAGAAATATGGCCAGGATGTCGTCTCCATAGTGCTGCATAAATAAATTAGACGATTTTTGAAGTCGTAATTTTTTTGTAACTTCTGTACTCTGGTAACTTGGCTACAAATTCTACCAGTATACTGGAATGTGGTATACAAAGAAGTGCTGCATTAAAGCCTAGCTTCAAAGTCTAGCTACATAATAATAAGATGATCTGAACGTATTAATTAAATTTAAAAACTGAGAAATTTTTTGTTGTTGGACTGTTGAAGCAGATGTACAGTCACTGACAAAGCCTCAGTCAAGCACACGCCAGTATCGTCGAATTTGACTTCAATTATCATTAAAAGTGGAAAATTAACATTTCTAAGTGTTAATTGTTTTATTAAATTTGCTATTTGTAAGGCTAAACATGTACGACATGATCTGGTCTTGTAAATCCACGATTCGCCAATTTTGAACTAACTTTTTGCCCGACGGTCCATCCAGTAATACCTTAAGTAGGATTTCCATTTGTAGCAAGTTTATCACAATGCAAAAAAAAAAAGTACGTTTGTTCCAATCGAATGGAATGATTGATTTTTACCGATGGTTTTCAGGGTGACTCGGGTGGTCCTTTGACCGTCGACGGTAAACTCACCGGTCTCGTATCCTGGGCCTACGGCTGTGCCTCGACCATATACCCCACCGTTTTCACCAAAGTCTCCAAATACGTCGACTGGATCGAAGCGAACGCTGTCTGAACCAACGAGGCGACTCTACTGGCCTGGCATTGTTCCTAACACGCTTGTTCATTGAGCTTGGCTTTGATCTTCTTTTGTTATAAATAAATCAAAACTAAAACGCAGTCAATCTGATGTCTTGTTTCTATCTGTAAAATTCTCTCGACGATTACGCGCTCAGATGCCAAATGGAATTGTGACGAGAAGTCGATTTTGAAAATACGTCCATCGATCGAATGACCAATAAGTGCGCCCGTATATTGGACTCGGTCGATTAAGGAGGGAAATAAATTTAGCGGCGTGAAAAAAACGTTTGAAATATTCTTTACGAAAAATGTTAACTGAACATATCAACAATCAGCCCTGGAATCGCTGATCAACTGGTAAGTCACTAAAATCATTGACTTTTCGTAGGTTCAAATTTTAAACACGTTTTTCTCAAGACTCCATTTTTTAAATTTTGTGAGAAACGTAACTTTGAGAACGAGTTGAATGATCGTGATAAAATTGTACACAAAACTCCCTAACAATATTAGCTTGAACTTGGACCTAAGGGTTTATGAAGATCACTTTCAAAAAGTACTCTTTTATTGCAAAAAAGAACGTAAATGTGTAAAATTTCAATTTTTCTATTCTGAAGTCTCAAACAAATGGACAACTGCCGCGAAAACCTTCCTGGAAGACCACCCCATAACCCCCCCGTATTGCAATATTTTTTTAATAAAAGAAAACTGTTTAAAGAGTTCAACTATGTCTTAAATTGTCCCTAAAGTATCATAAATGTAAAACGTTTTGTTCCTTTCCCAAAAAAAAATTATCATGATTGGCTACTTTTTTTTCGTCTAAATGTTTACAAAGGTTTAGTTGGCGTTAATCCGTTGTTAGAAATGGTTCATCTTGGTACTCAATAGCCAAAAAAATTACATCATCCGTAGCGTGAACGTCTTGCTCATCAAACCGCACGTAAAGTTACATGCATTAAATTATTGTTTAGTTCTGGTGTTTTGTGGTAAAAAAATTACAAATAAATCGTAAAGCCTCAGTATATCCTGGACAATAACATATACAGTGAAACTTGAGTTATACGTTTTTCAAGGGATACAGCAAGTATAACGTATAAATGAGAATAACGTAGAAGTGAAATACGGTATGTATCGGAAACTCTTAAGCATTCAAAAATGGCGATGGATGCATAGTTCCCGATGTTTTTTAATAGCAGTAACTCTATTATGCTAATATGTACTTTTCCAATTGAAAATTTGATTGGTAGTAACGAAGTAGTGAGCCAACTCAATATTTTTTTTATTTTCGTTCAGAATGTTTATTTGATGCGAGTTTGTAACGAGCTTTGACGTTTCAGACTAGAAAATAACAGGCATTTTCGTATAAATAAGAGATAGGTAATCACAGTAAAGGGTATCTCAAAATGACCTGACAATTTTATTTATTATTAAAACGTATTCTTTATTTGAAAAGTACGAATATTTTTATTTTAATATATGGTACAAACATGGAGGTTATGTGTGGAACACAATATCCGATAAATGGCCGCCTCATCCCTGTTTGCAAAACGTTCACACTTTTAACGAAATTTTCAATAACATTTTGGCATAATTGCAGACTAATTTCATTAATGGTGCAATTGGTTCCTTCAGCTCCGGAATGGTCTGTGGCTTATTGGCATACACTTTTCCTTTTAGAAAACTCCAAAGAAATAAGTCCAATCGCGTCAAATCGCACGATTTCGGTGGCCAATTCACATCGCCGCGTCGCGAGATAACACGACTATTAAACTTCGTCTGCAATAATTGCATTGTTTCACATTGAATTTTCACAATTTCTATGCGTTGCTCGATCGTGTGATTCTCCATGAATAAAGCTCAATACTTCCTGATGCCAGTTGTCAAAGATTGGTACTCTATGTTAGCCATAAAAAAAAATGGTGAGCAATTAAAATTGTCAGGTCATTTTGAGACACCCTTTACATGCATACATAGTACGATCCAAGAATTTTACACTGGAAAAAATTAAGGTACGGGTTGTGCATTTTTTTAAATTCTTGTCTTTTTTCTTTCTGTGTCACGGAATTACGTACTGTCACTGATTTACGTACAACTGAGAAAAAACAGACCGCGAAACGGATGCGGGGGAAGAAAATGAATAACGTATAAGCGCAAAAAACGTATAAGTGGAAAACGTAGAAATGAAACTTTATTACATTCTTCATAGGCGGAATTTGCCGGGGCCAGAGGAATTTGACGTATAAATGATAAAAACGTATAAGTGCAAAACGTATAACCGACGTTTCACTGTATATAAATGTTTTCTTAACCTTTCGTGGAATCGACCCGTCGATCAATTTTTGGCGTAAATATATAATAGTTTCCGGCTTCGAATGTGAGGTAAGATGGTGAATACACCATCTTACCTGGAGTTTGAAGTATCCTCATACCATAAAATTTACCCTCTTCACATGTCGAAATAAATACCTTTTTTGGAACGCGCACTATGCTACTATTTTTCCCAAAAGTAGCATATCTAAGGAGTATCACGTTCAAATTTTAGGTAAAAATGTTGAAAATTCACGGAACTATGATTTTTTTGGCGGAAAAGTGTCTTTTTGCGTTTTCACCTGTTTATGAATTTTTTAAAATATGTAGCCATGTTATTTCTTATAAATAAATTTTTCGTACATCATCTAGAAAGTTCAAAGCATGTTCCGTAATTTTTTGAACCACTTCGGACGGATAGTTTGGTCACAATACTTTTTTTGATACCGACTGAGTAGAATCGACCCAAGTGTGATCACCGCGATTGAATTTAGATATATGACCACGAACCACTGAAATCTTTTTTTTCTCCGTAACAGCTGAAGAAATCGATGCACACGGTTAAATTCCATTGTTCAAATATATTGTATTTACGTATGAAATTTTCGTGACATTTTCTTTGCATACATATTCAGTGGACTGGACTGCGGCAATGGGTTGATACTCTTCAAAGTCCCTAAGGCTACACGTATATTTATGCCCGTATGTGCAGTTTTATTTTGCATCAGATAGCGGTCGCCGATACTCAGCTGTCTCTCCTTCTCTCACTCTCTATCAATTCAACTCGCTCTCAGGATCAAACGAATCGATCACTCGAAAACCTATCACAAACACGTCGAGGGAGCAACGAATGTAGAAAAAGGCGAGTGATTGAAAAAGTCCGCAAATGCACGGGAGTATCTACGTATTGAGATTGCCTCTCCGAAACTCGAAGTACCTATTTATGCATATATATATATAGAGAGAGAGAGAGAGAGAGGGAGGAAATATTCGATGCCAATTCGACCTACATTCGATACTCCTCAGAAATTTAAAAGATTCATTTTTTCCTCTCCTAACATTCACCGGTACATCTTTGCTTATCTTATCCTACAATTATACTTATTATTATAAGATGTATGACTTAATTTTTACAGATTTTTCACCAAATTTATTTAAGGCCGTCTTCTAGTCTAGAGGGCCAAAATTTGGGGATTTTTCAACATGCGATTAAAAAAAAAAACAAAAAATATTTCCGTATCTATCTTTTTACCACATATTTATTCATCCTTTGACATTGTATAAAAAAATTGGCGAAAAAAAAAATCCATAATTCTGGTAGATGCAGGCTGGTAAAGTGGGGGTGGAAAAAAAACGGCCTCTCCTGGTTGACATGATCCCAAACCCCCTGGTCTTCTGAAAAAAAAAAAAAATAGATTCTTAATTAGTAAGGATGTCATTATAGCCCCTACCTCAGGCAAAAAAAAAAATTCGCAAAATGGCGGCTGTTTAAAAAAAAGGTCATTTTTTGCCGTTTTTTTTCACGATTGTTGATTTTTTTAAAATAATTAGTAACAAAATTTCGCGATAAATCTGGTAGGGGCGATAGAGGGGTGTATAGAGAAGGTCCACAAAAAATTTCAAGTAAATCGGTTCATTACAACTTGAGATATCATGTCAACCGTCTCGAAAAAAGTAGTTTCGAGAAAAACGCGTTTAAAGATTCGAGTACAGTTTCAGGCAGTCTAAGTCATATAATGGTACATATACTTACATTTCGTTAATCGGCGATTCCTGGTCCATAAAATACTCCTTCTTCTTCAAAATCGAAGTCTTTTGATGTTTTTTGATGATGAGAAGTTCGGAGTTCAGAGCGGTGAATCCGCTGTTCATCACGTCTGAGAGCGAACGCGTGACTTTCACGACCGATCGTAATCCCCTGGACGTCTGTTAATATTTGGAATTTCCAAATTTCCTTTGGAGCGTATATTCTTGAAATACTAAACATTGAAAATATGCAAAAAAAAATCGATTTTTTCAAAATTCTAGACTAGAAGACGGCCTTAATATAAAAAAAAAGAGAACAACGAACTCAATCTTGAAAATATTGTCCATCATTTTCTATGACCTTGCGCCATCTCTCAGGTAACATACGAATGCCGTCGCGAAAGAAACTTGCAGGCTTTGAGGCGATAAAGTCATCGACGAATTTACGCACATCGTCCAGCGTTTTGATCTGTTTATCCACTAAGGCGTGTTGCATTGATCGGAACAAATGGTAGTCGGATGGGGCCAAGTCTGGTGAATATGCCGCGTGCAGGAGAACTTCCCATCTCAAGTTCAAGAGGGTCTTCTGAGTCGCGAGATCAACGTGAGGTCGAGCGTTGTCATGCAGCAGTATGACTTGCCTGTAAATAGCCTTTTCTGATCAAATTCTTCGCTCAGTTTGTTCAATTGTCGGCTGTAACGTTCCGCAAGTCATCGTCTGACCTTTCGACCTCACGGTCCAATTAAAAAGTTTTAATTGGACCGTTAGGCTCTTACGCCGAAGCACCTGTATTCTGATCTAAATCTAATTGTTTTAGAAAAATAAGGAAAAAAAACGACTTTTAATATAAAATTTACATTGAAATTTTTTTTTTTTTTTTGCATGCGTGCCATTCTCTCAAATTTGCATTTCCTTCATTTCAATTACTGTCAAATTAGAAACTATACATGTTCTAACTGAAAAAATGGCCCAATTTTTGACCGTTTAATAATTAATCCAATATGTCTAATAATCCTATCTAATATGCTGCCAAAATAATTGCATTTCTAGGCTACAAACTTCAACGTCATAATAGTGCTGCAGGCACAAAGATCTTCCTCAGATCGATTTCAAACGTAATATCCTATAGGTGTCTATTGTTGACGAATGCTCTGCGGTGAAGAGCGGTCGAATACAATATATCGTGCCGCGATATATACATATGTACGTATGTATCGTCACGTTGCATATGCATTGGTACGAGAATGTTTGATGAAAATTTCGATGGACAATCGGAGACTCCCCGATCGTCTGAGCAGCGCGAATAACGCGGTTCCAACGTATGACCGCGTGCAATCGTCCGTTCTCATGCGAATTTTCCCCCAGCCTCCCACGGGTTTATGAAAACAGTACTGCCCGGATGGAACAAAATATTCTCCGCTTATCGTCGCCCGTATCGAATGAAAAACGTTTACATTCCTCGATTTGCAACGTTGTTTTTTATCGTGTCGACAATCCATTAACAATCAAAATATGCAAAAAAAAACCTTTTAGATAACAATTATTAAAAATCTAGATATTACACAAAGTGCGAGTATTTCATGGCATTGAAAATGTAATCAGACTTTTCGGGTGATAAAAAAGAGTACCTGCAAATAATATGAGTTGCGCTCCCTCCCTCCCTCTCGCCCTCCCACCCTCTCTCTCTCTCTCTCTCTCTCTCTCTCTCTCTCTCTCTCTCTCTCTCTCTCTCTCTCTCTCTCGCTCTCTCCCCAGACTTTTTCAAATTTCAAATCCAGGCTTTTTGTTCATCTGTTCGAATACGATGTATCTAGCTTTTAAGTATCTAATTCCACTATGGCATGTATCCGCTATGTAAAGGTGTGCTAATCTTTAGCATTTTCCACTACCATCTTATTTTAATTTACTTTATTTTACTATATTTATTTTATTATTAAATAGAGGTTTGGGGTGCATTAGAGTGCCATTTCTTTTCTTTATCTTTATATCTGTATCTTTACAACTATTATTTATTTGTTATTTTGGATATCAATCAAAATTCTATTTAATTTTGCGCTTGATTTATTTTGAGGTTACTTTTGCGCTGGATTTTTTAGTTGTAGTGATTATGTGCGTGGGATTTGTCTGATCTCTACGATTGTTATATTTTCCGTATAATTTTATGAATTTTTGATTTTATGTTTCATTTTGCATTTAATTTACTTTCAAGATTGCGTTAAATATGAAGTCTAACTGCGAGCTATACGCGTAAGATGATTGTTCAAATTTTTATGAGTTGTTCGAATCTTGCGTTTAATTTTGCGTTCAACCTAATGCTTGAATTTTCGAGCTTGATATATATGCATGATCGTGCACTAAATAAAATTACTTTTCGCCACATTTACAATTTACATGATAGCACATATATGTGATGTTAGCTAACTTTTAGGTTATTTTTATTTTTATTTTTATTCTATTGTATTATTTTTCATCTAATCTGTAGTTGTTTTGCCTAAAGGTTTTTACCAAGGCATAAAATAAATCATCAATCGATCAATCTCTCTCACTCTCTAAATCTCTCACTCTCGCAATCTCTTACTCACATTCTCACTCTAGCCATCCATCCAAACCAAACTAAACCAAACCAAAGCAAACCCCAATAAACTTCAACAAACCCCAACAAACCTCAACAAACTCCAACAAACCCCAACAAACCTCAACAAACCCCAACAAACCCAAACAGACCTCAACAAACCCAAACCAACCTCAACAAAACCAAACAAACAAACCCCATCAAACCCAAACCCACCAACATTGTAATGTACACATCAAAATTGAAACTTACAACTTATTGTCGCAGCTCTCCCCACCCTGCTACAACACAGCGGCAGTGGATTGGGGGTAGCGTTAGTTTCGTGTGATATCTCACTAAATCAGACCCCCTATATAAATCTTTAAAAACATTTTCAAGGCTGAAAAATAAAGAAATTTCTTTGCTTTCAAACGATGCAAATTTAAAAATTCTTTTTTATTAATTTCTCATTCATTTCTTTTGAATTCTCCACAATTTTCCGTCATAATCGTTGGAAATTTAATTAACGCTTGATGCCAATTCGAGGAGAAAGAGAAAGATGGAGCAGAGAGGAGAAAGTGGGAGAAAGAAAAAACGGTGAATTCTGTACACGAAGAGATAGCGATATTGGGGAAAAATATTGATGACACGGCGAGAAAAGCAGGGGTGTCTGCAATATTCTACATCAGAGAAATCGAGGGAGAAAGAGAAAGACAGTGAGAGAGAGAGAGAGAGAGAGAGAGAGAGAGAGAGAGAGAGAGAGGGAGAGAGAGAGAGAGAGAGAGAGAGAGAGGGCGAGAGAGTGAAGGAGAAAGTGGGAGAGGGTATCTGGTATGAGACCGAGATAAAATTCCAATGGAGCAACGACCGAGCACTTGGAGCCTGGGAACCAATAAATATCGCTCTGAAAAGGAGGAACGATGGAAACACACCTATGGACTAGACTACTGCATATAAACCGTTCAACCATACCCCAGCAATTCTAAACACATGCCTATTAACGACAATTAATTGCTAATTATCTTAACAACCCTGTGCAGAAATTTGTTGGGGAGTACTCGGATCCACATCCTTATAGGGATTTGATAGGGACGCCGCACGTAGGGAGAAGTTTATTTTGATAATATTTTAATTTTACAGTCCATCTGAATCCTATAGTGTCGTTATTCGTCAATTCACTGGTCGGTTTACTTTACTATCGCAAATATGAAATTAATATTTCCACGATATTTCAATAAACGGAATCGTCCTTTATTTTCCCAGAGGTATAGAACGTTTGTTTAAGTGTGTTTGCCTTTAATTATCATAAATGAGTTAATTAAGAGACAGCGTTAAAATTTGATTGGTAGTAACGAAGTAATGAGCCAACTAAATCTTTTTTTTTATTTTCGTTCAGAATTTTTATTTGATGCAAGTTTGTAACATTAAAGCTTTGACGTTTTAGACTAGAAAATAACAGACATTTTCGTATAAATAAGAGATAGGTAATTACAGTTAAGTAAAGGGTATTTGAAAATGACCTGGCATTATTATTTATTATTAAAACGTATTATTTATTTGAAAAGTAAGAATATTTTTATTTTAATATACGGTACAAACATGGAGGTTATGTGTGGAACACAATATCCGATGAATGGCCACCTCGTTCCTGTTTGCAAACGTTCACTCTTTTGACGAAATTTTCAATAACACTTTGGCATAATTGCGGACTAATTTCATTAATGGTGCTTCCAATTGCTTCCTTCAGCTCCGGAATGGTCTGTGGCTTATTGGCATACACTTTTCCTTTTAGAAAACCCCAAAGAAATAAGTCCAATCGCGTCAAATTCCACGATTTTGGTGGCCAATTCACATCGCCGCGGCGCGAGATAACACGACCATTAAACTTCGTCTGCAATAACTGCATTGTTTCACATTGAATTTTCAACGATTTCTATGCGTTGCTCGATCGTGTGATTCTCCATGAATAAACCTCAATACTTCCTGATGCCAGTTGTCAAAGATTGGTACTGTATGTTCGCGATAAAAAAAAATGGCGCGCAATTTAAAATGTCAGGTCATTTTGAGACACCATTAACATGCATACATAGTACGATCCCAGAATTTTACACTAGAAAAAATTAAGTTACGAGTTGTGAATTTTTTAAAGTTCTTGTCTTTTTCCTTTCTGTATCACGAAATTACGTACTGTCACTGATTTACGTACAACTGAGAAAAAACAGGCCCCGAAACGGATGCGGGGGAAGAAAATTGATAACGTATAAGCGCAAAAAAACGTAGAAATGAAACTTTATTACATTCTTTATAGGCGGAATTTGCCGGGGCCAGAGAAATTTGACATATAAATGATAAAAACGTATAAGTGCGAAACGTATAACCGAGGATTCACTGTGTATTATATAGCACTGAACAATCAACTTGTTAGATCGTTGGTTGCGGTTTCAAGCACTATAAAATATTGCTGTCCCCTCAGGAAAATGTAAAAATATGGTTAAAGATACCATACATTTCTACGCGTGCAAAATTTGGCACACCCCACCAAGAACATTATAATTCACAGAGATCTCTTATCGATTTCCCTGTGACAAGTTTTTTTTTTTTTCATCGTGATTAACACTAGATTTACCAGACCAGTCATTTTGACTGGTCGTGCAATTTCAATTCAAAATTCCTACTGCATGTAAATTTGCTTTCCGAAATGATGTTATGACTTTTGTAGCTATAAGTAGAGAATACATTTTATGAACTTAATGTTACTTTATATATATTCGTAACAAATATATTTTTTGTTGTTGACACTTATACCAGTACCTGGTCGGGTAAATCTAGTGTTAAAAACGTTCAAACGAAGCGTGCAGTTTTCGAGCGACGAGCGAAGTTCGCCGAATAATTGCGAATTTCGACACGAATTTAGGAAAAAATGTTATCATCGTGTAGTTATAACGATCGGATGGGATAGGAGGTCAGCTGGCAGCTCAGCTAGATCAATAACACCGCCCACGCTCTCTCGGCGCGTCGCGAGAGGTGGGAACGACAGTGAGACAGGGAGACAGAGAGAGGGAGAGAGGGAGAGAGGGAGAGAGAGAGAGAGAGAGAGAGAGAGAGAGAGAGAGAGAGAGAGAGAGAGAGAGAGAGAGAGAGAGAGAGAGAGAGGAGGGCTCTCGCGCGTGATCCCGGTCTTTCCTCAGCTCGGTACTTTTGCTCTCACGTGTTGCTCTCCCCACTCAGCATTCTTTTCTCTACTTTATGTTTACAGGGACATGAAACACGTTGCCCGCGGATTTTATAGCAGCGATGCTTTATTATGGTCGATTATGGTGAGCATCATGATCGCGGGCGTGATTTCGTTGACCCCTGGATACGTTCGTCCTGCCTGTGACCCTTCGACCCCCAGGTAGTGGCAAATTTACAAGCCCTTTGCCGCTTTATCCACCCGTCAATTGTTCAATGTATATTGAGCATTTGACGGGATTCTATCCATTTCCGTTCCCACGTTTCAACTTTATACGTGTCGAAAGGTAACGGGCGTTCGCATCGTTTCAATGCAACGAATATTCTTGTTAATTTTTTTATTATCGATTCTTACTAGGGTACACGGACCAGTGAATGGACGAAAGTTGATTTATATTTAAAACTAGCTTCCGCCCGCGGGAAATTCGGCCCACAGAAACTTCATTAACAATTGCCTTCCTTATTACACTGACAGAATTTTTTTTTTTTTATATTAACTAGATTTGTTTTTTTTTTTATTTGAATTAAGTAGATTTTTCGTGAAATTTAATTTTTCCTATTGCATTCCATTATTAAAATTATTTATTTTAAATATATTTATTTATTCAAATCAAAATCTATTTTTATACCGTCTAATAACTGAACATTTTGTTTATTCCTAATAAAGCTGTGATTGTAATATTGAAGACTGTTGTAAAATTCTGCAGTTGAGGAAAAGGATTAGTCTTTCTATACATAAATAGTCGCGCCTGTTAATAAAAGGCAAGACGATACCTTTCTTTTTTTTTTCCAAATAACAGCCTTGTTAGTAAAAACAAGAAAAATAATTTAACTTTTTTTTCACCGCACTTTTATGGCATGAACCTATATTCCTTTCTCGTATTCATACGATATATCGTGTTTTATCTTTATTTATTTAATTCAAATCTAATTTTTATTTATTTAATTTGAATATGTTTAATATTTAAAAAGGACAGCTTGAATAGAAAAAATATTTGAAACAAACAGGGTCGTAGTAGGCTGCGAGACAAGGACAAAACATATTTGATTTAAGGCCTTAGGCCACTAGGACTTTCCAAAAATCGATTTTTTTTTTGTTAAAAATGTACCTCAGTACCTATAAAATTATATTCCAAAAGATTATGGGTGTGAAAAATCTCTAAGTACTCGATTTTCGAATTCTAGCGCAACCCCTCTTGATTCATGTCGTGACTTTCTACTATTAAGGGGCTATACCAGTGTGACACTTTCAAAAAATCGATTTTTTTTTCCTTTTTCGACAATTTATACTTTCAAGAATATCCTGTAAAAATCATTTTATCTTGCAAATATTATTTTATCTTGCAAAAATCGATAGTTTAATCTTTAAACGCGTTTTTTTCGAAATGCGATTTTTCAAATTTGCTGACATTGTAACTAAAAGAGCAATTATCCGATTGACTTGAAATTTCAACTGAGTACTCTTGAATCTATTTACTCTACAATGACGTAGGATATTATTGATTGGATGAAAATTGACGATTTGGCATTGAAAAAAACGACTATTTTATAGGCAAGAAAACAGACTTTTTTTCATAACTACGCCATTTTGTTAGATTTTGATATATTTCGAAAATCCTACGTCATTGTACAGGAAATACCTTCCAGTTTAACGACATTTTTTCCTTTTTCGGTTTCAGCTACTCAATCGGCCGAAATCATGTCAGCAGTGGAGGAACTTTTTTTTGCGCCTCCGAAGGCAGCGCATAAGTCGCTTGGATCTCAATATTTTTCTATGAAAAAATTATGTAATATAGGTCAAATATAGACAAATATGTTCTTAATTTTCTGAAACATTTAATTGAGTACTTTTCTTCCAAAAAATTCCCGAAAATCACCCAAATTTTCAGCGTTCAGACTGGTATAGCCCCTTAAACGCCTTTATCTCAAAACTACATTTTTCAAGTAGGCCGGACTCATAACTCAAACGAATTTCAACCGATTCACTTGAAATTTTAACTGTATATTTAAAATTACATTTTCAAAGGCACTACGTAGGATTTTTTAATCATATTGCATAGTTCCTTTTTTATAAACAATTTTCTGACGATTTTCTCATGGCATTTTATACTTTTTGTTTTAGAAATGCGCCATTTTGACAAAAAACAATATATCAAAAAAATCCTACGTACTTCTATAGCTATTCTTGTATATAATCGAAAAAACTTTAGTGTCTCATCATAACTCAATAATTATAGGAGCTGTTGGTCCGGCCGTTGACCTTCCAGAAATAAAAGCGTCATCGGAAAAATGCTGCACAGTCGCTATTTTGACATGTATCGCTGTGGAAAAATAATTTTTTATAGTCAATTACGTGTATAATGAAACCCCTATTTTGTAATTCCGATTTATTTTATGGTTTCGCCGGAAAAAAAATCACAAAATATGCCCTTTTTTTGGCCTCTTGAGTGGTCTTAGGCCTCAAACTATCATATCTCAAGAGTATCACCCCAAAATATTATGTAAAAAAAAAATTGAAAATTACAAGAGTTATAATTTTTTTAGTAAAAAAAAGGGCTTTTTTACCCATCGCGATCTTGCTGACTTTTTTGCGCCATTTTAATATTCAATAAAAATATAATACCGAGATCACCACCTTCTAGAATGTTTAAATTAATATCCTAAATTTATTAGGAGTCATTCGGAAGGATACGGTCAACGCGGCAATCGTTTAAACATGGCTGGGGTCATTGCGTCCCCCCAGTGACCAGCGCGTTACAGCCGAAACGTGTGACCGCGAAGGGTTGAAAGAATAATTAAAGTTGACTGACAAATATGTATTATTTTATTCAAACGTATCTCATCTTGCCCCTACTTGTCCTATTCCTCTCAAAGTCGTCCAGTCAAAAGTACGAAAAAAAAACTCGTGAGAAGACTCAAGGGCGCGGATGTACCGTTGGAAGATCGCGCGTCAATTTGTAACGTCGAGAAACGAATGACTGAGCGCGAGTCGGACGAAGCTTGGAGACACAACCGACGACGAAGAAGGATCCCAAGTGGAACGAATCGATATTGGTCAGACACGAGAGTCTCCGCGGTACAAATGTCTTTCTCGGCGGCGAGTCCGCGACTCGTTCTCTTCTCGAGTGTACACGCGACCGAGCGTGGTGAAGTGACGAGAAGAGGAACGAAAGTTTCGTTCCTCTCGTGGATTCTCGTCACAAGTTTTACCAAGCACTTCGCAATTTGCACAATTTGTACGAGCACTTTTTTTCCGCTCACTCGTATACGTGGCGACGTATATATTCTCCTCGCGACAATATTTCACCAAGTATAATGGAGTTGTACAAGGGTGTGAAGAAAAAGAAAGAAAGAAAGAAAAAAAAAAGTTTGAGAGGTTTTTTTTTTGCCCTTCGGTCGATTTACGCGAAAAAGGTTTGACCGAGTTTCGCGCGGCCTCGGAGATGCCTCTCGCGGGCTCTCTTCCTACCGAGCACTCTTATTCTTGCTCGACGTCCTATCGAGAGTCAACGACGTTATTGACAATGCTCTCGAATGCATTTGCAAAATGTGGGTCAATTTTTCTTTCTCTTTTACGCCCCCAGCCAACAAACCAATTTTTGTTCCTCCCTCTATGATCTCGAGTCACTTTGCCCTCGACGTTTGAAACGGCGCGGGGCGCGCGGAACTTGCGCTGGATCCTCTTATGCTAATTCCATTTGTAAAACAGCCTTCTTTTGAATCGACGATTTTTTTTTTTTCTTATCTTAGTAGGTATATTCGTTGACACAGTCAAAATTTACCTTCGTACTTGTACTTTTGGGTGTACTTCCGAAAAATGGAAAGCGAATTTCGATCGAAAGTTTGGCATACACCTTCATTCTGATGCTATAAGACTTCCCTGGAAACAATTTTTAGCAACACGCCATCGTTTTCGTGATGTTGATTTTTGAAAGCTTTTTTCTTTTACCGCGCTCCTACACTGACAGAAAAATTCTTTAACTAGATATTTAACTACTTTAGACAGATATTAACTAGATGCGTCTATTTGATTTTCTTTTTTTAATTTGTATTGACTAGATTTTTCGTGAAATCAAATTTTTCCTATTGCATTACATTATTAAAATTATTTATTTTATATATATTTATTTATTCAAATAAAGATGTATTTAATATCGTCTAATAACTAAATATTTTATTTATTCCTAATAAATCTGTGATTTGATTTCATCTGGTAGTGTAAGACAAAAGTGACAGACGGAAAAATGGTACACGATTCAGTCGGTCAAAAATCTTATGGCTTTGTTTTCATTGGAAGACTGTTGTGACATTCTGCAGTTGAGGAAAATGATTAGTCTTTCTATACATAAATAGTCGCGCCTGTTAATAAAAGGCACGACGATACCTTTCCTTTTTTCCAAATAATAGCCTTGTTAGTGAAAAAAAAAGAAAAATAATTTAACCTTTCTCGTATTCATGCGATATATCGTGTATCGACGTCGTGTATGACGTATCAATGTATACGTCAATAAATTTAAAAAAAATCGTTATTTGGTCACGCTGTTTTTCCAGATCTCTTTCCTAAAATTATACTTCTTTAAATCTCTGCTAAGAAAAAATTCTTCGTTAATTTCATTAAGAATTTCAAACATTCGTTTTTAATTTCATCTTTTGAAAAATATTTATTTTCAACGATTGAGTTTAAAAAAAGAAAACATTCTAGCAGTTGATTAGAAAATTATATTTTTTAAATCTGTGCCAAGAACAAATTTTCTTTTTTGAATGTCATTTTTTTTTAAAGATTTTTTTTAACGATTGTGTTTTAAAAAAGCAGACTCCAGCTGTTGGTTGGAAAAGGATCGATCAATATTTTGTGGAATCTCTGCTATTTTCCTTTTCAAAGTCATTTTCCTAAAATTATATCTTTAAAATCTTGCACCGCAGATAAAACGTGTTTTTTTTTTCTTTCGTCTCTTAAAGCAAATTTGTTTTTTACGATTGAGTTTAAAAAAAAAAAGCGCACACTCTAGCAATTGATTAGAAAAGCGTCGTTCGATATTTTGCGGAATCTCCGCTGCGTAAATGACGTCCATGGAATCGCAGCGGCACGTGTTACACCGATAATTGAATTAATCTCAAACACCGAGGCGATTAAGCGGGCGTTTGAGCGCTCGATGAATCCTTTGAAAGCGGGGAAAACCGGATGCGTTTATTTAACGAGGGATTCGTGCCACTATGCGCGATATGCGGCCAAATAATTTAGGCGTTTTCACCGTGAAATCCTTGCCAAATAGGATATTCGACTTCGCGGCGAATATACAACTTAATTATACCGTTAGAACCTTTCAGTTTCGCGATTTCACTTGCTAGTAACCGCGAATCGTAATTAGTGGCTGTAAAACCGAGAACGTTGCCTATAGTTGAGATACATGGCAATTTAGCTCTCCTTACTTCTCTCATTCCACCCCCTTCTTCTTTGCCTTTCGCTGCAAATGTTACTCTTACTTTGACAATTAATATTATTTTCGTAACTATCGATATAACGATTAAGGGAACGTTCTAGTATGACTCAATGGCTTGAAAATTGCTGATTTTCATGATTTTTTTTTAATTCGATAATCAGTCCGATTTTTTTTTCGTTTATTCAAATGACTTATGTTGTACATAAAGATATTTTTTTAATGTTTCAGTTTTATTTTCTATATAATTTTTTTGGTCACTGCAAAATGATGCCTAAAAAATATAGCGCCTCTCATGAGAAGTCGGTGGAGCAGCTGGGAGTCGAGTGCCGAAATGGCCGAGACTGGTCACAATGTTTCAGAATGTTCTAGAATGTTCCAGAATGTTCTAGAATGTTTCAGCATATTCTGGAATGTTCCAGAATGTTCTAGAATGTTTCAGCATATTCTAGAATGTTCCAAAATGTTCTAGAACGTTACAGAATGTTCTACCATGTTCTAGAATGTTCTATAATGTTCCAGAAAGTTATAGAAAGTTCCAGAATGTTATAGAATGTTCCAGTATGTTCTAGAATGTTCCAGCATGTTCCAGAATATTTCAGAATGTTCTAGAATGTTTCAGAATGCTGGATAATGTTCCAAAATGTTATGGAATCTTTCAGAAGGTTCGAGAATGTCCTCGAATGTTCCAGAATGTTATAGAATCTTTCAGAAGGTTCGAGAATGTCCTCGAATGTTCCAGAATGTTATAGAATCTTTCAGAAGGTTCGAGAATGTTCCAGAATGTATCAGAATGTCTGAGAATGCTCTAGAATGTTCTTGAATGTTCCAGACTGTTTCCAGAATATTCGAGAATGTTTTAATTCACATTTGATAGAAGCTGGCTGGCTTTGTCTGAGCGAAGCGAGGGTAACTTCGGCTATTAAAATATATAATTAGATTGACATTGTCAGTGTCAGTGTCAAAAGTTGTTTTGCGGTGTACGCTATAACTCGTCACTGGATCATCTGAAACGAAAAAAAAATAAAAATGCGTTTATTAGGTGAGATGTTTCTCGAGGTAACGCTGCCGAGCGTTTTTTTTTTATAATTATTTTTTATCTTACAATAACAAATTTGCCGATTTTTTTAGCGAAAATCGCGTTTTTGACTTCCAAGTGCTACCGAAAATGAAAAAATTGATTAAAAAAAAAAACTCGGCAGCGTTACCTCGAGAAACATCTCACCTGATAAACGTATTTTGATTTTTTTTGTTTCAGATGATCCAGTGACGAGTTATAGCGTACACCGCAAAACAACTTTTTTTTCGAGACGCCTGCGGAGATTTGCCGCCAACGGCTTATTTATCAATATTTTTCAATGAAAATTTAGGAAAATATAGTTCAGATGTTGTATTATTGTATGGAAATTAATTAAATAAATCAGCATTACCTGTATCGTCTAAAAAAAATTCTTGAAAATATGCTTTTTTTTTTTCACCAAATTAACCTTACCCCGCCCTTAATGTCGTTCCATTTTTTTCTTCTTCTTCATATTGCCCGTCTATTCGATCAATTCTCATTCGGCCAAACGCGATCCTTCAATTTCCCACAAATTCACTCCTCTCCTTTCGGCACTCTTCTCAAACAAGATGACAAATCGTTTTCCTTTGACAAATCGTTGTAACGTGACGCGGTGGGAAATCTTTACAAAGGGCGCGACGAGGCTACGCTTCACACATTGTACCCGTCGGTGAAGAAATTAAAAAAAAGTAGTTACACAAATGGTTACGCACAGCTATCGTGTGCATACACGGACAACGGAGACACTTCTCCAGTCTTCGGTAAATTTTACAAACCGCATACGTGCTTTTCATCCGTTTTTTTTTTCCTCTTATTTTCTTTATTTCTTTCAACCTCGGCAAACTTCTGTATTCGTTTGTTCTCGCTCTTTTTAACCTCTCACATTTTGTTTTTTCTCCTCTATCTTCGCTCCACTCTATCTTGCCTGGTGGTGTATTTTTTTTTTGTCTTCTTTAATTTTTCCTTGTCGCTTTATTCTCGAGAAGGAGGACGGGTGGGGTGGCAAGAGGAGACAAAGTCGACGGTGGGACAAGGCGGCTTCACACGGATCAAACGAAGCAGAAAACAAAAGCTCGCCCGTTCTTGCATCTAGGAAATATCTGTGTACAGTGGGTCAAAAAAATGTCCGTATACACGCTGTAAAAACTATTTTTTTTTTTTTAGTTATTCTACAATCTTTGGTTAATATATTGATGTTCATTTTTTTTAACTTATAAATAAACCAATAAACGATAAACATAAGATAAAATGAAGTTGAAAAACACGGACTTCGTCAATAATGAAATAAACAGATCAATAACTAGCCAAATATGCATAAAAAAAAAGTTTCCGTACACATAGCACAACAATCAGTTTCGTCTATCGTAGTTTTCTGTTCTTACCATAACTAGTAGGGTAAAATTATAATAAGAATACGTAAAAACGTGTATTATTTTTACTGCCTAAATGGGCAAAAAAAAATCAGTAGTCAAAAAGAATTAACTTTCGTTGCATTGCAACAATGCAAACTTCAGCGTTTGCCCACTTATTGACATTTTTTTAAATGATAAAAGTAAGGAACGAAAAAAAGGAAATTTACACAAGTGATAGGATGGTTAGGTGCACGGAGAGAATTAAAAAGTAATTTTTGTCGTGAATTTCACGGTAAAAATTACCGTGATATATTTCAATGTGGTGACAAGTGAGAAAAGCATAATAATTCGTATGGGACAAGTTTTTTTTTTAACTCACGTTACAGAAAATTTCAAATACGTAGCTAAAATTTTACTATACAAGAAGGGTAGCGCGCACGATAATTTTTACCGAGAGCACAATACATTTTCCTATAACACTCATTAAATTTTATAATAAATCTTAAAATAACTGTTATAAAGACGAAACTTTTTTATAGACATTTTTGAAAGGCATAAAATAATAAAATGCACAGTAAAATTTCGCTTATATTATATATTTTTTAAATTTAAGTTTTGCATATTTTGTTACACATGAAAATTTACTAGAAAATCTGGTAAAATTTTCTATCTGAAGAAGAAATTTTATTTTATTTTCGGGAAAATCTGTGTTTTACTCAGTAATAATAAGCGAAGATTCAGGGTTGTCATCTGGTTACCGTTACTGCACGCTAATTTTTAACATTTAATTCTCTCCGTGTAGGTAGCGCGCTCAGCTCTAGAATTAGAAGACGTAGGTTCGAAACCGAGGCTAGACAAAAACTTTAATGAGAGAACACGTTTTAATTCAATTATCATATATGCAGAAATATAAGTAAAGCAATATGGAAACGAAAAATACTACCAGAAGTTTTTTTTTTATTCATAATTTGTAGATTTATTAATTTTTTCATTTCAGGCACAGATCCGGCAGCCTGTACAGTATCGTAGTACGGGTTACGCCCTCTAGCGTCCATATAAGCACAACAATTGTATCATATGTCATGACGCCAATATGAGCTCCATATGAGCATTAAAATTTCATCACGCCATGACGCTCATATGAGCTCCATATGAACACAACATTTACGTCACCCTGTGACACCAATATGAACCCCATATGCACTCCCTCATTGTTGGATATTCGTGATCCGATTTTGCTAGTGCTGATGAATTCATTGCATGCATACTCGCGTGAGAACAACTTTGCTTCAATTGGATGTATTATTATGAATCGTCATGTGATGCAAATATGACTTGAAGGTGAGCACTCATAAGCGACACATAGCTGTGTTAATTTCTATGCATCATAGACAATGCCCATATGATGCCAATATGAGCTGTGTCTATCTGGGATGTTTTAGACATGAGATATTTTCGAATAGAGATGATTCTGATTAAACCTCCTCCAGAATAGAGATATTTAAGAAGAGGGATGTCTGAGAATAGAGGAATAAAGAATAGAGTTGTTATCCTGCCTCTTAAGAATGATAGAAAAAGATAAACCGTGTTTAAAGTTAGTAGAAAGTCACGACATGAATCAAGAGGGGTTTTGCGCTAGAATTCGAAAATCGAGAGTACTCAGAGATTTTTCACACCCATAATCTTTTGGAATATAATTTTATAGGTACCAAGGTACATTTTTAACAAAAAAAAATCGATTTTAGGAAAATCCTAGAGTGGCCTAAGGCCTTAAAGCGAAACGTTGATTTTGGTCTCGGTACTCTCCGCAAAATGACTTTCATACAAATATCTGTGCGTTTGATAATTTCGAGAGGACGTTTACTGCAGCGTACTTTACATAACTTCGAGTACGAGGACAATAGTTCACTATGAGGACGTTTCTCGAAATCGAATGTCCTCAAAACAAGCCTTTCCGATATATGTGTAAAAAAGAGCATCATCGCTCTGTCGAGGGACGATGTTCGCTCGCAGACTCGGTCCTTTAACGGGCAACGAGCCGTATTTATGGCGCTAATGAAATTCCAGTTTCCGCTTTTCCATTCATTAAAGTGGCCGTACAACTGCGACTCCCACCCCCAGGACTCGCCTCTTTGCCCAGCACATTTTTTTTTGTCCCTAATACCGCGAGGCTGGATAGTGAAATGAATAAAACAAATTTGCCAAAAAAAAAAAAAACGGCGATTCAAAAAGTTACGTCGTCCTTTCGTGTGTTCTCGCGAGGACGCTCGAGAGGCACGACCTTCAATGAACGGTGACGGCGACGACAACACAGTGACGGGAGAACGAGAATACTTTGGGATATTTAGCTGTTTCTTTGTTCTCGCGTTTGCTTCTGCCTCCAAGCGCGGCAGTTCACGAAAATGTGGAGTGTTCTTGTGATTTTTCGTAATCGTTTTTTTTTTGTTCTTTCTTTTCTTCTTTTATCATTTCAGGGAGAGAATCGTATGACTGCCTCGATTGTCTCTTGGCAGAAAAAGGAGAAACAAAAGCGAGCGTAAGGGCACGCGAGATTCGTTTGTTCGTCGGGAAGTTTTTTTTTTTTCACATTGAATATATTATAATTGGAAGGTGACTGGATATTGATGGGTTTCTGTTGTTTTAGAATGGAAAGAAAAATGACTGCTGCCTCCGTTCGGTTCGTTTATTTATTATTTGTGTGCCTCGAAGCGCAGAGGGTTTGAATATGGCTAGTGTTGTCCCTCTCTCTCTCTCTCTCTCTCTCTCTCTCTCTCTCTCTCTCTCTCTCTCTCTCTCTCTCTCTCCTCTCTCTCTCTTTCACTTTTGCTCTCTACTCTTGATATTCAAAGCACACTGGCAACCATGAGACTGCTACAGCTCGAGGCTAAACAAATATATTCACATGTATGGCTATATATTGAATTATACACTCGCGGTATTTGTCATGAGGAAAATAAGAAGTAAAAACCATAAACTCTATATTGTGTGCATAAAGATATAAACATATAGAGGGTGGCTGGTAAAATTACGTCCAGAAGGAAAATCGAGATTCCTCCACGGAGAGAATTAAAAAGTAATTTTTGTCGTGAATTTCACGGTAAAAATTACCGCGATATATTTCAATGTGGTGACAAGTGAGAAAAGCATAATAATTCGTATGCGACAAGTTTTTTTTAACTCACGTTACAGAAAATTTCAAATACGTAGCTAAAATTTTACTATACAAGAAGGGTAACGCGCACGATAATTTTTACCGAGAGCACAATACATGTTCCTGTAACACTCATTACATTTTATAATAAATCTTAAAATAACTGTTATAAAGACGATACTTTTTTATAGACATTTTTGAAAGCCATAAAATAATAAAATGCACAGTAAAATTTCGCTTATATTATATATTTTTTAAATTTAAGTTTTGCGTATTTTGTTACACATGAAGATTTACTAGAAAATCTGGTAAAATTTTCTATCTGAAGAAGAAATTTTATTTTATTTTCGTGAAAATCTGTGTTTTACTCAGTAATAATAAGCGAAGTTTCAGGATTGTCATCTGGTTACCGTTACTGCACGGTAATTTTTAAAATTTAATTCTCTCTCATACACTGATGATACACTAAAATGTTTTCGATTATATATAAGAATAGCTATAGAAGTACGTATGATTTTTTTTGATATATTGTTTTTTGTCAAAATAGCGCATTTCTAAAACAAAAAGTACAAAATGTCATGAGAAAATCGTCAGAAAATTGTTTATAAAAAAGGAACTATGCAATATAATAAAAAAAATCCTACGTAGTACCTCAATTATAATTCTAAATATACAGTTAAAATTTCAAGTGCATCGGTTGAAATTTGTTTGAGTTACGAGTGCGGCCGACTTGAAAAATGTAGTTTTGAGATAAACGCGTTTAAAGTTAGTAGAAAGTCACGACATGAATCAAGAGTGGTTGCGCTAGAATTCGAAAATCGAGTACTTAGAGATTTTTCACACCCATAATCTTTTGGAATATAATTTTACAGGCACTAAGGTATATTTTTAACAAAAAAAAAATTGATTTTTGGAAAATCCTAGAGTGGCCTAAGGCCTTAATAATATAAATTCTTGATACACACGAACACCTACCTATTGCCTGAATTCGTATATTGGTATCAAGATTGACGAGACTTAACCGAATGAGTTATAATATCGCGGTCCGTTGCAAGCAACCCTTATCGTCGAGGGACCGCGATGAGTACACTTTTATACGGTGGAACTGCACTGTAGAGCGGTACTGCGTCCGCGTTAAGACCTCGGTACCAAGAGCTTCGTCATTTTACCCGGTGAAAAATAATAAAACTTGTTTCTGGGAGATTCGTCTTGACGTTGGGCAAGAGCAAACGCGACGGGGTAAGGACGGGGGAGGGGAGAGGAGGCAGAGGGATCTCTTTCATTCACCCAACTATGCGCTCACAGGCACGCGGAGACTTTTCTGTAAAGAGTATATACACAAGAGGTAATCTACGATCTATATAATGACGGATTGCAATGAAAAGAGCTTGAGCCACTTCACTTCGCGTGAAGGATTGTCAGACTCAGGGCCTTCTGATTCTCCGGTGCACCGACCACTTCCTATTCGTATGTGTGTGCGTGGGTGTGTGTTTGTGTCTGTGTCTATATACATACGACGGGAATAAACTGTCGCGAGAGCCCGGAAGTATGGAGTGTACCACGACCCAATTTGTGGGCAAAAAGCTTTTAGCAGGACGAAACTGTCCGAACTCTGGAGGCTACGCGAAATTTCCTCCGTGACCTATTGTCAAAATGCCGCGATGCAGAAAATCACATATCGAAACCCAAGCGAAACGACATCGACATTCGATATACGTGTAAACGGGAAAAATTAAGGCAGACGAATAAAAATAAATAAAAATAAAAACGTGAAGATATAAAAATGGGTTTGGAAAAAAATTTACGGAGCTTTTGGTAAAGCGATAAATATATATTTTTCATGGACAGGATGACTCATTTGCGAATCAATAACAAGCCCACGCAAGACCGAAATGTTTACATTTACACTGGTGGAATTAATTCTGGACACTTTTGAAATTTTTGAAAATTCGTACTTTGTCATTTTTTATTGAAAAAGATTCAAACATTTACATAACTAATCATGTGCAAATATTACGTAGAAACATTATAGATAAAAAATTTAAAAAAAAACATTACAGCATTATTTCGTCATTGCAGAATATACATTTTTTGCGTAAATATTTTCAATAAAAAGCTAGTTTATATGAAGGCGTTACACCTAGTTGGAATTTTTGAAAAAATCGATTTTTCTTTTTCGACGGATTCTTATAACCTTGCAAAATTATTCTGTGAAAATTTCAAGTCGGTCCGTTGAAAATTGGGAGAGTTATGAGCGTTTACAGGTAGATTTTTTATCTACGTATAAACCTGACGTAAAACTTTAAACGCATTTTTCTCGGAATGACTTTTTCAGAATCGGTGACCAAAATATCTCAAAAAACAAATTTGGGAAGAGAGAGAGAGAGAGAGAGAGAGAGAGAGAGAGAGAAGGTTCCTTACGAGGTGAGAATTCGGAGGGGAATGATTCTGGTGTAAATAACTTCCGGTGTCAAGGACCGTGGAATTGGTAACGATGGCGGGGACAGTGGTGGCCTAAAACACCCCGGAGCTACGTTCTATATATATAATATAGTTGGTGCTGGGGATGAGAGAACGGTCGATAATTTCGTAGGGTACTCCTCCGCCGAATGTAGAGGTAGGTTAGCACCTCTCGTATCTCTCGGAGCTGGTATGTGTCCCGAAGAGCATACCGGATGTAGCCCTCTCTCTCTCTCTCTCTCTCTCTCTCTCTCCCTCTCTCTTTCTCTCCCTCTCTCTCTCTCTCTCTCTCTCTCTCTCTCTCTCTCTCTCCCTCTCTCTCTCTCTCTATCTCTCTCTTCTGCATACATTACTGCCCACTCTCTATCTCTTTCTCGTGCATACATTATCCTATAAATTCATATGAATTATTTAAAGACGCGATACCGCAGCTCGTTACTTTTGGCAATCCTTAAGAACTAATCTACGTTTCACGTTACTCACATTACTCGTTTTACTATTGCCAAGGCTGCTGTACCATTCAAGCATTTACGATTACATGTTAAAGCAGTATTCTAATCGAGAATTTTGAAATTATTATCTTTGAAGCTATTTGTCCAATTTATTGGATGACACTGACAACGAATGGGAGGAGAAAAGTTTTATACACTAAAGTACGCCGATGACATAGCTATGGTGGCAGAGGGAGAAGAAAAACTGGGGGGGCGAAGATGCTAAGGGGCTTGGAAAGGTTTGAGAAAGCTTCGAAGATGCAAATAAATGTAGAAAAGACAAAGATAATGGTGTTCAAGAAGGAGAGGGGGGACGAAAGAAAATGGAGGAATGGAAATACAAACGGAGTAAAATAGAAGTAGCGAAGGAACCCGTGCAGAAATTGAGTTGGGGCTTTGGTCGGGCCCATCTTAAGTTTCCCTAACGTTTATTAAAGTCTGGAAGCCTCACATGGGCCATCAGTGGCCGGTCACACTTTGCTACCGAGAGCCATTGAAGGCAAAATAAGCAGAACCTTTAAAATTGCCTCAACGGTGCCGCATAAGAATTATTGCAGCCATATGCGTACGTGCGTGTGTGTGCACTGTGAAAAAGAAATGTGTTATTTCAATAAATTTCAGGCTTAGAATTCTGTCGTATATTTTGACACGTTTGAACACGCAGATCATGGGCAGAAGCAAGGAAAGCGGCTAATACAGTGGGGTGGGATGTTGAAGAGAGCAAAAATAAACGGATTGAAATACAGGTTGCAGCTTATGGACTCGTTGATGAAGGCGGAAGTGTTATACGAGGTGGAAATTTGGGGATGGAAAAGGAGAGAAGAAGTAGAAAAGCTACAAGGGAGATAGGTAAAGATGGCGATAGGAGTGGCGGGAAATACGTCGAATTATCTTGTGGAAGATGAAGGCAGATAAAAGAAGCATTGAGGTGGAGGCAAGAAGAATAGCAAGCGACTATATTCTACAGATAATGGACATGGGAAACGAGAGGTGGCCAAAAATGTGTCTACGAATAGAAATCAGGAATATATTAAATGGGAACGAGTCGAAAGGGGGAAGAAAACTGCGGATGCGGATGCGGGAAATTGGGGATGGAAGGATCCTAAACCTGATCAGAGATGGTGAAAGTTTAAAGGAAATCGGAGAAATTCTGAAGGAAGGGGTGGAGAAGAAAAAGGTTCCATGACATCCAAGAAGATTGGGTAGACAGGTCCACTTTCAGTAAATACTACAAAGCGATCAAATAATCCACGGGAAGGAAAAAATATTGGGATGAGGAGGGAATTGCATGAGCGGTCAAGGAGAAATGGGCAAGACTGACGTGCGGTAGTATAGGAAAAGCGGAGAAAAAAGGGGTACGAGAATTGTATGTGCGGAGTATGTGGAAAGTAAGAGGAGACGATTGAACAAATCTGAAAATGTGAAAAAGGGAGAGAAAAAATTAACAAAAGATTGGTGGAAGTGGACAAGTGGAGAAAGGAAAGAGAAGGAGAGAGTCTGATAAATTGGTAGATTGAAACACTAAAAGGAGGGATAGTGAAAAATATATGCTTTTCCACAAGGGAGTTCGGAAAGGTAGTAAGGGGAGAGTCTGCGGCACATAGTTTCATAAGAAAAACTAGCAGCCATTGGCGAAACGAGAGATCATATGAGAATTCACGTAAGAAAATGTAAGAAAAGGAGAGAAAATGGAGAAATTTTATAGTTTTGTTGTACAGTAGAACCTCGATTATCCGAATTTTCGGTTATCCGAACGTTCGATCATCCGAACTCAATGATGGTCTTTTTTTCTCAGTTAAGGTATCGGCCTAAGGTATCCCTCTTTCTTCTCTAATAAAGTTATTTCCTAACACTCCGAGATGTTTTCAAAATACATTATTTTCTATATGTAACTTCATACGTCAGATCGTATATACATTGTATGTACAGGGTGTCCGATGGCAGATTTCAAACTTTAAATGATCATAACTTTAAAAGGAGAGGTGCAAGAGGAGTGCGGGGCGGGTAGCTGAGGTCGCGTGCGTTGCGGATTTTTTAGTCGCCATGGAGCGTTGGTCTGGAGAGCAACGTGCTTTCGCTTTGGAGGCGTATTTAACTAGTCGTTTTTCGCTTACTTTGGCGCGGCGTAAATTCTGTAATCGCTACAACATTCGCCGAATAAGTGACGCGCCATCGATAAATTTCATCCAAAGTTGGGTAGCAAGATTTAGAGCTTCAGGCTCGGCTGTAAACAGGCATCGCCAAAATCAACCACCCTCTGTATGAACTCCGGAAAACATCCAACGTGTGAGAGTGATTGTGTTTTAGAAAATCCACGAATGTCATTGAGAGTGCGTTCGTCTGTTTTGGGTATTCCAAAATCGACACTGCATGAAATTATGAAGAAAAAAATAAATTTACATCCGTATAAAATCCAAATAATTCGAAAATTGAACGACAGTGACTACCCAACAAGAATAACTTATGCTCAAAAGATGCTGGAGACTTTTTCCACCGAAACACGACTAAGAAACATTTTTCATAGCGACGAAGCACATTTCCATCTTGGAGGTTATGTCAACAAGCAAAATTTTCGTTACTGGACTCTCCAAAATCCAAGAGAATTGCATGAGCAGCCACTGCATATCGAAAAGGTCACTGTTTGGTGCGCTATTTCGGGGAACGGAATCATCGGGCCCTATTTTTTTGAAAATGATCGTGGCCAGACGGTGACGGTCAACTCAAAAATTGAAATCCGCATTTGATTTCTTTTCATTTTAATAAATATTTTTTAATTACTTTGTTTATTCATTTTTTTACGAATTTTTTAAGTTTGAAATCTGCCATCGGACACCCTGTATATACGAGAAACATTGTATGTACGAGCGTATTTTTAACAAAAAAAAAATCGATTTTTGGAAAATCCTAGAGTGGCCTAAGGCCTTAAATCGCTATATCTCTGAAACTAGACGGTCAGAATTCATGATTTTTTTTTACCCACTTCGTCACATGTTCCTCTGTAATTGAAAATTTAAAAAAAAAAAATATGTAGAAAAGTTTCGAAGTTATTGCGTGAAATGTCAAATTTTCCACTGCTCCCCATAAGAACACGTGTAAAACCGTGCAATCATTGATTGCCAATATCTCGAATACACAACGGTGAATCCTTTTGAAATTTTGCAGATAATCACTTAATAGTATACTGAATGGGTCGTGAAAATAAAATAAAAATTTATAGAAAAACGCCTTGGCGAGACTACTGCCTTAAATATAAATCAGCTTTCGTTCATTCACTGGTCGATGTACCCTATCTTCCCTCGTATAGCTTCACGGTCGAGAAGCGACAGAGGCTCGCGGCGGTTATTCGTCTAAGGTCGGCGACGAGAGTTCAAGGCGATACGTCACGCGGAACGATCGCCGGAGACATCCGCGAGCAACTTTTCCCAACCGAGAACGCAGCAACTTCTCTTCTCTCTCCTTTTTTCTTCTTCGACATACCAGAGTTATTCGACGTCATAGCGTTGCGAAAAAAAAAAATAAAAAAAAACCTCAATCATCCTGTCTCGTTTTCCATAGTATATTTTCATGAATTGCCGTTCAATTGCATACTCGGAGGAATGCCTCGTCGAGCTCATCTAATTACCGCAGCGTTTCCAATTTCCGCTGTTAACGAGCGCGCATTTACGGATGCGGGATCCGTGAGCAACGTTGCGGCTTTGAAGGAACTGGCTCCTCAGGGATCCTCGACCACCGCGTGTGCATCACTGTCGACTTACTCGTCACTGCACCCGACTCTCGGCTCTGACGTTGCCCCACTTGACTATGTCTCCATCTAAAAGCATTCTCCTTCAGTGACGAGAAGCGCATTGCCCTCCCACTGGGAATTCAATGAAATTTTGGAAATTCCCCTGCAGCCTGTATATGCAGCTACGTTGAATTTCCAATTGCTCATCGACCATACTTGTTCACGTGACACGTCGTGTGACTCTCATCACTAAGGATAATATTGAACGTTGCATTGTTGGAGTGCAACGAAAATTCAGTTTCGTATTTTCATCTTCTTACTTTTATTATGATACGAAATCTACCGTGCAGAAATTGTCATGGAAATCCAATTGGATTCCCATACTTGTTGATAGGAATCACTTGCTGATAGGAATCCAATGGGTACTCGCGTTGGATCCGTGCGTTCTAGCGCAAGCGGAACCTCTCACAAGGGAACTCGGTCAGACGATAACTGAGTTTAGCGATGCGCTTTTACGGGATGGTAGGTAGGTAGGTACTGATGTTCCTTGAAAAAGACCAGCTTCCAATTCGGCCTCAATTTCGAGAAAAAAACGAGTTTAAAGTTATTGAGATCTTTATATCCTTTGCGAATATGAAAATAATTGCAGTAGCTGGTAGCCGAGCAGCCCTACCGCATGGAGGTCACGAGTTCAGGTCCCCTCGAAGCTACTTTTTTCAATTTTTAATACTTTCGTTAATTTTTTTTTAACCTTTTTGATGCTATGTACATTTTTCAAAATGTGTTTGCTTGGGTTAAATTATTCTTAAATAATGAATTTATACGTGGATAAACAGAACGTTTATTGTTTTATTATAATGCAAATACAAAAGCAAATGAATGTTTGTTTGCTTTGACGCTTGCAATGTCTGGGATGATATTTATCGTAAAAGCAAGGAAAACACAGGAAACTTCGGCACCGTGAACAATGTGCGAAAGCTATTTCGTTCTCTTCGCAGTCGCATCTTTTTTTTCGAACTTCTGCGGAAAAAGCCACTTGCGGAAGTATTTTTTTACCCACTTCGTCATGTGTTCCTCTGTAATTGAGAATTAAAAAAAAATCTGTAGAAAAGTTTCGAAGTTATTGCATGAAATGTGAAATTTTCCATTGCCCCCCATAAGAACACGTGTAAAACCGTGCAATATTTGATTGCGAATATCTTGAATACACAACAGTGAATCCTTTTGAAATTTTTCAGGTAACCACTTAAGGCGGGCAACCACTTTAGGAGACCGAAAATTAGATGTTTTTTGGATTTTTTTTATTGTGAAAAACAAACGGAAATTTCCGCAACTCTGACAATAATTTATTCATATTTTCATACATCTGTTGTAATTTTTTCAAGTTATTTCATGCATTAACTAAGGTGTAATCAGCTGTGTCCCTTGACGTGTCCTCATCGTCGTTGTCGATTTGCGGGAATTGTGCAGCTCGCAATTCGCATCGGAAATAGTCCAACAAATTTTTATACATTCTTGAGATGTTTTTTAAGAACATGAACCTAAATTTTGAAAAAAAAAATCGAAAATTGAATGTTGGAACGCGTTTGAAAAAAAAATGATCGATTTTTAGTATTTCTTCCCCAGCTTTTTGCCATAATAAATATGTTTTAAACAATCTAATCTTTCCAACTTTAGGTTCATGTTTTAATAAATTATATTATGTAAACGTGTTCTAAATTTGAAGATGATCCATCAATTAGTTTTTGAGTTATGATTCCTGCAAATTGAAAAAAATGTCGTATCGAGAAAAACACGTTTAAAGTTTCACAAACGAAAAACTCAAAGTCAAATGTGTTTAATCAAATGATAAAGTGTCTTACCGATTAATCAGCGATTCCAGCACCATACAGCAGTCCTTCCTCTTCCTCATGCAACTCATTTGAAGCTTGCATTTCCTCTTTCCGAGCTTTTCGAGCTTCTTTTGTCTTTAACAAACTTTTTCCTATTTTGCCGAGCCACGCGCATCTGATCCATTTGTTCGGCGTATCCGTAGCTCTGCCTGCCAACTACTATTTGTAGTTCATTCATAACCATGAGTAGGGCGGAATTTCCTTCATTGAATAAAATAGCAGCAAGAAATGCCGCTACCTCGATTATTTTGTACCCAGAATGGAGATGTTTTGGAGCTAATCGCCAAACGGTCGAGTTTGGGTTTGTTTGGGTTATGAAAACCCAAATTTTAGTTATGAAAACCCAAACAAACCCGAACAAACAAACAAACCCAAACAAATTACCTAACTGAGCGCTCGTTGATACCTGAGCACGCTTGGGGGTCGAGCGGAGAGTCTTTATCATTTATATACCGTTAGTTATATACCGTTAGAAGGAATCCGAATATCATTTTGAAATTTTCAGGGTGTATTCTCAAGATATTTTGCTAGCGATTTATGAAATTTAAAAAAAAATGATTTTTTCGAAGCATCTAAAGTGGTTGCCGGCCTTAACACTGTCCTGAATAGGTCCTCAAAATAAAAAAAATCTATAGAAAAACGCCTTGGTGAGATTACTACCTGAAAAGAAAGCCCGTACCTCGGATCCAAAACTATATTGAAGAGGTTATTTTATTAGAAATAGGCCCCCCAGATCAACTGAAATTAGTTTGCATCAATCTGTTGCCGCAATTCCTCCGAAATTCCGAAAGATCTGGTAACCAGAGTGGCAACTTTCAAAAACTTATTCACACGTTGGCTAAAAGTGTACCAAATACCAAAAGATTGAAAAAGGAAAGAAAAAAATTGAAGTGTGATAAAAAAAAGGATCAACGTTATAGCATTATTATTCGTTAAAATAATTTAAAAAATCAACACAATAATTCATGATAACCAATTTCTTACGTGCAATCGCAGTAAAAATTGTTCCAAACATGGCTGAATATGCTCTTCCGGCAGAGAGGCATATTATTATTATTTGCAGTGTTGCCACATTAAGGTCCAGTTCCACCATTGTCGGTTAACCGAGTTAACCGAGGTTTGAGGGCAAATAAATCAATCGGAAGCACGCTTGGCGCAATAAACTCGGGTTTAGGTTAGAGTTTAAGTGGGGAAGATCAGTGGACGCTGACAAAATTCGGCATGGAGGAAGGGTTCAGAGTATCACCCCCGTAGCCTTCCTGACCAGTTATGTAAGACCGTGATAAACGAATGACAACAGAATCGTGCGAGGCTCACCGGTTTCCGGGTGGGACTCGGACAGTCGTCTTTGGCCCTCTCGAAGCGTTCGAACTTGAAGCTGTTGCTGCGATACAATTCGTTGTCGCTCTGTTGCCTCCGGCACAAACGTCTCGTGAACGCGCGGGGTTTGCATGGCGCGCACTCGGTCGCTAATTCCCAATGAAGCTTGAGCATCGCGAGCTCGGCGGTGCAACGTGCCATCGCGCAGCCGGCTCGTCTAACGCGATACTTGACGCGCTTTATGCGGCCCTCGTTGGCCTTGTTGTTGTTGTTGTTGTTGCCGGGATTATGCGAGCACGGCTGCGTCGTCGTCGTCGTCGTCGTCGACGTCGACGTCACCATCGAGCACTCGCAGATGCGAGGACGAGAGGGACGCGAATGCTTGATCGTGTGCGAGCACGGCTTCGCTTCCTCGCAGTCGCAAGCACCACCGTCCGGCGAGATACCGTGTGCGGGACACCCGGAACTAACCTCCGGACACTCGCAAGCCTTCCGAGCCTCGTTGGCTGGATTCATTTTGCGCGGTTGACAGTTGCCATTGGCTGGAGACGATGAAGCCGCGGGATTCGTCGGCAGGGAGAACGAACCCTGGGGACGTCGACGGGATACGAAACCCGACGAGTTGTGACGACATGGTCTTTCCGTACAGTCGCATCTGAAAATATTTGTGTTTTTCATCAGTATTGCAATTTTTTTGCTCGGATTAAAGCAGGCTTCGTAAAAATCCGATATTTATTGTAAATATAGAAAATATCCGATATTTTGATATGTATCCGATTTTTTTATATTTTAAATATTTTTAATACTTATAATAATAATGTCGATTTTTTTTTCGCTGTTTTTTAGAGCTGCTTTTTTAGAGTGTGTTGCGAATTTTTTAAAATATGGATGTGGAATTAAACCCCAATTTTGATTATTTTAATATTTATTTATTTACTTATTTTTTTAGGATAATTAATCTTACACATTTTGAGAATCAAGTCTTTCCAATGACAAAATAATTAGGTACGTTTCTCTTTTTATCTAATAAATCAACAGTTAAAATAAAAGTTCCTTTTAAACTTCTCATATTTATAAGCTGTAATTTCTTTAAGGGGTTACGTGGGTTTGAAAATGTCAAAAAAACCATTTTTTTTATTTGATTATCTAATAGTACAATATGTCTAGAATATTTTCCCGAAGTTTTAAGTCAATCGGAGTTAAAGTCTGGGAGAGAGAGCCTTTGGGAATTCCCCCCGTTGGGAAAGACCGGCCGGGAGCGATGCAGGTATGCGCATTTTTCTCAAAACACTACTTTTGAAGTCAGTGGACACGATTTCTCAAAAACTAATTCACCGATCTTATTGAAATTTTGCACACTCCTTTAAAATGGCATTTACTAGTGATTGAAAGGTTTTTTTTTTCGATTACAACTAATTTTACAAGGCTATACGTAGTGTAAATTGTACCAAAAAATGAACGATTTTGCATACAACTCTGCCAAAAATTAAAATTTCAATTTTTTTTTGAATCCTTCGTTCAATCACGAGCTATACTTGTCTACTAAAAGAAAAAATTTGGTTTTTTAATTTCAGATAAAGCTATCATGAGTTATCCTGACCACCACGAGGACACTTTTTTTTTGAGGGGTCTCCGGAAACCAGGTTCCACCGGCTGAATTTCACAAATTTTTGGATGAATTTTTTTTTAATATCGTTGAAATGTTGCTATTCTATGTGCTTAACATTTTGAATAAAATAATTTATATATTATATTTTTTTTTAAATAGAGAAAATATGCTTTTTTTGGCTTCGAAACCCACGTAGCCCCTTAATATTGATAATTAAATATCTCTTTTAAAAAAAATTAACCACAGCAACGACAAATCACAAATATCAACTACGAATCTGATACTGATTGTGTAGTCAGATGAGTTGTTGTAGACAAAGTAACAACTTTATAATCTTTTTAATTTATAATCTTTATAATCTTTATAAAACAAACTTTATAATTAACATCATATTATTACCATAATTCATAGCAAAATCAACATCTTTACTTGTCGAAAACCGTTGTTATTCCAACTGTTGTTATGAGAACATTGAGAACAATGGAAGAAGCGCAGCTGGTCGAAAGACAATGGTATTCTTTGAAATGTCGGCACTTACAAAAAATATTGGTAGCCTTTTTAGAGCCTTATATACGCGAAAAATTTCAAAATTTTTCTTTTTATTTTTGATTCCATTAGCCTGAACGGTTAGGAATATTTTAAGCTTTACAGAATTGAAAAATTGTTAAAGTTACAGCATTTAGAGCGTATCATAGATACCGCGCGGCGCGCCCGACCGCCAACTTCAAAGCCGTTTTTCCACGATTCGCTTTTTTGAATCTTGTGAAAGTTCTAACTCTTGAACGAAGGTTCAGATCGCTTTGAAATGTTTACAACATATTCTTAGTATCATCACCTATCGTGTGAACCACAGAAACAATAATTTCAATGACACAACAAAAATATAAAAAATAAAATACCGACAGAAAATTGAGTAAAAAAATTTTAAGTTTCGAATTTTTATTATAATAATTTAAAAAAAATAATATTGTTGGTTCACACTGAAGATACATTCATTGTGCAATTATAAATATGTTCATTTTTTTTTCAGACACCCACATCGATGCCGAGAACTTTCACCATCAGCGCGCGCGCAAAAAAAATACATTGCTTTATTATGTTATATCTCCGCCATTTGTTAATATTTCTGATTTTTTTTTTACATATACTCAACCATGCGCATAAATGATCTGTAAAAAAAATGTTGTCAATATATGCGTCTTTTTTCAACCGCGTCTAGAAAAGTACCTTCGAAAATCGGCGAAATCGCGTAAATAAGGTATATAAGTACTTAAACCCCAATATTTAGCAAAAGAATATGCGAATAATTGAAAATGAAGAATATGTTTCAATCGATTTTTCCGCCGAGTAAAATTGACCGGAAGTGAGCACAACGTAAAGTGTGAAAAAAAAACAAAAGCCTCAAACTTAACGGAAACATCGTTCAAAGTGTTTGCTATAAAAATCGCCGGGCCTCGGTTAAAAAAGAAAAGAAAATAAGCGCGCATCGTCGGGAATAATTCTCGAGTCTTTGTTTACCTTCTGACTCTACGAGACGAGGCGGGCGGCCGGGGGGCCGCTGCGTGCGGACATGGCTGTGACTCGATCGGGCAATCGCAGCTGTTTATCGGCGGTCTCGTGCGTCGAACTCTAATGAGTACAGGATGCACGGGACACGGTTGAACTTGACACGCGCATACAATTGTTTGGGGACCGCGAGATTTTCTCGCGGCACTCGCGCCCCCTCGTTTTGCCCGTTGATCCACGTGCAACTGACAGGGCTGCGTTGGACAACCGCAGCGTCCGGTAACACCGCGACGACCAGCATTCTGCACACGCTTCCAGACCCGCTCCATTCAACGGCCGGCGTGCCACTGACGTTAGCTCTACTCCTCCCACCATCTCACCCTGCGGTCGCGCGCTTATCCACGCCGCCGCGCTGCTCAACGACGACTGCGGCTCGCACGCGCGCGCGCGCGCGCGCGCCCCCCGTCGATCGACCGCGAGATCTCGTTACTATCCGCTGCCCAGGAAATGCAATTTTCAAATTATTTTATACACGGAGAGAATTAAAAAGTAACTTTTGTCGTGAATTTCACGGTAATAATTACCGTGATATATTTCAATGTGGTGACAAGTGAGAAAAGCATAATAATTCGTATGCGACAAGTTTTTTTTTTAACTCACGTTACAGAAAATTTCAAATACGTAGCTAAAATTTTACTATACAAGAAGGGTAGCGCGTACGATAATTTTTACCGAGAGCACAATACATTTTTCTATAACACTCATTAAATTTTATAATAAATCTTAAAATAACTGTTATAAAGACGATACTTTTTTATAGACATTTTTGAAAGGCATAAAATAATAAAATGCACAGTAAAATTTCGCTGATATTATATATTTTTTAAATTTAAGTTTTCCGTATTTTGTTACACGTGAAAATTGACTAGAAAATCTGGTAAAATTTTCTATCTGAAGAAGAAATTTTATTTTATTTTCGTGAAAATCTGTGTTTTACTCAGTAATAATAAGCGAAGTTTCAGGGTTGTCATCTGGTTACCGTTACTGCACGGTAATTTTTAACATTTAATTCTCTCCGTGTACGTTTTCAGCTTTTTCAGGTCACAACGAATCCGCCATTTTTGTGCTTTGTGAACTTTGTCAATTTTGATATCCTCGTGTTTATCCGAAAACAAAATGGCGGACAGCAGATCTCTGACCGCGACGAAGTGTGAAGTGAAAAAAGGGCCTAGCGACAATTGATTTGTTAAAAAAAAAATGTTTGGTTTTTTTAATTTAGAATTGATCTTTTGTGATAATTAAACAAAATGTCAAGAGGGCTTTTGTCTGAAATAATTATAAAGATGTTTATTAATTGTTTTTATATCACGATAATTCAAATTGGGCGATTAAATGATTTTTTTTTTCATTGTAAAGATCATGTGCGGTTTATATAGCAAAGTATCTTTCTTTTTTTTTCAACAATTAACAGTGATATAGCACTTCGAAATTGTTCTGTCCGGCTCGGCAGAAACGCGCCGAGAGCATCCGAAGTTACCCGAGCGCTCTGTGACGTCAACTCGCGAAAATTGGTATACGAACTACTCGTGTAATACGAGTATTCTGTCAACGATGACAACGACAAAATCGTATAAGCCTTGTTTCGTTCCTCTTTGTATAAATACGACGAAAAGTGGCCCTAATAGGTATTTCTGAATGTGCCACAAGACATAAAACGTCGAAATCTGTGGTTCGATGCAGTACGACGATTTCGGGTTGGTTCGATCAACCCGAAATCGTCGTCCACTTATTTTTGCTGTGAATACCACTTTGATGTCAGTGTAAACGTGTTATAACATAAACTGTATTGAAATATTTTTTTTTTTAATGCGTCTTTTTCACAATGCTTATGACACGTAGCGGCAATAACTGACACAATTTATCAAGCCTCTCCTAACCTAAAAATGTTCAGTTATCCACGGTCGGTAAATTACTCGAATTTGCTTTCACGAATCCACTTTCACACATCGTTGCACGAAAATTAAACTATATTTCGACTTTTTCAGAATGCTCGAGATTTTAAGATGTAAAACGACACAAAATTTTACTTTTGTTGACACTCGCGTGTAAGCCGTATACATGGACTATTCGGTCGCTTTCGAGCGGTGACGTCACAAGCGCCAGCGCCGATAGCGTGACATTTCGCGCCACATTTCGCGCTACAATTTGAATTATCGTGATATAAAAATAATAAATAATTATCGTTAGAATTATTTCAAAGAAAAACCCTTTTTGTAGCGACGCGTCAGAGCCTCGGCATTAGGCGGGACTACTCGAGAGCGGGAAATTCAAAAATGATGTTGGAGAAAGTAGCGTTGAATTCGTTTATTTGTTATTGATAAGAATAATTATTTGCCACAATGAACTATTCTCTAGGCGAAAATACAAACCCAAACGTATAAAAGATTCGTATTTTTCAGTATTTTTTCTTCTTCGAATTTCAAATTTTTATTAAGTACACACTTTCTTTAAGGGGCTACGTGGGTTTCGAAGCCAAAAAAGCATATTTGCTCTATTTTTTTTTTTTCAAATCTAATATATAAATTATTTTATTCAAAATGTTAAGCACATAAAGGAGCAACATTTCAACAATATTAAAAAAAAATTCATCCAAAAATTTGGGAATTCAGCCGCTGGGACCTGGTTTGGGACCCCGCAAAAAAAAGTGTCCTCGTGGTGGTCAGGATAACTCATTGAAATTGAAAAATTCCAAAATTTGTTAAAGTTACAGCATTTAGAGCGTATAATAGATACCGCGCGGCGCGCCCGACCGCCAACTTCAAAGCCGTTTTTCCACGATTCGCTTTTTTGAATCTTGTGAAAGTTCTAACTCTTGAGCGAAGGTTCAGATCGCTTTGAAATTTTTACAAATCTTCTTAGTATCATCACCTATCGTGTGAATCACAGATACAAAAATTTCAATGACACAAAAAAATATAAAAAATACCGACAGAAAATTGAGTAGAAAAATTTTAAGTTTCGAATTTTTATAATTTTTTAAAAAATAATACTGTTGGTTCACCCTGAAGATACATTCATTATGCAATTATAAATATATTCATTTTTTTTCCGACACCCACATCGATGCCGAGAACTTTCACCATCAACGCGCGTGCAAAAAAAATACATTGATTTATTATGTTATATCTCCGCCATTTGTTAATATTTCTGAATTTTTTTTTTACATATAACCATGTGCATAAATGATCTGTAAAAAAAATGTTGTCAATATATGCGTCATTTTTTTTTAACCGCGTCTAGAAAAGTAGCTTCGAAAATCGGCGAAATCGCGTATATAAGGTCTTAAAACTTTGGGAGAATATTCTAGAAATACTGTACTATTAGATAATAAAATTAAAAAAAAATTGATTTTTTGAAATTTTCAAACCCACGTAACTCCTTAACAGCGCGATCATTTTTTATATTTTTGGATTGAATTACAATGCAAAGAAATATTTTTTTAAGTATGAGGGGTGAAAACCCGTGAATCACTGCTGGTGCGAAAGTGTACCTGGATCCAGAAGTCTGGAGAATCGAGTTTTTTTCGATTTTTTTTTGTAATTTATAATTATTTTATTATTTTGTTTATTAATTATTATAACTTGGTCGAATAAATCGTTTTGTGGATAGAACCCAATATATATGGGGAAATCCGGCGAATCAGGTTTTTTCGACCGCTTTTGTTATTTATAATTATTATTTTGTTTATTTATTTATAATTATTATTCGTTCCGACCAATTGTTTTATTATTTATAACTATAAACATTAACAACCCTTTGTAATGATGGTTTTTTCAAAGCTACAATTACACATTTATTAGTAGGAAATAGTCAAACTGTCAAAAGATAAAGTTCCAAAAAACGATCAGCAGTAATAATAAAATAAGGCGTTCAACAGCAACGAAGAAGTTGCAATTTGATGATTACGATAAAAAAAAATGTCTTTCGTCGATGGCAATTTTTGGAGATAATGGTATTATTATTTACAAACATGTGAATACAGAATTGGGACGTGGTGTGTTCCTTTTTTTTTTTTAATTAACAATCAATTGGATCTAGTGTTCAGCACGGACGCGGTGAATATCTGTTGCAAAATTCGTGGTATGTCCTTGAGATCCATGCAAACAAAGGCCCGACCGGCGGGCATTTTTTTCATCAGCCTGAAACAAATAAACGTGGTAAGAATGTCATGATTTTTTTCGTTCTCGCCCAAGTAACGAGAGCTGTTCATTTCCGATGCAGAGATGAATAAATTCATTTTCACGTTACCTGTCAGCCTGATCACCCAGAGAACCGATGAATATCGCGTAAGCATTGACGTCGGCATTGGAGGCCAAAATTTTGGCAAAATTTGCCGGTGGAATTCCATAACGCTCGAGATTCGCGTCCGAGAGTACGACGACGATCGATTCGTCGCTATCCTCTTTGGCGAGACTCGAGATCGCGTGTTGGGTAGCTTCCAATGTGTTGTCGCCGGAAATGCAGTACTGAGAGTGTGCGTGCATTGTCTGAAGAACAAAATGACATTCTAAAAATTTAATTCTGCAAAAGTCCTTGAACGAGTTCAAATTTGATAGAATTCTACATTTTTTTTCAACTCGAAATATCTTTATATATAAAACTGTTCCGTGACTGATTGACTGACTGACCGACTGACTGACTGACAGACAACGCACAGCCTAAACTACTGAAGATAGAAACACGAAATTTGGTACATATGTTACTTAGAGAGTGTAGAGGTGTACTGAGAAAGGATTTTTCAAAATTCGATCCTCAAGGGTCTACATACACCTGGGTAGGTCAAAAAGATCGATTTTCCAAAAAGGTGCTCATTCGAAAGTACTATCCTTTGAGTGTCTACCCAGAAAATTTCATAAGGAAATTCGCATTAATGACGAAGTTATAGCGTTTTGGAACTGACCGGGTGAGCAATGACTAATGGTTGAGGCGCAGGTAGATGCGGCCTTTGTCATCTGTTTGACTAAGACTTTAACTATGAATGAGGTTGACACAGCAAAAAAAAGATCTAATGGAAGCGTCAACATCTAAGAAGATCCGTCGTATGGCCCAGGAATCGACGATTTCATGTAAGTTTAAAATAAACCAGTTATTTCAGTGTTAAGTGTACTCAAAACTTTAAACGCGTTTTACTCGAAACAGTGTTTTCAAAATCGGTACCAGAAATATCTCCGCAACTACTGGACCGATCGGGATCAAGTTTTGCACAGTTATGCTTCATACAATAATCTAGTACTTATCGAGGCGTTTATTCGATACCTGGCATAGTTATTTTTTTTCATCATAAGTACTGAACAATTTTGAGGCGAAAAATCGCCTCTTTTATTCCAGTGACTGCCATGACCCGAAAAAATTAACTTTTTAAATTCCGGCTCGATAAGTACTACTTTTATCTATCTACTTTAAGAAACAGATATTTTTTTTAAATAAAAAATGGCAGAGGCATGTCTGGTACCGCAAACGCTGTCACCAAAAAAACGTCCCAGGAAAACGACTGTAACTTTTTTACCGTTTGAAATTTTGTAACCAAATTTTCACACAATGTAGATAAAATGTCATACTTTAAAATGTATATCATGGTTGTTCAATAAAATTCAGTTTTATACACAAAAAGAAATCTTAAACACAACCTTACTTTTAGCCGTCTCAGGTGTGTGTAAGTCCTTGAGGGGGTGAAATGGAATGTAAAAGTTTGTATGGGAAAAAATATTTTTTTTTGTCGGATTTACTTGAAACTTTGCATAAACACTCTACAATAAAATTAATGAAACATGTATTTCAGCTTTTCTCAAAATTTAACCCTTAAGGGGTTACAAGGGCGTGGAACACTTTGTGTAGAAAACAATATTTTTTTTCAGTCGATACTACCTGAAATTCGGCCTAAATACTCTAGAATGCAAATAATGCAACACATGTTTCCGCAATTTTTAATTTTCAGCAAAAAAAAATTGTTTATAAGGAAATGCTCTAAAAAGGAATCAAATATTTACACTCCCACGGCGTCATAAATTGCACGAAGAGGAAGTCACGAGTAATAACTATAACTTCATATATATAATTTCGAAAAATAAATTCATTAAAAAAAGAGTCCCGCGTTAATTTAAGTTGGCGAAATCAGAAAAGTCACATGGAGAGAATTAAAAAGTAATTTTTGTCGTGAATTTTACGGTAAAAATTACCGTGATATATTTCAATGAGGTGACAAGTGAGAAAAGCATAATAATTCGTATGCGACAAGTTTTTTTTAACTCACGTTACAGAAAATTTCAAATACGTAGCTAAAATTTTACTATACAAGAAGGGTAGCGCGCACGATAATTTTTACCGAGAGCACAATACATTTTCCTATAACACTCATTAAATTTTATAATAAATCTTAAAATAACTGTTATAAAAACGATACTTTTTTATAGACATTTTTGAAAGGCATAAAATAATAAAATGCACAGTAAAATTTCGCTGATATAATATATTTTTTAAATTTAAGTTTTGCGTATTTTGTTACACATCAAAATTTACTAGAAAATCTGGTAAAATTTTCTATCTGAAGAAGAAATTTTATTTTATTTTCGTGAAAATCTGTGTTTTACTCAGTAATAATAAGCGAAGTTTCAGGGTTGTCATCTGGTTACCGTTACTGCACGGTAATTTTTAACATTTAATTCTCTCCGTGCATAGATAAACAGACCAACTTAACCGTCTCCGTTTCAAATCAAACAAACTTTGTATCCGAAATCTACGCGGACCTAGTCGCGGGTAGAAAGCTAGTTTGAAATACGATTCGATCAGACGTTTAGTGTTTTTTTTTTGTTCATTTTTTATATAAACGGCATCTGAAAGTTAAGCATTTTTCGGGCCTTCGTACGTCCTGATAGTAAAAAAAAATGAGTTTACAAAACTTTGACAAATTACTTTGATGACTTCGAGGCGTTGTTTATTATCGGCGGGTGGTCGCGCGTGCTCGACGAACGATATGTGATAATCGTCGCCGGAATGGCCGACAATGTCATACTGAAATTTCGCCTCGTGTCCAGCAAACGCCTCCATCACCATCACGCAAGCCTCCATCTCGCGATCCAAACGGCCGTCGTAACCGTTGAATCTATACATACTTCCGGACACGTCGACCACGAGTTTCAATCGTTTCGGCTTCAACTGTGGCGCACCGACTTCCGGTTCTTTTTCCGCTCTGCGACGATAAATAGTCCTCTCTCCCGTCAGACCCTCGATCAATTTCGTGTCGTCGAGCTCGCCCGAGGTCTGATGTCTCAGCCACTGACGTTCGTTGCTCTTTGCCTGCAGGCTGCCTGAAATTTTCAATCAATCGTATCGAGAATTATTAATGTTTCTAAAATAATATTTCTTTGTCGAAAATAAAACTACGTTAAGGGGTGTTACGTGGGTTTTGAAAATTTCAAAAAATCTATTTTTTTTAATTTTATTATCTAATAGTACAATATGTATAGAATATTCTCCCAAAGTTTTAAGTCAATCGGAGCAAAAGTCTGGGAGAGAAAGCCTTTGGGGACTCCCCCGGGAATTGACCGGCTGAATTTCCCAAATTTTTGTATGAATTTTTTTTTTTAATATTGTTGAAATGTTGCTCTCTTATGTGCTTAACATTGCGAATAAAATAATTTATATATATTTTGAAAAGATAGAGAAAATATGCTTTTTTTGGTTTCGAAACCCACGTAACTCCTTAATTTATTCTCACCTAAAATGACTCGCAGAGATTGAATCTGCTTCGCTACAGCATCACGAAATTGGCTGTACAACTTGTCATCGTACTGGCTCATTCTTATATCCTTCAATCGCTGCGCGAATGCACGTTGTCCCATTTCTCGTGCGGCCTTTTTCACGTGTTCGGGTACGGTGTTTTTCTCGGCATCGCTCAGCTGGTGAACCGTATGGCCGGCGTCCAAACGATAGGGACCACCTTTGCCACCGAGACCAGCCGTGTCTCTGCCTTCATCGACACGTCGCGTTAGTCAAGACGTTCGTTTGAAAAGTTCTTAAGCGCAATGCTGACTACATAGCTCATTATTTTCGAGATTGGAAAAATATTGAAAGTCCAACGTACCTCCGGTTCCACCTGCCCAGGTATTACCGCCGACGTGCGGCTCGTTCTTCTCGTCGACTTTACCGTGCTTCGGAGCGCTCACGTCGAGACCCGACACCCGTTCTTTCGTCATTTGAAGATATTCGCCCTCGGTGCCAATCATTTTTCGCCATGCACGCAAAGACTCGTCAATGTTCACGGAGGATGTTTCCCACACGCGGACGCATCCACCAGCGTCCACAGTTACCAGGCCCTGGTTCGTTGTCGGGGCAACGCAAACCGGAAGCTCTTTCCTGTACAGCCATTGATTCGTGGCTGAAACATTTGCTGGCCTGCAGTTGGGATCAATAATTACGGTTAATGTACGGCTTCTTGATAGATCTCAATCACTTACATCGTTGTATTTATGGCTTCTGAATTCAAATGCACCGCTACGGGGTTACGTGGGTTAGAAAATTTCAAAAAATCCATTTTTTTATTTTATTATCTACTAGTACAATATGTCTAGAATATTCTCCCAAAGTTTTGAGTCAATCGGAGTAAAAGTCTAGGAGAGAGAGCCTTTGGGCATTCCCCCCGTCGGAAGAGACCGGCCGAATTTCCCAAATTCAGGGTTCCCACCAACGTGGTCATTTTTCCCAAAAAAAGACCACCGGCTGAATTTCTCAAATATTTGGATGAATTTTTTAAAAAATATTGTTGAAATGTTGCTCTTTTACGTGCTTAATATTTTGAATGAAATAATTTATATAATATATTTAACAAAAAATAGAGAAAATATGCTTTTTTTGGCTTCGAAGAGCACGTAACCCCTTAAGCGGAAACTTACGATTTCGTAAAAAAACTTTTGTAAAAAGTTGTGCAAATAAAATTCGATTGATTGGCACTACGAAAAAATTATTTCGTATACTTCATTTGTAATATACTTGTGCACGAAATTTCGCTTAATTTTATTATTTCGCTAAAAAAAATCCCAAAATATGCCTATTTTTTCTTGTTCTAGAGTGGTTTAACTGCTCAAAAAAAAAAAAACTATTACGTCCTAATGAACTTACTCGGGTATCACCAAGTATCGAACCGTTTGACTCGCCGTATCGACGACTTCCAAGAATCCCGAGACTCTCGCGTCCCTTCGATCGCCCGGGATCGCCTCGTTCGGAACTTTGCTCGACGGTAAAGTCCTGATGACTTGTCCGTGTTGCGTGACGATTGGTGGATTCGAGGTTCGGACTCTCTCGTTTCTTGGCCAAACGTGAATGTCGTTGGATCCCTCGAGTTCGGGAAATCCAACGACGACGCTCGCGTACGTAAATTCACTCGCGAGTATTCTGTTCGGCGAACTGATTTTTTCGTTCAGTGCTTTGCTCAGTATAGAATCTTTCAAACTGTCAACGGCGCTTCCTACGAGGTTGCCGATGCTAGAGATGTTTCCCGAGACACGATCGATCTTTCGCAAAATGTTCGGGCAAGGCGCGCTTTCCGTGGATTTATGAAGAACGTGAATGTTCTTCGTCGTGTCTTGGATCAGCCACTTGTCGCTGGACGACAAAAGAAGCGATTCGATCCTACAGGGCAAACTCATCGAGTACGAGCTCATACTCTTCACGTTCGTCACTTCAATCTTGTTGTCGTCGTGTGTATAAAAAACAGCCAGATTGTGCGAAGCCAAAAGGTCACCGGACATTCTCCAGAATGGTGGTTTGTTGCCAAACGCTTGGGAAAACTTTTCACTCGCCGACGACAGCAAAGATGAATTTTTTATCGTACGCACCGAGCCTTCAGCCAAATTCACCAATAGTAATCCGTTCGACTGTAAAACAACGAAAGAAAAACGGCCAAGCGCGTATCATTACCAAGTTTCTCATAAATTTGTCTATGCAGTAAAACCTCGATTAACCAGGCAGGGTAGGGGCTGAAGAGTTCACGGATATTCGGAATTTATGTTTTTTTTTTGGTACAGGATTATGAAATATCTAAAAAAACATTTTTATTAAACAAGCGCTTATTTAATGTACTAAAAAGTACAAAATAGTTTTTTTAACAAGTCACCTACATGTGACTATAAATAAAAGCTTGGGGCGCTCAACTTTCAAAATGTTTAATAAATTTGATTTAAATTTGAAATTTAAAATTGAATTTGGCACAATAGTAATTAGAGAAATTATTATCACACGTTTATACTCAGTTTTCCGATTTTTATTTAAGGCCTTATATACGCGAAAAATTTCAAAAATGTTCATTTTTATTTTATTTTTGATTCCATTAGCCTGAACGGTTAGGAATATTTTAAGCTTTACAGAATTGAAATAGCGCAAGATGCTATTAAATTAGGTAAGATTGCATTTATAATAGATACCGCGCGGCGCGCCCGACCGCCAACTTCAAAGCCGTTTTTTCACGATTCACTTTTTTGAACCTTATGAAAGTTCTAACTCTTGAACGAAGGTTCAGATCGCTTTGAAATGTTTACAACATATTCTTAGTATTATCACCTATCGTGTGAACGACAGAAACAAAAATTTCAATCACACAAAAAAATATAAAAAATAAAATACCGACAGAAAATTGAGTAAAAAAATTTTAAGTTTCGAATTATTATTATAATAATTAAAAAAAATAATATTGTTGGTTCACACTGAAGATACATTCATTATGCAATTATAAATATGTTCTTTTTTTTCAGACACCCACATCGATGCCGAGAACCTTCACCATCAACGCGTGCAAAAAAAAATACATTGCTTTATTATGTTATATCTCCGCCATTTGTTAATATTTCTGATTTTTTTTTTACATATACTTAACCATGTGCATAAATGATCTGTAAAAAAAATGTTGTCAATATATGGGTCATTTTTTTTTTAACCGCGTCTAGAAAAGTACCTTCGAAAATCGGCGAAATCGCGTATATAAGACCTTAATGAAAACATCTTTATCAATTTTTAATGAAAAAAAGAAAAAAACTTCTTACCGTTCCTTCATGTACGAGAAGATTGCCAAACTTGTCCGCAGCCATTGTATACTTGGGGAACATTCCTCGCGTCGCGCCTACGAGGCCGTGAATTGAAATTTCCTGAATTTCGTCGGACCGTTGTGTCATCGTGAAAATACTGGTCGGATCGGTCCCCAGAACGTGTATTTCGTCATCCGTGCCATCGCCCTTTTTCCCCGGGCTCACGGCTATCGCAACGACACTCGATGTCTCTCGCATTGGAATGGACCAGTAGTTTTGCAATTCCGTGAACCAGGCCGATCTCGCCTCGATTCGTTCGAGCATTTGATTATCACGAGGCGGATAAACGGGTGATGTTAACTTGACGAAACCCTCTTCAACCGGCAGGGTTTTCCCTCCCGACGAAAAGTGCCAAGTCCCTCCAAATACCACTTTCGGTAGTGGAAATCTGCAATGGAAAGGGCCAATGAATTCACGGGTCTCGTTATTTTCATCGTTTTTTTTGTTTTTTTTTTTTATTATAAATAAGACAAACATCGAGTTTTACAAATCAAAGTGATTTTATCGATCGCGAATAATCCTCACTCTTTCGCTAGTGCGACGTTCCTGGCGACGGTTCCAATTGGTATTCCGTGCTTGTGTAGCACCGACATCAGCGTCTCGAAAACCTCGGGCGAATATCTGTCGAAGTCGAAGACATTGCGGACGACACTGGCCAAAGGCTCGTCCGGGAAAGTCTGTGAAATAATATGAAGATTTTTGAGTTTGCTACTTGTAAGAGCCACCATAAAAAAATATATATTTCCGCTACGTTATCATGTATTGCAAGATTTATCAAAGGCATTTTTAAAGTGAAACTATTTTAGCCCCTTTTTTCATTCGGTTCATTTCCCGGTACATTTCGGAAAATTACCATAGAAAATGCTAAAACATTCTACACGTTTGAACTTTGAGTTAATAGCGATCTTATAAAATCTTGATATTTGCGCCTCTTATAAAGGTTGTGTTACGTTTTTTTTGGTTTATTTTTTGTTAATAGTAATATATTAAAGAATTAAACAACAAGTATTCGATTCAAATAAAATAATATGCAATTATAGTATATTATTAACACAATTATTTTAATTGATTTAATTCTATTTATTCCGTATCACTGTTTATATATATTTAATTCTGTTTATTTATAATATTTTAGTGATAAAGTAATCAAGTTTATTATTACTTTATTACTAAAGTTTTTAATTCTTTACTAACGTTTATTATTATAAATTTTATTTATAATATAGTATATATTCACTACCGCTCAAAAGTTTGGATACACCAGTCAATATTTCTTGCCGTACTAAAAGTTAGATACCTCCGTCAAAAAAGAAAATATCCAAATTTAACAGGGTTTTGAAAAGCAAAACAAATTCAGCTTTGTTTTGCTTTTTTGAAATCTTTTTTATGATCTTTTTTCCACCATTTTCCAAAATCGAAATTAAAAAAAAGTTTCTCCTCTTGATATTTTGTCCTAAAAGCCATACTTTTCGAGTCAAGCCATCCTACTCATCAGAGTTGCGAGCGAAAATAGTAAAAAAAACAATCTCAGGAAAATTCTTTAAAAAAATCCAGGCGATCCAGTATAAACTTACGCAACTTTGTAGATCTTTGACATTTCCTCTTAAGCCCTATAGTTCTTGAGTTACCTTGCATTTTCCAAATCTCGTCTTTTTCAGCCAAAAAAGAAATAACTTTGAGAAAAAAAATCGTACGAAACTTTCAAAAAAACCAAAATAAAGCTTCTACTACCCCTTTCAAGTTAATCATGAAAAAAAATAATTTAAAAAAATTCTATAAGTTATGCGCCCAATTCTCGATGGTCGAAAAATAGCCGAAAAACGGTCACGAACAAAAGTGTGTACCGGGTAAAAAAAAATCATAAAAAATATTTCAAAAAAGCAAAACAAAGCTGAATTTGTTCCCTTTTAAAACATCGTTGGTTAAACTTGGATACCTTTTTTTTTGACAGAGCTATCTAACTTTTAGCGCGGCAAGAAATATCGACTAGTGTATCCAAACTTTTGAGCGGTAGCGTATTTAATTCTGTTTATTTAATTCACTGCAATTAGAATAAATAACACATTTATAAAAGCAATTATTAGGTATATGGTTCTCTATGGGAAACACCTTCGAAAAACGCACCTAAATTCCTGATGAGAAAAAATGAACAAAGTCATCAACTTCGAAAAAGTCAACGAATTTTCTTTCTGTACCTGCAAGTGCTTAACTATATTGACGACTTCCCGCGTAGAGTACGGATAAGCGACCAGTCCTTGATCAGCCATACTTCTGAGATCACCAAAAGCCTTGACTAATTTATGAACGATGTTCTCGTCCACATCGGGACCGTATTGCCTCAAGAGCTCGATCTCGTTCTCGTAGCTCGGATTGTCGACGGAATGAGTGCTGAACAAGTCGCCGAGTGCACCGAAGAAGTCGTTGCCCAAAAATGGGAAGCCAGGTCGGTTGGCCAAAACGATCATTCGAAAGTCCGGATGAATCGGTATCGTTGAATCGTTCGTAGTTTTCCCGATAGCCGGAACTATACGACGACCGTCGGAGAGGATCATTTCGCCGCTCTCAGCTAGAGTCTGAAATTATAAATTTGAAAAGAGTTCGTTTAATTTTTTTCCATTTCTCTACATTAAATTTCCAAAAAATCACCTCAAGAATGGGTGTTTACACTAGAATACGGCCTCAAGTTCCAATTCGCAGCCCCCCTCCGGCTTAACGTCTGAATTCAAACTTTACGAAACAAGACGAATAGCGAAGCAACGAGTGAAACATAGCTTACTTTTAATACGCAGGTTACGTGGGTCGGCGCTTTGTCAGCTTCGTCGATGACGAGCACGTGTCCCTGACGAACCGCCTGTACAAGGGGCGAGTCCTCGTAAACGACAACACCGTCCCGCACCATCGGTTGAAGAGTCAAAGTCTGAACGGTCGTGTCACGATGTAATTGAATGTATTCCCTGGGTCGATTCATGAGTTGCAACAAACGATCGACAATCTTGTTCTTCCCGACGCCCTGATTGCCAACGAGAAGAATATTCTGACCGAGCACAAAATCTTGCATAAGAATTTCCAATAGAGCCAAATGTTGCGGCACATCGTAAAACAATACGTCGGGCACTTTGGTGAGTGCTTGAGTTTCGTAACGCTCGATCGTCGTGTCACCGATCGTCACGCTTTTGCCATCAACGACGCACGCGATCCGTTCGTTCCTCCTGTGATCCGCGGTTTTTATGTGTAGACGTTTGAGAATATCGTCGAGAGCTTGCCTCGGTAGAGCTGGTAAAAATCTTGCCAGACAAGCTCTCTGAACAGCCTCGTGTGCGTCGTCATTCGGAAATGCACGCATGCGTGCTGCGATTCTCAACAACTGTCGCGTGCTGAAAAATCCGGCGAGTGATTGTAGCGTTGGATCCGGAGACGAACGTAATTTGTGAGCCAGCTCGATTATCTTCAAAACCGCCGTGCCCGGATCGCCGTACTGAAGAAAATATGAATAATGACACACGAAAGAGAGACAGAGAGAGAGAGAGAGAGACGAAGTCTGATTTGGCGTACCTTCGATCGTATAACGTGCAGCTCCTCGGCCTTGTCGAGTGGTCGCATAGCGTGAAAATGAAACAAGCTTAGAAGCTCAGAATTGAGCCATTGACCGGTAGAACTGTTGACAACGGGAGGTTCGGCGAGCGCGACGAGCCTGAACGCAGGATGCATTCGCAACAATCCCGAAACTCTCATCTCCTCGTCCGTTTTCTCGCAATCCTTTTTTACTTCGTCGTAACGATCGTGTCGCATTATTCTCTTGCCGTCGTGCAGTTGCAGTTCGCGATCTTGAACCAATCTGCGCAAAGCAAAAATCAACGTGTACGGATTGAAAATATCGCAGTCTCAAACAATATTTAAACGAAGCTGAGGTAAAGATTTTCGAAATTCATTGCAACGGATTTTATCGAACGATCCAATCGCTAAAAGTATCATTGCTCGGCAAATAATTGACCTGTGTATCACAGCCAGAGTGCTCGGATGCAACCTGTGAACTCCATCAAGAACTGCCATTTTACCGTTGATAGCCGCGTCAACGAGTGGCGAGTCTTTCCACACTGTGTCGCCCGTTGGAAGTGTCGTTCGTTGCTGAATCAAATCTCGCGACGTCATATCCTGAATAACAAATCAACTGTAAAGATGTCACGTCGGCGGAGTTTCAATCACGATAATTGGGATTAAAAGTGGTTAGGCGCATTCAAGTGTGCACGATGGACGGGCGAAAATTACGAAACTACAGTCTGCTTGACAAGAGCGTTGACGACGAAACTCAAAAACTATTTGGGAGAAGGCATTGTGAAAAAATATATACACACACACACTACACGATATAAACTGTGATGCTTTATTATTAACTAACTTCCGCCCGTGGCTTCACCCGCGTAGAATTTGGACTATAGAAACTTACCAGTTGCACCCCTTGATAGGTGTTTTTTTTAATCATAAAGTAGGTGTTTTATTATTTGTTTTAAAGAATATTTATACCGAGTTTTAAGTTGATACATGCAAGGGATACAATTATCCATACAAGCTTTTACATCTCATTTCATCCTTTTAGGGGTTGCTTTTCGAAAAATCCTAACATATGCGTTTTATTATTTGTTTGGGTTTGTTTGGGTTCTAGCGCCAATCAGGTGCGCCCGCCTTTAAAAATTAATAATAATTCAGGGGTTGATCTGAGACGCACGCATACTTATATCAATCGACTCAGAATTTCACCCCCAACCCCCATTTCAGGGAATATATTCAGTTCTAGGACGCCCTGTATATATATATATATATGTCCACTACCGGTGAAAAGTTTCCGGACATAAATTCAAAAAAGTTGCGGAACGATTTTTTATGCTATTTCGCCGATAGTTGACATAAATGAATTTAATAAACGGCATTTTAAAAGGGAGGAATTCATCTTCATTCTGTTTTTTAAAAAATTTTTACTATTTTTTTTTATGGCTAGTACCCTTTTTCGAAAACGGCCATTTTTCGCTTTTTTTGTTCCTTTTCTGGTGGACCCCGTTTACAAACAACATTTTTTTTATGGATTTCTTTAACCGGAATCATAAAGGGGAAGCTTAAGCTTCAATTTTGTTTTTTTTTAAGCTTCGTATGATTTTTTTTCTAAAGATAATTTGATTTTTTTGAAATAAGAGACAATTTGAAAAATAACGTGTAACGCGAAAACGACAAGGATTCAAGGAAAACCTCTAGATAGTAAAAAGTTTGATCGACTTTCGTTGAGTTCGCGAGAATTTTTTCAGTTTTTTTTTCGGAATTTTTATTCACCTATTTTTGGTAAAAAAATCAGATGATTAGATTACCGTAACTCGAGAACTAAGGGGTTTGTTGTAAAATTTTAAGAGAGGAAAAAAATTATTTTTCTATTTTAACGCAATAGAATTATTTTAGATTTTTTTCGACATTTTTTTCTCGAGTGACGGTAATTAAATAATCTGATTTTTTACTGACAAGAGGTAAAAAAAAAATTCCAAAAAAAAATCGGAAAAAATTCTCGCGTACCCAACGAAAACCGATTCAACTTTTTCTATCTTAAGGTTTTCCTTGAATCCCCGTCGTTTTCGAGTTACACGTTATTTTTCAAATTGTCTCTTTTTTTTAATCAAAATATCTTTGGAAAAAAAATCGTACGAAGCTTTGAAAAAAAAATGGAAGCTTGAGCTTCCCCCTTTATGATTCCGGTCAAAGAAATGCATAAAAAAAATTTGTCTGTAAACAGGGTCCACCAGAAAAGGAACAAAAAAAAACGCGAAAAATAGTAGTTTTCGAAAAAGGGTACTAGTTGTAAAAAAAATAGTCAAAAATTAAAAAAAAATGGAATGAAGGTGAATTCCTCGCCTTCGAAATGCCATTTATTAAATTCATTTATGTCAATTATCGGCAAAATGGCATCAATAATCGTTCCGGAACTTTTTTGAATTTTTGTCCGGCAACTTTTCGCCGGTAGTGTAATATATTTATATAGACTGTATATTTATTTCAATTCTTGTTGCATATCATCCCGTCAGAAAAAAAAATTACATTCCGATTATCCGAACAATCTTCAGTCCTTTTGTGTTTAAAACGTTCTTTTGTCAAAGAGACTGTATAAGGGATTCTACAATTAGCTGAAAAATTCACCTGGTAGAGGACAATTGGTTCGATCTTGTATCCCAAAAAATTTGCCAATTCCTTGACGACCGTCGATTTTCCACAACCCTTTGGTCCGACCAAACAAAAATCCGTCGACGAATGTGAGATCATCAAATCGGCTATGAGACTGTTCTGATAATTCGTCTCTACGTAGCCGGCATTCTCGATGCTCGAACATTCCCTAGATCCAGCTGGCACCTGTTGGATTTGGCGAGGAGTGAAAAATATGCAAATCCATTGAAAGGTTCGATCGAAATACATGTCAGAAAAGTATATGATCAATTTGATTAATTAATCCATAGATATAGAGTTATGAATTATTCACGTTCAGAGTCGTTTGTTCTCCATCGCGATGCAACGTAACTATGCTCGATTCGTCCTTCCTCTCGACGCCCAATACTTTTCCCGTGAATTCCCCCCCTCGTCCTTGGGACTGCCTAGCAACGGCAAAAGTCTCGAGGATGCTCTCCACAGCGTCTCTTCCCTCTTTACCCAAGAACAATTTGTAAGGATAAAATCGGTAGAAGACGTCAAGAACTGGAAGGTTTGGAAATTTTTCCTGATGAAAAACATAAAGTAAGCGATATTTTTCTATTCGAACTGGAGGATGCTTGGTTCTCATGAAACAAGAAATTAATGTTTCGTGCTCGCCATTTACGCTTACCAAAATGAGAGCACCCGTTCGAAGACTGTCCAAGGGAAAGTCGGGAAGCCCAAGATCTAGGGCTTCGGGCGAGACGAGTGCGTGGCAGCATGACAGCAATTGCGACAATTTTGCAACGTCCACGTTCGGTGCCAGGCTCTTCAGAGTTTCCAATTGTTCCTGAAAATAAATCAGCCAAAAATACTTTAATACGACTCTTGGTGCGCAAAGGGAATTTAGATGTTATCGCGAAAGACACAGAGAGCGGTAGACAAATTGTTTTCTCGTTGTTGGCCCATTTCGAGAGCTAGTTTTGCAACTATTTTCCTTTTTTTTTTTCTTTTTATTTCCATCGCGAGCAAACGAGCCGGAAATGCTTCTACAACGGTTGCATAGTTTCACGAATATGCGAGTACAATGTACGTGTACGGAATGTTCTCTAGGTATGCCTGGGTAAAACTCGATATAGCTCCGTAAAGTCATTAGCGAACGAAGGTGTTGAACCTTTCTCGTCCCTTCGGTAGTCCTGTGCCATCTCTCAACCAAATATACATATATACATATTGAACGGAGTCCTGAATAAGTGCCGAATGGCACGAAATCCTCGAAAATTGCAGGGTTCCGATTCTCCACGGAAAGTTTGAATTGAATAGGACCACAATCTTGAGTGCTCGATCGACGATAACTTTGCGATTTCACCTTTAGCTGTATTTACCCCGGGTAATTTCGCGCTATCTCCCAAGCCCCAATGGGATAGTGGGATCGCGAAAAAGTGTGAAAAATAAATCACCTCGCTGATGAACCGCACGGAAAACACATTTGCGCAAACAAAAAAAACGTCCAGTATCTTTCGGCAGCAATACGAGTTTGGATAAATCCTTGCGTATTATATCGTAAAATAACAATAATTATATATATTTCGATAATATTGTATAAAAATCCAGTTCTCTAACGTAAGGGGGTATTCTAGTCTCGAAATTTGAAAAAAAAACTATTTTTTTGGCATTTTTTTAAAGTATAGACTCCTAAGAATATGTCCACTAAAAGAAATATTGTGCAAAAAAAAATAACGATTGAAAATATAGCCGTGAAAAAAAGTTTCACGGCTATATTTCCAATATTTATTTCTTTTTTGCACATAATTTGTTTCGTAAGTTTTAAAAATAGCAATAAAAAGACTGTAAAAATGGATAGTAAAGATATTTTTTGTTTTTATCAAGACCGAAAAACCGCCCGAAATTTGGGCATCTAGACTCGAATAGGGCAGGGTGGGGCACAGTGTGTCACTTTTTTTCGATCGAATTTTTACTCTTACCAAGGTAGTCTAGAAAAAAAAGGTCATAACCGAATTCATAGACCGTTGGTCGTACAATAAAGCTACCAGATTTTTTTGCAAAAAGATTAAAAATCCTGAAATAATGGGTTCGAAAAAAATTTGCGGATTGGCTCATTGTGCCCCACGGGTGGGGTACAATGAGTAAAATATTTGATTTATGATGAAAATAACTATTAATTAAACTACGAATGGAAAAACACAAGTCACTGAGTGCATTATAAATAATAAAACTATCGATTAGGACCGAAAATCGGAACCGCTACAGAAAGTATCATTGTATTTTACATTTTCCCGGCGAGGGAAATATTTTTTTTCCAAGCCTCAAATCAATTTTTAATTTTCAATAATCCTTTGTGAGCTGCTATCAACTTTCTTTTAGGCTTGACGAAAACTAATATAAATCGCGGTCCAACACATAAAATTTCGAAATTAACGAGCTACAAACCTCCGAAAAACCGCATGTGGCTCACTGTGCCCCGTGACACATTGAGCCCCGCTCTCCCCCGCTGCATTAAATTTGGAAGCATCGATTTATTTAGCCAATTTGAACATAAATCTTTTGCAAAAGAAGTTTTGGCAAAAAAAAACTGCTCTTTATAAAAGGATCCTTTGCCAAAGGGTTTTTTAACTTCTGGGAGGATAAAAAACATTGCTCCTCAGTCTAGATCAACGTATACCTTCATAATTATTTTTTGTTGAGTCGAATGTGCATTCGAGCGTTTAAAAAATCTGAAAATTTGGTTTTGAAGCAAGATTCGCGCTATTTTGGATCTACGTCCTATTAAATTCTAATGAACATAATATTTGACATATTTTAGTAGGATTTCACGTTTGACTTCAAATTCGAATGAATCATGGACGAAATATTTGCAGAAAATTGTGAATGTACGTGTGCGTGCGTACGAGGAATCCGGTACGTAAGTATTCAGAGACTTCCGGTAAACAATGTTAGGAGATATGTCGTTTCACCGACAGTGGTCTTTGTCGTGCCCGCTCGCTTGTACGCGAAACAAGAAGCACGCGATTTTCGCCCGAGACGTAATTTGCGTTTTGGTCATACCGAGCACGCTAGATCAGCGAGACACGTTTGCAGAATTGCCGGGAGTCTCGAATTTCAATGAGAATTACCTACTGCGGATAGTTCGCGCCGTTAGTCAGTTAGTCGAAGGTTTTTTTTTTTTTTTTTTGGACGCGACAAATGCTCAAACTGGAATACACGCCGGAGTTTACGTGCTTCGGGCAATAAAGACGATCGTTGGTTTTTTTTTTATCTTTAACGAATTGTCGAGATTTAGGTACTCATTAGCCCTGACCGATGTGCATAGAAAAAAAAAACAATTGCAGCATTTCGCAAAGATCTTCTAACGGGTCGTAACGTTACGAAATATTGCCATGCGATTTGAGCTTCGTCGTCGAAAGCTCCGGAGTGCATAATACCCGGCTCGTAAAATTAGAAGGGGAAAAAATAAACGGCTGCTTCTCGTGCATGAAGCACTTAGGAGTATTTTTTTTTTTTTTGCTACGCTATTCCATGACGTTAAGGTGTAGAGCCGAAGATTTACAACGGTTCGTATACTTTGTTAGGTGAACTATAAAAGTGTAGGTGAGTTCGATTTTGTTTTTTTTTTCGCAACGACAATAACCTTTCTGCGCATACGAGTCGCTGGCGAATGAGAGATAAAGATTTAATCTCAGCAGCGTAATTTGATTTCACCGTGAAAAACTTTTTTTTTTGTAGCGAGACAAGATCGCGTCACGCTATTATCTTGAAATGTTTGAAAAAAAGTTTATCATCTCTTCCAATAAACGAGCAATTTTGTTCCTTTGTCGTGACATCGCCGAGTCGTAAACTTTTATCTTTCGTCAGAAGAAATAAAATGAAACCCAAACAAACCCAAACAATAACGGTTCTGCGCGTACGAGTCGCTGGCGAATAAAAGATAAATTGAATCGCAGCAGCGTAATTTAATTTCACCGTGAAAAACTTTTTTTTTCTAGCGAAACAAGATCGCGTCACGCTATTATCTCGAAATGTTTGAAAAAAAGTTTATCATCTCTTCCAATAAATGAGCAATTTTGTTCCTTTGTCGTGACATCGCCGAGTCGTAATTTTTTATCTTTCGTCAGAAGAAATAAAATGAAGAGAAACTTTTTAGAGCTTAAAAAAATAGAGTAATTGAAGAATGGAACTTTGACAATTCCTCGGGAAATCATGCAAATTAAAATTAATTAAACTCTTCTCTCATACACTTACAGAACATTTTTTTTTCTCCTAAATTCTTCCTTTCCTCGTTTCTCCAGTGTCGATCGATAAGAATGAAAAAAAAGCTCTTCAATTTTCCACACGTTCACGAACGCGCGTCGGGCATAAGCCGGAAGTGTTAAAGCGAAATCAACAAAATTTCCAGTGTCAGCCAAAAAAAAAGCGCGCGTACTAAATTGTTCGGCCTAAAAATTTCGTACGAGACTACTACGAATAATTCGAAGAGATTAATCAGTCTAATCTTTGAAGGAGCCTTCGGAAGACGTGTCGTCGCTGCTGGAATTTAAATCGGGCATGAAGATGTGAAGCTGTGGCCGACCGATCGCCACCAACGTCGATTCCATGTTTCTCGTTGAATTTTTGCCAAGAAATTCCTCCTTGAAGTGCAATCTCGTCTCAGCGCAATCTTCCATGGTTTCAACGTTTACTGGAGTCTCGCGATCATTCACTGTTCGCTCGAAACGATCCTTGGACTTTTGTCGATTGAGTCTCGAGCGTTGGCAATTGATTTCCTCGGTTTTCTTCTCCTCGTCGACTTTGTACGTCCGTGAAAAAACTTGTTCCTTCATCGACATCTCGTTGCAATCTCTCCTCGGCAGTTTCGGCCTTAAGATATTCGTCTTTGTGCTGTTCTTCTCGTCGAGAGAAAAATTGCTCGATCTACCGGACAAATCGATCCACTGTAGAACACGTTCGGACAATAGATTCGAGTGAACTTCCGGTTTTCTCACGTCGCAATTTCCGTCAAACTCGGTATAAAGATTCTTCGACGTTTCGTCGTTCGTTTTGTTCCAATCGTACGTGTCGTTAGTTTCGCGAGTAGAATTTCTAACGCGTCTACGCGACGACTGACGATCACGATGGATCCTCGTGTAATCCTCGTTGTAATTCAACACACCGTCGAGTCTCAGCTCGATAAAGTTACGAGAATCGGCGTCGATCGCGGCAAGACGATTACATTGCGACGGTGCAGATTGACGACGCGCGATTCTTCTCTCGTTCGCCCGTTCGACACGTTCCTTCACGGTAACACGAACATTCACGAAACAATCGTCAAGACTCTCGCTCGTGACCGCCTCGTCGAAGGAATCCAATCGGCAGCGTAAATTCAAACGTGGATAAGCCTCGCTCGTTAGCGAACTTTTCGCCGAATGTATTCGTGCCCGAGGATGCGAAGTTCTCGCCGGATCGTCGGAGGATAAAATTGCGTGGCGTACTCCGTCCACCCAGACGGTGCGAACGCTCATAGGTCTCTCCGAGGATGACCATATGGCGGGCATTTCCTCGCAATCGAAATTATCCTCGAGCCTGGAGAAGGAAACTTTTGTTCACTCTTACTTTCGCCGATTGTCGCGATTGATTTTATGAAAATTCTCCGCGTCCTGATGACACTTTCGAAAGCGATAATTTTTTTTTTTTACGATTATTAGAACAGAGAAATAAACGGTTATTCTCGGCTTGCCGAAAATGACAATTCTTTGGGGCATTCTTTTGCTCCGAGAAACTTTCACACTACTCGTTAATGGAATTGAAAATATGATTAATTTCTTTGTCATTGCGTTATAAGTTTGAAAACATTGTGCACGAACGCGTACTGTTATTTTCGCTTTTCTTCTTTTTCATTCCGAATCGCGATAACGTTTCAAATCCACGTGATTCTTCTTTCCGTACCACGAGTGCAATAACGGCGATATAAATCAAAAATTTATCCGGAGACCACCGAAAGAGAACAATTGTTTTCGTTCTTCTATCTCGATAATGAAAAAATGATTTTATCTTTGTTTCAACTGTTCCAAGAGCAATGAATATATTTTTGTTTCGTCAGCTCTTTGTTCCGCAACGTTCGAACTGATCCGTGAAAATTCACAGAGTATCGACTTCGTCTCGTTGTGGAATGACAGTACGTGAAGGAAGACAAAGAGAGGAAAAAGAGCGAGGGAGAAAGAGCTTGAGGTTATCCGTACCGTTAGGGACACGCGATCCAAACTGCGATGTCTGTGACCATCGCGCAGCTACGGAATTGAGCTTGTGTTTACAGCGAGAAGCTAAAGGTTCGACAATCGCGACCACGGAGGGGATGCTACCCTATAAGGGAGCATCCCCTCGTACGCCCCGCCGTTTCTTTTAGTCTCATCCCCAAACGCCATGAAATTCTTACCGAACTTCTTAGTTCCTCAGACACTGGAAGACAATCTCGTCACAATGTGTAAATATGGTTTTTTTTCTTCATTTGTTCAAAAAAAAATCTTGTTCGTCGAGTTGTCATCTTCGTGCCGTATCAGCCGCGCAACTTCGTACGAATTATAATTAACTCGCGACTCGCGTTAAATGCAATTCGCCGGATCAATCGTTATTATCCAATGGCATTGGACACCGCGACTGAATTTCGTCGCACGGCTACTTTTCACTGCGACGTGGACAGACGAAAAATGTCGCAGGATTGCAACGAAACTTTTAATGAAATCGGGAGATTGCCGCATAATTTAAAAACTTGCGAACAGTCGTGAGTCTGTGATCCTTGAATTGTTGAAAGCTTTCGGCTCCTTAGAACGCCGAAGTAGCCCAGTAAAACTAGACATTTTTTTCGGCACAAATGCCAGGAGCAAATTTCTTTTCGTAAGAAGTTTTTATATCCCTCAAAAAGTATGAAACCAAATTCTTGAAGGGGGGGGGGGCGGTGGAAATTACGCCGTCATCTTGTAATTTGCGTTTGTGCTCAGATCTCGCGAACCGCGCATCCTACGAAAAAAATTACTTAAATCATTGTTGCAGAAAATAATATTCTCGACCGTCTTTATTTAAAACTTTTTCCTGTAAAATGAATATTAAACAAGTTATATAAAAAAAAAATTAAAAAAAAAAAAGAAATCCGCATTCTGCCTCAACGAGGTGTTTGATCATGAAAATAGTTATGGGAGTACTAATTAATTCGGTCCGTTTTTTTGTGGTAAAAAATCCATTTATATCAAAATAAAAGGTATGAATAGATTAATCAAAGTATTAACCATCGCTGGCTACTACTTTTTCCCACCTCTCAGGCAATTTTCGAATTCCATCTCGAAAAAAAGTCTCGTCTTTTGAGGCGATCCAAGTTTTGATACAATTTTCGATTTCTGCGAAAGAAGTGAACCGGTGACCTGCTAAATCCTACTGCATCCGTCGGAACAACCAGTAATCAGAAGGAGCAATGTCCGGAGAATACGGCGGGTGCGGTAAAATATCCCATTGGAGCGTTTCCAAATATTTTTTTACGACTTTTGCGACAAGAGGCCTAGCGTTGTCATGCAGAAGAATAATTTTGTCGTGTCTTTGCTCGTATTCCGCCCGTTTTTCTCGTAATGCACGGCTCAAACGAATCAATTGTAGTCTATACCAATCGCCCGTAATGGAATCGCCAGGTTGTAGCAGCTCATTGGCTCATTTGGCTGTCCAGGGCGAGGCTTGTCTTCAACGCTGAAATCACCGTTCTTAAAGCGTCGAAACCATTCCCTACATGATTTATCAGTTGGAGCATCATCACCATAAACTTCAACAAGCATTCGTTGCGCTTCAGCTGCACTTTTCTTCCAATTAAAGCAGAAAAGTAAAACTTCCCGCAAATGCTGCTTAGTTAACACAAAATTTGACATATTCAACACAGTAAAAAACAAGGTTTTTAATGGAACTCAAAGCGATATAAACTGAATGTTACTGACAGATGTCTAAACTCTCTGAAACCACCGAAATCAGCTGTCACTATGAAACATTCATAACAGCCAGAGCCATCTCTTGAAAACGGACCGAATTAATTTGTACTCCCAATAAATATTATTGATAGAATAATTATCAACAATTTTTGTTTAAAACTTTTTTGCGTAAAATTGATATTTTACAAGATACACGCTGGCAAACGTCGACGTGACAAGCTCCGCGCCTGCCAATTTATGGGAACATTGATTATAATTTTCCCTTTCCGAACTTTACACACCACCCGGAAGGAAGAGTTTAAGGCGCGTTTCTCTTTTATACGTAGTATCTCCATTATTCCTAAACCACAGTCATTTCGCGAATACGCGCCTTATCCAATAATAAACAAAAATAGTATATTATTATATTCTGCACAACATTCATACCAACTATTTTTAGAAGCGAACCCACTATTGAACAGAAATCGAAGAAGAAATCTTCATAATATTTTATTTTAACTATAACTTATTGAATATTAATAATATTGAAAAAAGTTTGAAACAAAAGAGATTCGTAATATTATTCTGAACAATAATGTTCTAAACCATTTTTTTCGTAAGACGCATAGTTTATGAAATATCCTCGAAAACTGTGGAAACACAAATTCCAAAATGGCGGCGTTATTTAAACTTTTCAAGGGGTCTCTAAAATAATTCTGAAAAACAATAACCTCCCGGAATTTTTTCGTTTGTCATCGCTATTTTTGTTTACTTTTACCGGACTAAAATATGTACGGATCAAGGGAACGGAGACGTTGCAGTAGACTGAAGAAATTGTTGCGGGCTTTCGAGAAAGAAACAAAAGAAGAAAAAGCACTTACTCGGAAAGTTGGTACTGGCACGTGTCTAGCCTGAAAGCGCGATCGGAGAGGAGGATCCAACGGATGACCGGGATAACGAGACGAGGGCAGACCCAGAGCGATTACGCGAAATTCCTCGCTCACTCGGACGAGACCCCACGAATCCAGCTCAGCCTGACTGTGCTCCTGTCGAGAATACAACGTTCCGAAAAAATATTTCAAACAAAATAGTGGAACCGAGAAGCTAGCCCTTTACTCCCTTAATCTTTTTTTTTTAAATTCCAGTCCGCAATGATACTTTGCTAGGACCACCGGCGAAAAATGTGCATACCATTTTTATTTTCAAAATCTAATTTCACCAGGCTTTCAACCAGAACTCACTAAACTCACTAGACTTTCAGACAGGCACGACGTTAACATTGTTCAAAAATAAATTTAAAAATCTATAGATATTACACAAAGTGCAACTATTTCATGGCACTGAAAATGTAATCAGACTTTTCGGGTAATCAAAAAATGTACATGCAAATAATATGAGTTGCTCTTTTCTCTCTCACTCTCTAGGTCTCTAGCTGTCTCACTCTCTCACTCTCTTCTTACTTTCGCGGTCTCTCACACACATTCTCACTAGAGAGTGAAAATGTGAGAATGTGGATAGTGAGAGCGCTATCCATCCATCCATCCATCCATCCATCAAACCCAAACAAACAAACTAACCAAAAAAACTCAAACCCAAACAAAGTAAAACCCAAACAAACCCAGACAAACAAACCCAAACGAACTTAAACCCAAACAAAGTTAAATCCAAACAAACCCAAACAAAGTTCAACCCAAACAAACTTAAACCCAAACAAAGTTAAACCCAAACAAGCAAACCCAAACAAACTTAAACCCAAACAAAGTTAAACCCGAACAAAGTTAAACCCAAACGAACTCAAATAAACCCAGACAAACAAACCCAAACAAACTTAAACCGAGACAAACTTAAACCCAAACAACCAAACCCAAACTTAAACCGAGACAAACTTAAACCCAAACAACCAAACCCAAACTTAAACCAAAACAAACAAACCCAAACTTAAACCCAAAGAAACCCACATGAATAAATCCGAACCCACCAAATGACTCTACATGTAATGCAGTATTTTTCAACAAATCATAGGCATTTAGCATGTCGGAGCTACAACACAGCGGCAGTGGAGTGGGGGTTGCGTTAGTTTCGTGTGACATCTCGCTCAATCAGACCCCCTACATATACATCTCTAAAAACATTTTTAATGCTGAAAACTCGAAATCATATGGAAGAAAATGTCGCCCGATATTTAAAAAAAATGGAGAACATTGAAGCGTGCGTTTTTCGACAAATTGAAAATGTAATTATTACAATTCTGAATCACCTCCAGTAATTTATCGTAGCGCGTCGACGGGACGAGGAATCTTCCATCCTCGAGGTGCATCTCGCGATTCTCCAATAAATTGTTCAATATCGGTAGTACGTTTCTCTCGGCTTTTTCGACTCCCTCGAGTATGAGAACGCGACCGTATTTGGCTGCCCGGACGGCGCTCTGGTCGTGATAAGTCGCGCTGCCACTCTGAATTTCTCGTCTCTGCTTGAGATCGGCTTCGGTCGTGTCGCGAGAAAGAGCGATAAATTCGACCTCGCGTCCAGTAAGCTCGAGATACGCCATCGCGAGATCTCGCCTCCGAGGGCCGGCTGAGCCAATGAGGAAGATGTCCTGACCGAGAACGTCCTTCTGCAGCATCCATCGTAGATCCTTCAGAGTCTCCTGACTCGGCTCCTTCAGCACTGCGAAACGAAAATAATTCTACAATTGAGTTGTTAAAAAAAAAATGTTCGATTTTTTTTTAGAATTGATCTTTTCTCATATTAAAACCGAATTGCCATTGTTGACAGAATACTCGTATCACACGAGTAGTTCGTATACTGGCGTTCGAGTGGTGACGTCACAGAGCGCTCGGGTAACTTCGGATACTCTCGGCGCGTTTTTGCCGAGCCGAACAGAACAATTTCAAAGTGCTATGTCATTGTTAATTGTTGAAAAAAAAAAAAAAATAGTTTGCCTGAAAAGCCGCACATGATCTTTACAATGAAAAAAAAATCATTTAATGACCCCATTAAGAGTTACAGTCTGTTTGACAAAAGCGTGCACGGCTATATTTTTTCCTGGAAACCGTTAGAGGGTAGATTCGAACGTGAGCAGATAGCTGGATCCTTCCACCAAGATGCTTCGTATAGAAAGCCTCAGTTGTCGTCTGACCGTGATCTGACAGGGGCCATCAGGAAGAAATTTTTGGCAAAAATTGATTTAGACATTTTTTTTTCGTTCGTTGAAGCAAAAAAAAACGGGAAAAAAATTGGCTTTATTTGTTGGAAGCTGCAGCCGCCATTTTGGATTCTTTTTATAAATAACATTGGAATTCACTCTTTATTGATAGAAGAATCACATACGTTAAAACCCATTTCCAAAAGTATTCATGTTATATAAATAAAAAAATTCCCAAAATTCATGAATTTTTCATGCCTCTCAACGGTAATCTTCCCTTAATAGTGGAGGCGAATGGACCAATTATTAATAATAAAGCATTACGGTTTACATAACGTAGTGTGTGTGTATTTTTTTGTCAATGCCTTCTCCCGAATTGTTTTTTAGTTTCGCCGTACACGCTCTTGTCAAACAGGCTGTAATCAAACGAGCATCGAGGACTGCCGCTATGAATTTCCATCGTTCGAAACCTCTAACGAAGCTTTTGAAAGACTTTCGCGTAACTTTCGTAGTCCGAGTGCAATCGTCGAACGATACGTTATTATCTTGCGACTCAACACTCAGTCGACGAGGCTGATTCTTTCGTAATTTTTATCAACTGCGGGTGTATGGAGGATGCAATTCTAGACAAGAGAAAAAAATCGAAATTCTCAAATATATTTTGAGCTGTTCAAGTGTTTGCAGAGCCGCTACGAAGTTTGGGGCGAGTGAGAAAATAGGATTTTTTTTTAGTATACAATCGATTGCATTACATTTTTGCAGTAGACGATTTGGTAATTATACATAAGTGGGGCACCACCCTAATTTCGATGGGAAAAATTATGTTTTCGCCATGAAGTTGTTGATTCCATTATGGTAAGTGATATTACGTCGGGGGAGGCTGACATTTTCTATTAATTCCACAAGTTGTGGGGTTTTGAAGTTCCCGGAAACACGTGATAAGATAGGACATTGTTTCAACATTTGAACCCCTATGTTGGGGGTGGAAGGTTTGTTTGGATAAGTTCATAGAAAAAGCCTCCCCGAATACAATGCCGAAGAGAAATCGCGGCGGTCATCCCCCCATGAAAAGTTATGGGCTTTTGAAGTTCCCGGAAATACGTGATAAAATAGGACATTTCAATAGGAAAAAATTGTGTTACCATATGAAATGAAAATGAAAATTTATGGTGTGGAAAATCACTTAATTTATACAAAAAAAAAACCATGCTCGCTTTACTACTGATTTAAGTATTTACCTTAAACCGTAGAAAAAATTCGCATGACTTTGTAAATGATAAAACTAACCAACAGTTTCTGCTTTGATCTCAAATTCAAAACAAAAGTACATTGGTACTATTATACAGTATACGTGCTGTATAATAGTACCAATGTACTTTTGTTAACATTGTTTGGGTTTGTTTGAGTTTAGGTTTGTTTGGGTTTGGGTTTGGTTTGTAATTGGCCGATCAAACGTTCAATCAATCGGTACTCACGGTACTTTCGTGGCACGTATTCCGGATGTTTCGCCGGTTTAATTTTCTTCGACACATCGTTTATCGTCACGACTACATCGTCTGGAAAAAAAAAAACAATCGTTATACTCTTTACAGGTAGTCTATAAATTTCATTGGGATCAATTAGGGACTTTTGGCCTTTTAATTTTATGCAAACCTTGAGTCTAATGACAAATTGGACAAAATCTTGCGATTTTATACTCATTTTTTATTACACGCATTTATAAATGCACTTATTGATGCTATTATTAATTTATCATTATTACTGTTATAATAATTGCAGTGAATTTTTCGCAAATTTTAAACTTTTGCATTGCAAGTTTGTCCATTTTATCTCCCACGTGGATGTTCTCCACTGTGAAAGTCTTGTATTTTTTAACGTGACTGTACAGCGTTGTGAATCCGTGAATAAAATTCATCAGCGTGGACCAAACTCACCGGATTTGCAACGTGCGAAGGACGTAAATCCCAAATCGATAAATCTTGATCGATCCAACACTTGTCTGATCGTTGACAAACGTCGTGGCAAAATTAAATTGACAAACATCTTGTATTTTTGCAAAGTAATTTTACTCCGTAAACAAGAGAACGCGACTTAACCTCAACGAAATAACTATACGTCTTCGTAACGCTCGTTTATTGATTTAATCCGAAGTTTTTTGCAAATTTAACACGCGCGATCTCACGAAAATTGCTGATGGACCAATTGCACTTGCTGTCATAATCGTACAAAGGGTAAATACTGTAATTGCACTTTGGGCTCCAAAATATCGAAGCTTGCTCGCGACATCGCCACGCACAGCTGACGATTGCATCACCACGTGCGTCGAGGCACGGTCCAAAGTTCAAACGGATTACGCGTTTAGGTGACGTGAAATACGTTCTCCGACTGTCTCTCTCGCCCTTACATGAGTCCCGTCATCACCGCAAGACACGAAGAAAGGGCAATAAGGGGCCGTGACCTTGACAGCCAAAAAGTACTCGAGGGAACACCTTGCAAGTATTATTTAAGGCGAGCAACCACTTTAGGTGACCGAAAATTAGATATTTTGGATTTTTTTTTGTGAAAGAAAAAATGGAAATTACCGCAACTCTGACAATAATTTATTCATATTTTCATATATCTCTGGTAATTATTTCAAATTATTTCATGCATTAATTAAGGTGTAAACCGCTGTGTCCCTTGGCGTGTCCTCGTCGTCGTTGTCGATCTGCGGGAATTCTGCAGCTCGCAATTCGCATCTGAAATAGTCCAACAAATTTTTATACATTTTAGAGATGTTTTTTAAGAACATGAACCTAAATTTTGAAAAATAAATCGAGAATTGAATGTTGGAACGTGTTTGAAAAAAAATGATCGATTTTTAGCATTTTTTTCCCAGCATTTTGTAATAATAAATATGCTTCAAACAATCTAATCTTTCCAGCTTTAGGTTCATGTTTTAATAAATTATATTATGTAAACGTGTTCCAAATTTGAAGATGATCCATCAATTAATTTGTGAGTTATGATTCCCGCAAATTGAAAAAAATGTCGTTTCGAGAAAAACACGTTTTCAAGTTTCACAAACGAAAAACTCAAAGTCAAATGTGTTCAATCAAATGATAAAGTGTCTTACCGATTAATCAGCGCTTCCAGCACCATACAGCAGTCCTTCCTCTTCCTCATGCAACTCATTTGAAGCTTGCATTTCCTCTTTCTCGAGCTTGTCGAGCTTCTTTTGTCTCTAATAAACTTTTTCTATTTTGCCGAACCACGCGCATCTGATCCATTTGCTCGGCATATCCGTAGCTCTGCTTGCCAACTACGAATTGTTGAGTGCAGGATTGGACTAAGATTGGAGGTGCAGGATATGTAAAGAGAGCGAGACGATACAGCACCTGTTGGTATGTGAAAAGGGATGGGAACGAGTATCTGAGAAGGCAAAAAAGGGCGTGGACGAATGGGTGCGTGAAGTAGATATGCTGGAGATAAAGGAAGAAATTATAAATATGTTGAGGGGAAAGATACAAAGAGGAATATGCCGGTATTATCGGGAAATAGAGGAGTGGTGTAAGAAATTGGGTAAGGTGGAAGGGGAAGGAGAGAGTGAAGGAGGGGAATAGTAGAACAAGAAAAAGACAAAAAAAGATGGAAAGAGTTAAGGGGAGGAGCAGGCGAAGCAAAAAATAGGTTAAGATAGAGAGTAAGAAAAAATATATGTTTGTAAACATATATTTTTTCTTACTCTGGATTTTTTCTTACTCTGGATATACTGGAACTATGCGATGTTCCAGAGAACGTTATTATTTTTAAATTGCGTGATCTTTCATAGTTTTATTGTGATCATTTTCTATTAGATGAAGTGAGAGAAAGAATTTTTTTCAAAATATTGTTAAAATTTTGCTCTGTTATGTTCTTAATATCTTGAATAAAATAATTTATATATATTTTTAAAAAATAGAGAAAATATAATTTTTTTTGGCTTCGAAACCCACGTATCCCCTTAATGTATCGGAAAAGTAACCAGACGGATAACTTTCCTCTCAAGAGTCGTTTCTCGTGTTATCGTTGCTTGCCACGGTAGTTCCCGCGTATCAAGCAACTTTGGCAGGCGTCTGTTATTTGGATGGGTGAACGTTCGGATATACACTTTAGACGGAGTCCCCATTTTTTTTCTGGGGATTATTGGTTTCCTCAGAGGACCTTGGTGTTGCTGAATAATTCACCTGCACGTCGCTTTGCGTTCTTCCTGGACTGGGAAATCTTGTTACGCTGGCGCTTTGGTATACGAATTATTTAGAAAATAAATTTTGTGATGAGGAAAATGTTCACTAAAGATAGAATAGCACGCGATATGCCAGTAAAAACCTGTTATTATTCAACAAAATCGAAGTATCCTTTTTTCAATGGCATTCAAGAAATACCATTTCATCCTTCGGACGTTGATACAAAACTGTTTCTTGACTGCCGTAGGAAAAATTGCCATGATTGGACAAATTGCGAGTTGAATTTTTTAAGAATGACAAAAAGATCGTCGTTACTTCGGAATACAGAGAGCCAATAACGATAAAGATCGCAAAGAAGATTCATTGAATCAAAAGTAATAATGCACACCTTGAGTAATAACGCGGTACACGAAACGTACGCATTATGCGATACAGATAAATCCGAGATTATATAAATAATGGCGAGATCAACGTTGTGGACGTGACGTGAGAGTTAAGATAATTTCTAATACGCATTTATGAACAATTTGTACGTACGCCTTTCTTCGAACTACTTATCGCAAAATATCACACTTATTTCTCTTCCTCCTCCGTGTAGTATTCACCACTTGTCTTTGAGAGAAATATATTACATTTGTACATACTGATCTGAAAACAAAAAAGAGAACAGAGTCGTGAACGTTAATCGGGATGCTTACTAAACGATTGAACAGCAGTTTTTCGACCGGAAGCAGAGATAGAACAAAAATTTCAAAGATTTTTAATGTCCCTTTGCGGCTTTTTCCGCTGAGAAGCGTAACTTTTTGCCCCGATCGAAAATCCGCAGTATTCCCCGTTTCAGAAATGCTTACGTTTCTGAAACGTTGCGTAATGGAAAAAATTGAGGTATTCTCACCAACAGTGCAAAGTTTGGTGCTAGGTCTCATCACAAATCGTCGTTACTCCCGCACACGTATCTTCTTTTGATCATTTTTTACGGATTGACGGGAATACGTATTCTTCACAGCTGCACGAGAAGTTTATTGATGTTTCTGAAAAGATAATATTTTAATAAAATTAAGTTGCAAAAAGAAATGAAGGTTATAGAAATGAAAGCGGTGTCCACGTGTACAATGTATCTTGAAAATGAGCATAAGGGTAGACGAAATCGGATGGATCTACAGTTTTTAGGTGCGATGTATTTGAGTGAGCCTTAACCTTAAGGAGTTCGTTGATTAGCTGATCTTTAGGGGGAATGGGGGGGGGGAGGGGGTTCTATTGTTCTCGAGCAAGGGGTCAACTTTTACACACCATTATTTCTTTCGTAAATGACACGATTACTGTAACAAATTTCGCGTCAGGCACCTAAAATTATTATTTTTTCACAAGCGTAATAATAACGTGTCTTCAATGTGTATTCTTCGATTAAGTTATATTTTAAGAAACTTTTCGGCAGGCTGCCAACTCCTTGTGAATAAAATTTCATGTAAAAATAATCATTGGGCAATTTTTAACTCATAATATTGTTAAACAATATTGCCAAGCCGGCAAATGATATTAATACGTATTATTTTTGTAATCCTAACTAATATTATAAATCTGACTTTCTGTCTGTCTGTCTGTTTGTTACTCAATCACGCCAAAACGGCTTGATCGATTTCAATGAAATTTAACATGTACATAGCTTATGGCCTGGGTTAAGTCATAGGATACTTTTCATTCTAATATCTAATATTTTTCTAATTATATTATATACTCAAATTTAATGTAATTATGAAATTAAAATTATTATATAATCAATGAAATTTCAAATGTAGATAGCTTATGACACATAGGATACTTTTCATTCTAATGCTAATATCTAATATTTTTCTCATCTGTATGCCTGATGTTTGCTCCACTATCACGCCTAAACGGCTGAACCGATTTTGATGAAATTTGGCACACATGTAGAGAGTTACTTCGAATAACACATAGGCTATGAAAAATACATCTAATATTTTTCTAATTCTAATATTCGACCCGAATCTAATTCAATTATGAAATTATCCGTCTTATATAATTTTTATTATAGGATACAAACAAATTGAATCTAATTAAAATAGATAATAATATAATATCAAATCTAATATAAATATATCTAATATTTTTCTAATTATAACATTCGTGTCAAATCTACTGTAATTATCAAATTCAATTTCTTATAGAATACAACGAATCAAATGTAATTTAAATTTGATAAAATCTAATGTCTAATATTTTTCTAATTATAATATTTTAAAAAATCTAATGATGAAATTTTAATTCTCATAGAATACAAACGACTAAAATATAATCAAAATCGAATAGAATCTATTATAATATTACATATTTGACTAAATTCTGAATGACGTATGACAGCATTTGAAAAAAAGAATCCATTAAGGGATATTTTAACACAAATTGCGAGATCCACGCAGACGAAGTCGCGGGTAGAAGCTAGTTAAATATAAACATGTTACAATTTTATTCAAGAAAGAATAACCGATAGACTTGGCACGACTATGGCTACAGCATTGTCGGTCGATGTCTCTAGTATGGATAGACAAAAGAAATAAATTGGTCAAAATGTAGTACCAAGCACACAGATGGTACTCGGTGAATCGTTTTTTTTTTTGTTGTCTCGTTACTCACGTCATCGGAGTCATCGGACCTCCTTGCGTTGGCAGGATAATAATCGACGATCAATGGTCTCGGTCTCTGTCCAATTCCCGATGGCTGCTGAAGACCGCAAGCCTGTTCCTCGTTCGTCACCACAGACACGAGAGCTTTCACGACGTGTTCGTCGAAATGCGACATTGCTCTGCCGGGATATTTCATGCGTCGAAGAAACAGAGCGTTCCACTTTTGCCTGAGATGAAGAATCAAACGAGCGGCTTCGCGATCAAGCTTGAAAACGACCCAATCGTCGAGCTTGAGAATAGTCGTGCCCTCTTGGCACTCTTCGGCCTCGGAATCGGACTCGCTCTCGGGTATAGCTACGGAAAAATGGGGGTGGCACTTGAGAACAACACACCAACTCGGAAGTCATCGGTTCCGCTAGATATTTACGAACGCTCACATTCAGCCTCGTATATTATTTCCATAGGCAATTTTGCTGGTCCGCTGAATAACGCGGCGGTCACGGGATTTACGAGGGTTACGGTTTTCACGTGACAGAAACGACCGACTCTACTCATTTCTTCGTAAACGAGCCAATCGGACGGCAAACCAATGACGTTGGAAGCGTGCGACTGGGCGCTCGTTGTTCTCGGCGAGGATAACGTGTCTTTGAGCGTCGAGGACGGCTGGAAAAAGACTTTCGTCTCGTTCCTAAAAAAAAAAAACCATCAGCATCATCAGCGAAGCTGTTGTACGAGTTTTCTTTCAATTATTGATAAAAAAAAAGGTTTCGATATTGTCAAACGCCAAATTGTTTCGTAATTCGAAACAATCGCGCTTGGGAGTCGAGCATTTATTTTTATCATTTATTGTATATACATACCGTTAGAAGGAATCCGAATATCGTTTTGAAAATTTCAGGGTGTATTCTTAAAATATTTTGTTAACGATTTATGAAATTAAAAAAAAAAAGTGATTTTTTGAAACATCTAAAGTGGTTGTCCGCCTTAAAAGCGCGCTTACTTTCGAAACGAACGCTTCGTGAGCGCAACATGACAATGACAAATTGAGAATGGACCGTAAACGAAAGTCATATTACCGTGTACGTAGCTGGGAGTGTTCTCGATCGACGCGAATGAAATTCGGATAGAGGCCAGCTGTAAGAGCGGCCTTGACGACCGCCCAATTCTCCGAATTGATATTCAGATCTCTTATATCGCCGGGGCCTCTGGCCCGAACGAATCCGGAGGCCCGCAACTGACCGAGCAGCTGAGTCCTCATTCCCACCACCATTTCCATCACGGCTGCGGATATGAAGTTGAGCTCGCAAAATTGCCGCTCCCAGCCGTTCGCCCTTGCCTGCTGCCAGGCCTGAAAAGCTCTCAGCACGACCATGTGATCGGAGTACGAGCCACCAGCGAATTGTTTGCGGGCCGCTGCAGCGGCGCGTTTCTGCGACGGTTGGCCCGGAATAACGAACGGATCCCTTGGTAAATTAAATCAAAATTTACTCCCGTTGCAATGTTTGGTCAAATGGGTATTATGAAGAAAAAAAAATTCACCGCGAGTGAAGGTGACTCCGTAACTTGGGCACGCGCATAATTGTGATATTGAAATATATCATTTTAGGATATTTGAGATGTGCTGATCCGCAAAAATAGCCGAAACATAAAATTCTCAAATATTCGTTCTACATGTTGAGTAAAATCAGACTCCTAAATTATTATGGTATCGAAGTTTGCATAATTGGAATGCAACGATAATTTATATTCGTATTCTTATTGCGATAGCAAATCTTTTTTGCAAATTCCAATTGCCGATCTCTCAATAAGCATCTTAAGGGGAGAAAATTAGCCCTCACTGAATTAGGCTGACATTAAAAAAATGTCAGCCTCCCCCGCCGGAACAGTGGTGACCACTTAAAGCAGTTTATGCTAAACAAAAAAATTTACCGTCGTAATTGGAGTGGTCTCCCACTTATGCAAATTATCCCTCAATTTGCAAAAAAAAAAATCACAACCTTGGATATGCATAAACATAAAGAAATGAAAAATAAACGAAAAAATCGTTGCATTCCAACGACGCAAACTTCACCGTCATCCTCGTTACCTGTAAGCGAGGCTGCATACTATCGTGAGTATGGGATCGAGACACTTGAGAACAACAGCGTACAGGAGCATTTTGCCGAGACGCGGTTCAACGGGCAAGTCCAAAAGGTGAGTGCCCAATTCCGTGAGATTCTCCCAAGTGTCGAGTGCGTCGATGGTTTTCAACAATTGGACGGCGTTACGTGTGACAACGATGGACGGTGGTTCTATCGCTCTCTCGAGGAATTCAGCAATCGGTGTGTTGACGGGTGCGAGATGTTTCGTGTATAGACACAATTCTTGAAGTGGTACACGTAGTATCTCGGGTGTCTGATATGGTTGCATACTGTTGTAACGAACGGAGGAGAAGAGTCGATAGCAGACGCCCTGTTGGCAACGTCCGGCGCGTCCTTTGCGCTGTTTCGCGCAAGCTTGCGATATCCAATTGGAATGTAGCATGCAAACACCAGCTACGGCGTCGAATGATTTTTCCTTGACTTTGCCTGAGTCGATGACGTAAACGACGTCGTCGATGGTAATACTGGTCTCGGCAATGTTGGTCGAGAGTATAATTTTTCGCGTACCTTGGGCGCTCGTTTTGAAAACTCTCTTTTGATCGCACGTCTGCATGTTCGAGTGAAGAACGAAGAGTTGATACTTGATGGTGCGATTCATCGTTTCTTCGTTTGAATTGATACGATCTCTCATGGCGACGATGTCGTCGTAACCGGGCAAAAATACGAGTATAGCGCCCGGTGGATTATTCGTGTGTACGTGACGTACGAGACACATGAGAAGTTCGTAATCGATATTCTCGTCGTCGAAAGTCGACTGATAAACGTCGAGCAACATTTTGCTCTCCTCGGACAGTGGCAAATCCTCGGACGCACCGATCGCCGGTGGATCTTGCACAGCGAGATCGTAAATTCTCATGTAAGCCTCGATCAACTCGGCGCAATCGGTCTGTTTCATATTTTTTGCCCAATCCAACGCGGTCCAATCGTTGCTCGCGCGTATCGTGAGATTTGCACCGAGATTCAAGAGTTGCTCGGTCGTGTCGAGGCAACCACGGCTCGCCGCGACCATAAGCGGTGTCACTGATGTCTGCGTGTGCTGATAATCGACCGAAACATTCTCCGATAGTATCAGATGCATGAGCTGAGCAAAATTGTCGTCACCGCCGTTAAGCCAAGCCTCGGTTATACTTTTGTTCATTTCCTCGATTAGCCACGGCTCGAGATCGATCTTCTCCGCCACCGTTGGCTTCTCCAATTGTTGCTGTCCGAGTATAGGTGTCGGTACCGAGCATTGCTCTTTGCTCGTTTTACCAGCTGCGTTTTGTTGCTGATTCGGCTTGTAACGTGTCCACGATTCCAACACTCTCCGCTGATCCTTCTTCTTCGTCAGCTCTTTTCTCTTGGCTATCATCGCTTTGGTCGTGTAACCCGTGATTTTGAGAACGTCCTCGAGATAATACGTATCGACTTCGTACGAACGACCGTAAACGTTTATTACCGCGCAACAATTGAAATACTTGACGAACATATCCGTGTCCATTGTCGCGCTCATCAATATTACTTTGAGATCGCGAAACTTCACGAGTGCGTCCTTCAACGCAATTAGCAAAAAGTCACAAAGACGATCGCGCTCGTGTACCTCGTCGACGATTATATGCGTTATCGTCTCGAGGGCCGAATCACCGCCCATAAGTGTCCTAAGCAAAACACCGTTCGTACAATAAGTCAGGAGTGTCTTAGGCGCAACACGGCTCTCCAGTCTTATCTGATAACCGAAAGTCTGACCGATCTTTTCACCCCTCTCGAACGCTACACGCTCCGCTATCGATACCGCAGCCAAACGCCGCGGTTGCGTGCATACTATTTTGCACGGTTGCTTCTTCTGCTGACAATTCTCCAGTATGAATTGCGGCACTTGGGTCGTTTTGCCGCTACCCGTCTCACCCGCTATCACAATCACCTGGTTCGACGATATCGCGTTTAATATTTTCCCACGGGCACTGTTTATCGTCAACGATTTACGAAAGTTCACCACGTCTTGGTTTACTTTCAATTGCGGCACTTGAGCTATGCTGTAGTTAAGCCTACCCATCGCTTTCGTGTTCGGCGTAGCTGAAATTTAAATACATTTCATTTTCAACATGAATGCTCCCCGATGATGTTGAAGTTTGCATGATTGGAATGCAAAGTTATTTTTTGAAATATACTGGACTAGGAAAGCTAGTTCAGTATATAAATAATTAGATTCTATTTCTATTTTAATTTCAAAATTAGATTACATTTCAGTATATAATATTATAATTAGAAAAATATTAGATATTAGAATGAAAAGTATCTTATGTTTTAACCCGGGCCATAAGCTATCTACATGTTAAATTTTATTGAAATCGATCAAGCCGTTTTGGCGTGATTGAGTAACAAACAGACAGACGGAAAGTCAGATTTATAATATTAGTTAGAATTAGATGGAAATGTGGCCGGCATGTCAACTCCGTAAAGAATCGCATAAATTGGACGATTTTTAAAGTCGTTATTTTTTTTTGTTAAAAGTTCGGTAACTTGGCACGAAATTTTACTAGTATTCGGAGATGTATTTTTACTTAATTGTATACGAAAATCATTTAATCGTTAAATATTCGGGCTTGTTGAAGGAATACCTCAACTCTGAGACGGTTGATATTTCGAAGAAACTAAAAGTAACACATTTCACTATTTTGAACGACAAACGTCTTTCTCTTTGTTTGCCTGAAATGTGATCTGTCTAGGAGAAAACTTAGAGGTAGGATTTTTACAGACCAGACGTATTAGCCATGTCTTTAATACGAACATGTCTATTATCCACTAGTCTTAAACTTTCAAGCTTCGGTGTTACAAACTTGCATTAATTCGAAATTCTACACAAAAATTGAGCAAAAAAATGAATTGGCACGTTACTTCATTACTACAAATCGAATTTTCAATCGAAAAACCAAACATTAGCATAATAGAGATACTGCTATTAAAAAAAAAAACAGCAATACACCAATCGTTCATTGCCGAATGCTAACGTGTTTCAGCTCGTATTTCACATCCATGTTATTTTCACTTATCCGTCATACTTGCTGTGCTTCTTAAAAAACGTATAAATGGAGTTTCACTGTATAAAGATTCTCTTTGATATCAACCTGCAGTTAGCATGCCATCGCCGTCGAAGGATCTTTCTCTTTCGGTGAGAGGCAACAATTCCTGCCGCTCCTTGTTGCTCAGCGGAAACTTTTGTATCAAATTGTAGATGGCCTGTTTGGAAGACTTTTGCAATTTGACCGTGGCGTCCGCCTGGATAATCGTCGAACCCTCTCGCTTGTAAACGGTAAGATAACGATTGGCTCCCTTTCTGTCGATTGAAACGTTCATGGAAAGATGATAGAGAGTGTTTGTAACTGGAATTACAGATAACACTTTTTGGGAAGATTATTCACCCTCGACTTTTGGATTTTAGGCCTAGTTTAACGGCGAGCTTATGAATGTAGGCTCTCTCCTCGGCGCTGTAAGACGACGGAAATTCGAGCTCTTTCTGATCGGTGATCATTAATTTTCTGACCGTCAAGTTCACGGCGATCTTCGTGTCTTCGCCTATAGTGACGTCCTTCTGATTCTTGCGACGAGGCATTTTCACTCTTTCGTTTCTGCTCGCTTTTCCAACCTGTAAGCGATAATTCATTCGAGCTCTAAGCATCTTTCGTTCACCTATCGCCATAATGCTAACCATTTCTCACCTGCTTTCTAAATTGACGCTTCTCATGTGTTGTTATCGTTGTTCGAATACGTTGCTCGTGTACTCATCAAACTACCTGAACGTCGTTTCACCAAGTGGCGAGTGAACGTGTTTTACGCACTTCGTGAACAGCCGGCATTTTGAATTTCGGACAGTTAGGAGGGAATTTGGATTTGGTGAGATTTGGGGAGCGCGGGACTGCGGGATTTGTGAATTAAACCGATAATCGAAACGTCTCCTTTTCTCATATGTTAATCAAGAAGACTAGAATCGGGAGACCGCATTTTTATACATGGAGACTAGATACAGGACAATACAGGAATCCAAACTTGCCATTTCACTCGTCCCGAAAATTGCAAATATTAAGAGTGTCGCTGTGGTCTTTCAAAGGTAATAGTTCTAAGACTTCGTATGTAAACAATCGGAAGCTCCGTGAACTTAGCAATCCGACTTGTCTTTTCTGTTTTTTAATTTGTAAACGTTTGTGGCTCGTTCGTGGTTGATTTTGAGATCAATTAAAACGTTTGTGAGATCGTTATTTGCTTTAAAAAATGAGAATTGAAAATTGTCGGTAACTTACCGACCCGACTACCGGTGCATGAGCGATTCGACTTGGTCTTTTCGAGGTTTTAAAAAATTTTAATCGTTTGTAGGACGTTTGTGGTTGATTGTGAGATCAATTAAAACGTTTGTAAGACCGTTATTTACTTGAAAAATGAGATTTGAAAATTCTCGGTAAGTTACCGACCCAGTTACCGGTGAATGCGCCGATAATTTTAACCACCAGTTTTAATTGACCTCGCAATCAATTACAAATGCCTCACAAACGATTCAAATTAATAAAAGAACATCGAAAAAGCAAAGTCGAGAAGCTCACTCACCGGTAATCGCGTCGGTAACTTACCGACAACTTTCAATTCTCATTTTTTTTCAAGTAAAATACCGTCTCACAAACGTTTTAATTGATTTCACAATCAACAAACGACCCACGAACAATTACAAATTAAATTTAAAAAACATCGAAAAGTCAAAGTCGGATCGCCAAGTTCACGGAGCTACCATTCAACAATGCAAAAACGCCGGAGTTTCCAGACCTGCATGTAAGACCGTGGTCAAAGTGGATCAGACCAGATGAGACTATTCAACGCTGCCGCAAAGAGGAGACACATCGCAACAACTTTTTTCCGACATCCCGTAATTGCCCGTCACGAAAGAACAAGCTCTCGAGATTTTGTCGCATCAACAACGAATCACGCGAAACACGTAACAATACGAGATAACGATGAAGGTTCGTGAGTGCGGGGCCGTTTGGTTCGTTCAAAAATATCAATAAAAAATACAGCGTTGGGCACGTGTTACGATGACAAATGGAAAACTGTCATCCGTGCTTCCCGATCCTTTGCGATCGAAGAGCGATCAGTGCTCTCGTCAAATTTCGTCCGTTCGGCCTTTACACGCGTCAACATAAGTGGAGCAACTAATTAGTACGGCGAATAAAAGTTTGCCAGCTGTAGCAGCAACACGACATTGCAGTATTATCGAGATTCGCGTTATATATTTTTGTGTTCGTTTGTTTTTCGGTGTTTACTCGCGTGGATATTCGTGAGTGTAAAAACGATCGCGTTGGAAAAGTTAAAATAAAAGGGGGGAAAAAAAAACGGAGCGTCGTTAAAATGCGTTGAAACAGAAAACAATAATCGTTTGAGAAAACACGAAGAAAAATGTGCGTGAAAGATCCGTGCGGTATAGTGTGCATTATAGTGACTTATGTGGCGATTTTTTACGCCGATTACGTCGTCATACGATGGATCATTTTGTATACGATGCAAGACAGGTTCGTAAAAGCCCTTTTTCTTTTTAACCCCTTCGAGAATTTAATTCGAACTGTCTCAAGGAGCTTCGACATTAAAATCGAAATACTTGTAGACGGTTAAAATTTATTAGGTGCGTGAATTAATTTTTACAGTTTTTTTTTTTCCATACTTGCGGTTTATTAAAAAAGCTGCCGATCTGGTAGCATACAGATACCATCACGATAGAAGCTGGCTGGTTTCGAGGCGATACAGTCATCGACGAATTTCCTAATATCTTCGACTTCTCGGAAGTGGCGCTTTCTTAAACCGTGCACCATGGACCGAAATAGGTGATAGTCCGATGGGGCCAAGTCCGGTGAATATGCCGGATGAGGAAGAACTACCTAGCCCAGGTTTAAAATAGTTGTTTGGGTCGTACGAACAACGTGAGGTCGAGCGTTATCATGCAGGAGAATGACTTTTCGCCTTCCGTGTCCTGTGAATGGCCTTTTTTGCTCAATTGCTTCGCTCAAACGATTTCATTGGTCACTATATCGTTCTGCAGCGATCGTCTGACCCGGTTCTAGAAGTTCATAATAAAGAACACCCTTTATGTCCCACCAGATACACAAAAGCATTTTTTTGACGTTCATTTGCGATTTGGGAGTTGATGTTGTTGGTTCTCCAGGGTCCACCCATGATTTTTTCCGCTTGGGATTCTCATAAAAGATCCATTTTTCAGTAACTCAAGCGTACGCCCGTGGCCATAATGAAGCGCTTATCTGCTGCTCCCAACGACGCTTGAGCAACTTTGCTAAAGAAGTTACATGGGTTTCGAAGCCAAAAAAAGCATATTTTCTTTATTTTTAAAAAATATAATATATAAATTTTATTCAAAATGTTAAGCACATAAAAGAGCAACATTTTTTTTTAAGTTTTACTTGTATCGTCTTTTCAGCTTTTTACAAGGCTCCAACTCTGTAAATGGCTCTTTTCTACACTGTATCTTTTTATTCCACAATTCTCCCCCACTCTGCGGCCACAGCCGACTTCCCCTTCTGTATCGTTATTCACTATGTCGGTGAATCAAGTTCGGTCTGTCAAGAGCATAGGGAAACTGCGGAAAACTTATACCGATACAGCCGGTCCCAAGCTCATCTCCTAGTCACTGAACTAGTTGCCTTTTGCCGATAAAATGTCGAAGAAAAACATTTCACGACGAAAGTAACGCGACGGGGATTCGAACTCGCGACGTCCCGATCCGCTAGCCAGTGCGCTAACCACTAGACCAACGCACCGTGTTAAAAGAGCAACATTTCAACAATATTTAAAAAAAATTTCATCCAAAAATTTGGGTAATTCAGACGGTGCGACCTGGTTTTCGGAGACCCCTAAAAAAAAGTGTCCTCATGGTGGTCAGGATAACTCATGTTAGCTTTATCTGAAATTAAAAAACCAAATTTTTTCTCTTAGTAGATAAGTATAGCTCGTGATTGAGTGAATGATTTTGAAAAAAATTAAAATTCGAATTTTTGGCAGAGTTGTATGCAAAATAGTTCAATTTTTGGTAAAATTTACACTACGTATAGCCTTTCAAGAGCAGAATATAAATATAAAAATTCAGAAAATTAGAAAATTATTGATAAATCTTGATAAGATAATGTCAAAATTCTAAAATTATGCAATTATTTTAGCACGTCTAAAAAATTAATGAAAAATGACTTATTTTTGGGCGTCTAAAGGGTTTTTCCCCCTTAAAAAGCAGAATATAAATATAAACATTCTGAAAATTAGTCGTACTAAAGAATTATAAATTATACATTTATACCAGAAAGTCATACTAAAAGTCATGAAAAAATCCTTATTCCTTGCCTTAAAAATCCTTAAATGCCATGAAATTTCAGTACTGGTCAAAATTAGACACCCTGATTGTACGTTGAACATTTTTCATGTTTTTCAAAGGAATACCTCAATTAGATATCTTTATTTATTTGACAAAAAAAAAATCTTTGCCAATTCGATAAAAACCTTCCTTCAGATGATAGCAAAATCTTTAGTAATTCGCTAAAAGTTCTACAACGTTGAAATCAACGTTTAATTACTCGTTTTTTATTTTTTATTCAACAGCCTCTGGGGACCTTTTCACGTGGTGAGCTTCAACACAGTGGTGCTGTTGCTCATGATATCGCATCTCAAGGCGATATGCAGCGATCCTGGAGTCGTACCTTTGCCACAAACGCGTATGGACTTTTCGGACATTCACACCGGCGGTTCGGGCGTAAGCGACGATTGCGACGACGACGTTAATTGGACGGTTTGCACCAGGTGCGAAACTTACAGGCCTCCTAGAGCTCATCACTGCAGGATATGCGAGAGATGCATAAGACGCATGGATCACCATTGCCCCTGGTAATTGAATTTACAAAAGGGGCAACTTTTACCAAATACTTCGTCCCTTACTGTACCATTCGCCGTCTTTTTCTTCTTTTTTCAAGGATCAACAATTGCGTCGGCGAAAGAAACCAAAAGTACTTCATTCAGTTTTTAGTCTACGTCGGAATATTGGCCCTATACGCTATTTCTCTAGTTGTGGTTTCTTGGCTTTTCGACTGTCCGGAATGCAGTAACGACGTCACCGTCAAGCAGAGCAGAATGTGAGTAGCGCTCGTTCGCTTCACCATCGGGCTGAATAATACAGGGCGATTTTTAATATTCTTTTGTTTGGGTTTGTTTGGAATGATACGACTGGAATTTTACACGTAATGATACATTATCTTGTCAAGTTTGTGTATTTTTTTTTCATTGAAAAATATTTGGTTTATATGATGTTTAAGGGGCTATACCAGTATGACACTTTCAAAAAATCGATTTTTTTTTGTTGCCTTTTTCGACAGTTTATCCTGTAAAAATCATTTTATCTTGCAAATATCATTTTATCTTGCAAAAATCGATAGTTAAATCTTCAAACGCGTTTTTCTCGAAACGAGATTTTTCAAATTTGCTGACATTGTAACTCAAAGAGCAATTATCCGATTGACTTGAAATTTGAACTGAGTACTCTTGAATATATTTACTCTACAATGACGTAGGATATTATTGATTGGATGAAAATTGACGATTTGGCATTGAAAAAAACGACCATTTTTTAGGCATGAAAACAGACTTTTTTTTCATAACTACACCATTTTGTTAGATTTTGATATTTTTCGAAAATCCTACGTCATTGTACAGGAAATACCTTCCAGTTTAACATTTTTTCCTTTTTCGGTTTCAACTACTCAATCGGCCGAAATCATGTCAGCAGTGGAGGAACTTTTTTTTTTGGCGCCTCCGAAGGCAGCGCATAGGTCGCTTGGATCTCAATATTTTTCTATGAAAAAATTATGTAATATAGGTCAAATATAGCCAAATATATTCTTAATTTTCCGAAACATTTAATTGAGTACTTTTCTTCCAAAAAATTCCCGAAAATCACCCAAATTTTTAGCGTTCACACTGGTATAGCCCCTTAATTTGCCTTGAGACTGACCTCTTCGGTAACCACCCAGTTCAGTTCAGGGGTTGCGTGAGTTTCGCAGCCAAAAAAAACATTTTCTCTATTTTTTAAAATATAATATGTAAATTATTTTATTCAATATGTTAAGCACGTCAAAGAGCAACATTTCAACAATTTCAACTTCATTCAGTTTTTAGTCTACGTCGGAATATTGGCCCAAAAAAAAAAATCATCCAAAAATTTGGGAAATTCAGCCGGTGGGACCTGGTTTCCGGAGACCCCTAAAAAAAAGTGTCCTCGTGGTGGTCAGGATAACTCATGATAGCTTTATCTGAAATTAAAAAACCAAATTTTTTCTTTTAGTAGATAAGTATAGCTCATGATTGAACGACGAATTTAAAAAAAAATGAAATTTGAATTTTTGGCAGTGTTGTATGCAAAATAGTTCAATTTTTGGTACATTTTACACTACGTATAGCCTTGTAAAATTAGTTGTAATCGAAAAAAAACCTTCGTTCAATCACTAGTCAATGCTATTTTGAAGAAGTGTGCAAAATTTCAATAAGATCGGAGTCGCTACCGGCCGGTCTTTCCCAAGGGGGGGAATTACTAAAGGCTCTCTCTCTCCTAGACTTTTACTCCGATTGACTTAAAACTTTGGGAGAATATTCTAGACATATTGTACTATTACATAATAAAATTAAAAAATGGATTTTTTGAAATTTTCACCCCCACGTAACCCCTTAAATTAACTATTTGTAAGGCTAAACATGTACGACGTGATCTAGACTTGTAAATCCACGATTCGCCCAATTTCGACTAACTTTTTCCCCGACGATCAATTCAGTAATACCGTAACACAGCTCCCACAATAATCTCACATCCTCAAGGCTCATAAATTCTTTCGACCTCAAAGCTCAAAAATTGATCCTGAAAAAGTCGGTTCTCTTTTAGCCTTCACTGCGTCATTTTGGTTCTGGAGTCGGCGCTTTTCGGCATGTTCGTCGTGGCGATATTGGTGGATCAATTCCAGGCGATACTGAGCGAGGAGACGGCCATAGAGAGAATACAGGGTGGTCATCATCATCATACCAATCGTCCGACCCGGAGGACCATCACTCTGTTGTCGCAAGTTTGCGGCAAGAGTCATCCTGTTCTCTGGCTCTTGCCGTGTCACAATCCGCCGCGTTACTCCTACAGGCGCGACGATCGTCTCTTGGATCACGACGTTTAGATCGATCACGCCAGTTCTGCTACGTCGAGCGACGAATTCGCGATTCTGGTTGAGACGAAAAAAAAAAAAAAACGACAAAGAACTAATCTAGCCCGAAGGCTCGATTCGTACAACTGCAAAACGAATGCCTATAATTGAATAACATATCTCGTATATTTCACCCTTATAAATAGCATACAATTTTCTTTTCGTTAACGCCCGTTTTTTTTTCTTTCATAACAAATTTATCGTAACATGCGTGTATACATACGTGTATATAACGTCCATAGGGCGTGTTGAAAAAAAGATTCAGCTCTTACCCTTTCATGCAATATTAAAAACGCATAAAAATTTTCCGTGACTGACGGACCGAATGATTGACTGCCACAGCCAAAACTGCTGAAGATAGAAACATGAAACCTGGAAGATATGTTCCTTGGAAGGTTTAGGGGTGCACTAAGAATTTTTCGAAAATCAACTTCTAAGAAAGTGAAATAGGTGAGGGGAGTAAAAGTTTGTATGGAAAATTGCGTGAATCAACTTGAAACTTGGTATAAACATTCTTCAAAATAAATAACAAACGCGTAGACGCAGCGCTCGATCTTCCGTGTAAATTAAATTGGGAAAAAAATTATCGAGCGCTTAGACTTGAGTGACAAAGCTCAAATTTGCCATGCATTTTTTTCACACCCGATAATATTGTTTGAAGACGTAAGAGTTGAAGATATTTTTCTTTCGACACACCGTAATATATACGTGTATGAAGCGTGCATACGAAAATATATGCACATGTGTTCGCTTTCGTGAAATCCTACTGTCGTACGTTTTTTCTCCCTAAAGAAATTATCGAATACACGTAACTTGAAATATAACGTACGCATCAAATATAGATAGAGGGAGACTGCGCAATAGATCGCTATTCGTGTGTAAATTCTACTTAAAGAACAAAAAGAAATATATATATATATATTCTTCCCGGCTAACGTGTCCGAGCGTCCGGTCTAGTCTAGTATCTTTTGATGTGAGCGAACGAAAAATGTACGACACAAAAATCTATGATGTGAAACGTAATGAGAAAAGTGATATAAATTTAAGCGAGTCTCGACCCCGAAACCGAATAAGTTAACGAGAAAATTGGGGAGAAGGATAATAGGTTTTCCATGCTTATAATCGTACGTAAAATGACTGATTAATTCGCTCATCCTTTGTTTCTTCCTTACAATTTTTACACTGAGAAAGGAGAGAGCGAGAGAAAGAGAGAGCGAATAGAGAAGGCAGTTTAATTGATAATTGAAACTGGATTTATTTAATGATCGGGCATATATCTTTGATTTTCTTTGAAGAAGAAACAAAATATGCTTTTATTTAGGACGAGAGATCATATTGCTGGTGACCTCTCATTGTATCTAGAATTTATACACATGTTCGTAATAAATCTATGTTTTAATCTACTTTCCGTCTCATCTCTTATATACCTTTCCTAAAAAATACTGCGCGCTGTATCGAAGGGAGCGTCCTCAAAAAATATTATTCAAGATTGCATCGTTGCAAATAAATGAAAATTCATTTCTCTCGTAGTAGAAGAGCCAAAATCAATCTTCCAAAACTCCGAGATTTGCAAAAAAAGATACTCGATAATAGTAAAGATGAAGGAAGAAAAACAAAAAATGCAAACTTCGATATACATTACCGACGAAAAGTTTCCGGACAAAAATTCAAAAAAGTTTCGGAACGATTTTCTTATGCCATTTCGCCGATAGTTGACATAAATGAATTTAATAAACGGTATTTTGAAGGGGAGGAATTCACCTTTATTCCGAGTTTTTTTTTAAACATTTTTTACCATTTTTTTTTTTACGTCTAGTACCCTTTTTCGAAAACGACCATTTTTCGCCTTTTTTTTGGTTCCTTTTCCGGTGGACCCCGTTTACAGACAAATTTTTTTTAATGCATTTCTTTGATCGGAATCATGAAGAGGGAAACTCAAGCTTCAATTTTGTTTTTTTTAAAGCTTTGTGCGATTTTTTTCTAAAGATATTTCGATTAAAAAAAAAAGAGACAATTTGAAAAATAACGTGTAACGCAAAAACGACAAGGATTCAAGGAAAACCTCAAGATAGTACAAAGTTGAAACGGTTGTCGTTGAATTTTTTCAGATTTTTTTTCGAAATTTTTTTCACCTATTTTCGGTGAAATATTTCGGTAAAATCCGGTTTGTGGTAAAATTTCAAGAGAGGAAAAAATTTTGTTTTTCTATTTTCAACGTAATAGAATTTTTCCAGATTTTTTTTTCTCGAAATTCGCTGATTATGAAATCATCTGATTTTTTTACCGAAAATAGGTGAAAAAAAATCTGAAAAAATTCTCGCGAACTCAACGAAAACCAATTCAACTTTTTACTATCTTGAGGTTTCCCTTAAATCCTTGTCGTTTTCGCGTTGTTCGTTATTTTTCAAATTGTCTCTTTTTTTTTAAAAAATCAAAATGTCTTTAGAAAAAAAAATCGTACGAAGCTTTAAAAAAAAAACAAAATTGAAACTTGAGCTTCCCCCTTTATGATTGCGATCAAAGAAATGCAAAATTTGTCTGTAAACGGGGTCCACCGGAAAAGGAACAAAAAAAAAGGCGAACAATGGTCGTTTTCGAAAAAGGGTAATAAAAATAGTAAAAAAATTTCAAAAAAAAAACGAAATGAAGGTGAATTGTTACCCTTCAAAATGCCGTTTATTAAATTCATTCATGTCAACTATCGGCGAAATGACATAAAAAATCGTTCCGGAACTTTTTAAAATTTTTGTCCGGAAACATTTCGCCGGTAGTGTAAATTCGAAGAAAAAAAATATACTTTATCGACTTTAGTCATAAGGCACCGAAGTTTTCCATAAAAATTCAATGGACACAAACAAGAGGTATCTCCGCACCGTCTTCAAGGGCGACAACTATACTTTTTTTCCCGGATAATACTCGTAAAAAAGAAAATAATAAAATAAATCACGTTTAGCCTTTTTGCCTATTGTGAATAACGTTTAAGCGTGATAAATATTCAAAAAATTGTAAATTTCAGGTCAAAATAATCGGAGGTTCTTCCGAGGGTGGCAACTCCCTTGTCTCTTGAGTCTGAACTATTTGGCTGTCAATTATATTTCCGTCCGCGTCCATTTCGTCGATCGATATTAGAATATTGGAAATCGTTGGCATCGACTTGTTGCCCGCGTCAAAAATATTTTCCGATTCTGTCACCAGGACCGTCGAATCCTCCGCCTCGCCGTTGTCTTCTACGATCTGTAAGAATAAAAATAGAATAGAAAAATCAACTTCATTGAGATCTCGAAAAAAAAAAAATGGGCAAGACGCACAAACAGAAGTGGAAAAATCCAGAGTTTCTTTTTTGAAAAGTAATTTTCTAATTAGTCGCCAACAATTTCGGTTGTAATTCTAACTCAAAAGGATAAATTGAAGCTTCTTATAAGAGAAATCTTTTAAACAGAACGAGCACTCGAGGTTTTCAAAAATGGGCTCGTTGGAACAAGAACGCTAATAACGCGCCTGAATTCTAGCAGTGGAATGGATTTTGTTTTTTGTTGCAAATTATTACCTCAAATTTTGGAATACTCGACCCGTCGTTCACTCGGACTTTGTAATTTTTCGCAGGTGCCTCAAAGCTCTTGACACTCGAATTATCTTCCTCGATTCCCTCGTATCTCACCATCTGGGGCCGATAATAACCATCGTCGTCTCGCATGTACTGAAACCTCTTGTGACCGGCGGTTTGCAAATTATGCTCCTCGATGAGATGCTTCGTCAGGGTGTAGCTCTTACGATATTTGATGGGGCACTCGTGGCAACAGTACCATCGAACCCCGTCCGTGTGAGCTCTTTCGATGTGCCTGCGGCAGTGTTGGGCGTTAATCGATGAAATTTTCAATCAGTTCATTAATCGACTAAAAAAGTAATTGCAATGAATTTAATTGCAATTAACTATTAATCGCAATTAACTATTAATCGCAATTAACTATTAATTGCATATATACCCGAGCAATTAAATTTTGCTAGTTACCTATCAAAGACGGAAGCATTTTTGCAGGTGTAAGTGCAACCCTCGTAATTGCAGAAGAAATTTGGCCCGGCCGTATGAACAGTCATGTGGGAGTCGAGATCCTGCTGCGACTTTGCCGCGTGCGAGCACAATTGGCATGGAAAGGGTCTTTCCGAGATGTGCCTGTAACGTATGTGTTTGACCAAATCGGCTTTCGAAATGCAACTCATGTCGCAGAGAGTACACTTGTAATAGAACACGTGGAATCTCATGTGATCACGGAGTATTCCCTCCGTTGGATAAAATTTGTGGCAATAGGAGCATTGAAAGCCTTGGACTGAAAAAAAAAAACAATAGTAGGTTGATTAAAAATTTGCGTTCAATTTGCAGTTCCAGCAGGTATGAAGGTATTTCTTATTAGCCGTATTTTGTGGGCGCATAAGCCAGGGACCTTTTGAGTCATTAGTAGATCACAGTGGCGCTTAATAAAAATAAGTTACAATCAATTATTGTACGCAACGTGAACTTGAATGAAAAATTTCAACAGGTATACGCATTTTTCTCGAAACACTATTTTTGAAGTCGGTGGACACGATTTCTCAAAAACTAATGCACCGATCTTATTGAAATTTTGCATACTTCTTCAAAATAGCATTGACTAGTGATTGAACGAAGGATTTTTTTTCGATTACAACTAATTTTACAAGGCTATACGTAGTGTAAATTTTATCAAAAATTGAACTACTTTGCATACAACTCTGTCAAAAATTTAAATTTTTGGATGAAATTTTTGGATGAAGTTTTTTAAAAATATTGTTGATATGTTGCTCTTTTGTGTGCTTAACATTTTGAATAAAATAATTTATATATTATATTTAAAAAAAATAGAGAAAATATGCAAAAAATAGAATTTTAAAATATTTTTTGTAAATTCAAATTTGCGTCAATTATACTGCGTGCCGCAGAGCGTTTTAGATTCAACATGCCTCGCGAAAATGGCTCCAGCGTCACCATTTTGTATAATTTTTAAATTTTTAATGTTTAATTTTTTTTTGTTCACTTGAGGATATTATTAATAACATCCTTGAATACTATTATCCTCTTACTTGTCCTTCCACCCAAAAAAAAATCGCTTAATTTTAGACGTTGAGAGTGGTGTTACCCTCTAATAAATTACACGATTATTTCTCAACATTTGCCCCCATTGGAATTTGATAAATAAAATATTTTACCATCCAATGGAATTTGCCTGCGACAGTGATCGTGAAATTTGGTGTTAGAGGCGAAGGTAGCTCCGCAGTCGGGGCAAGCCACGGTTTTCTCCTTCGTGTGGTGTCTCACGTGATTCCTGAGTTTGTAGAGACTCGGGAATTTTCTCTCGCATCCGCTCCACTTGCACACGATACCGCCCTCAACTTTATTGCCCCTTGGATTGCATTCCAAATGCTGCATCACGTGGTACAGGAACAATTGATAATTTCTGTGAGTTTTTAGACAATTTTCCCACTCGCATACGTGAGGCCATTGCGGATCGAATATTACATTCCAGGGTATGGCTCTGTGGCATTTCTGAAAATGACACGATTATTATTATTATAAGATCGCACATATATAAACTTCCGGCGGAAAAGATAGTAAAAATTTTCGCAGCTTTACGACCATAAGCCGTCCTGAAAAATATATATATAAAAAAGAAAATTTCAAGCTCTAATGTCCTTAAGGGGTTACGAAACCTTGGCGCTCGAAAAAATGGGTATAACATTTTATTTTTATTTTGACTTGTTTCTTTGATTGTTTTGTAAAACGTTGATCAATCGGTCCGGAAAAACGGTTCGATGGATCAATTTGTAAATTCACAGGGCTATTGGGGGTACATTAAGCTGAAAACAAATTTTGTCTGTAAACGGGGTCCACCAGAAAAGGAACAAAAAAAAGGCGAAAAATGGTCGTTTTCGAAAAAGGGTACTGTCGTAAAAAAAAAATAGAAAAAATGTTTAAAAAACGGTATGAACGTGAATTCCTTCCCTTCAAAATGCCGATTATTAAATTCATTTATGTCAACTATCAGCGAAATGGCATAAAAAAACATTCTGGAACTTTTTTGAATTTTTGTCCAGAAACTTTTCGCCGGAAGTGTATATAATATAGTTTAATATATATAATAAATAAATAATATACTATATTATATATACACAGAGAGAATTAAGTGTTAAAAATTACCGTGCAGTAACGGTAACCAGATGACAACCCTGAAACATCGCTTATTATTACTGAGTAAAATACAGATTTTCACGAAAATAAAATAAAATTTCTTCTTCAGATAGAAAATTTTACCAGATTTTCTAGTAAATTTTGATGTGTAACAAAATACGCAAAACTTAAATTTAAAAAATATATAATATCAGCGAAATTTTACTGTGCATTTTATTATTTTATGCCTTTCAAAAATGTCTATAAAAAAGTACCGTCTTTATAACAGTTATTTTAAGATTTATGATAAAATTTAATGAGTGTTATAGGAAAATGTATTGTGCTCTCGGTAAAAATTATCGTGCGCGCTACCCTTCTTGTATAGTAAAATTTTAGCTACGTGTTTGAAATTTTCTGTATCGTGCGTTAAAAAAAACTTGTCGCATACGAATTATTATGCTTTTCTCACTTGTCACCACATTGAAATATATCACGGTAATTTTTACCGTGAAATTCACGACAAAAATTACTTTTTAATTCTCTTCGTGTAGTATTATATATAAGATACTATATTATAATTTATGAATGATTATAAATTATTATACAGGGTGAGGCACATAAAGCGTTACAGATCAATAGCAAACTATTGATCATATCCAAAAATGTTTCAGACAAAAGTATCAGTGTTCGAGAAAGCCGTCATACTGGACCACCCTATTTTTTTATCGGTGGAGGCGCTGAAGCTACGTCAAGGTCAACTCCACTTTTTTAAATAGAACCATGTATTTTTCTTCGATGACATTATTACCGATTTTAAGACGAATTCAGTGACCTACAACACAAGGTCATTCTAGTCACGCAAAGTATCAAAATAGTCGAAACATCGAAAAATATCGGAATAATCACTTTCAACTTCTTGGGCGTTTCTGTAATGTTTACGGCATTCCCCCAGCACCATCAACCAAAACTGTAAGTATTATCGCCTTCCTGTACTTTCTATGACCTTCAATGACCTTACGTTATAGGTCGTTGAACTCGTTTTAAGCTCCTCTTTCGTGATACAGAAAAAAAAAACATACCGATCCATTTAAAAAAATGGAGTTGACCTTCAAAAGTCCGAAGTACCTTCACCTGCAAAAAAACTATCATCGCTATCGGATGGCCCCTTTCGTACTGTGCAATTTCATTTCAGCAAATATTTCTGTGAACCTTATAGTTTCGAAGATATCCAAGGTGCTAATAGTTATTGATCCACCCTGTATATATTCTTCAAGACAAATAACAAGACGTATATTTTAGGATTTTTTTTAAACAACACCTAAAGCAGTATGCAACTTCTAAGTTTCTATGTTCCAAATTCTACACGAGCGAAGAAGTTAGTTAGAGCGATATTAGTTGCTTATATTTTCTCCCGTCTAAATATATATCCGGTCATAAATTTTCAAAGCCTTAGCGAAGATCAACGATTGACTCGGCGATAAAGTATCATAGGAATGCTTTCACGTACGGGCAATTTGATTCTTGTTTTGATGTTCAAGCCGATGCATTGCAATTTGGTGTGATAAGAGTGATAATTGACGTGACGAGCGATTTCGTCGCCGACCGAGCTCTCGAAGGCGCATCCTTTCCACGAACAGACGTAAGTCTCGCAGCCGCTCTCGTTAACGCGAATCTCCAAGTCTGGTATGTGTCGTGCTACGTGATCTACGAACTTGTCCAGGGAATTGTACCGTGCGGCGCAATTCTTCCACTTGCAAACGAGACTGAGAATTTCCTTTTTCGTCTGAACTACGACTCGACGACGCTTGGCGCCGCACTCGGAGACCGAATCGAACTCCGAGTCCGTTTCAAAGCCGTCCTCTTGCTCGCTCTCGTGTTCCCTCTTAACGCCCTTGTCCGGCAATTGCGACAATTCGCTCTGGGACTTGACCCAAGAGCCGCATCTCTCCTGAATCTCTTGGCTGGGCATGAACTTCTTCTCGTCCATTCTCAAGGTTGATTCTCAAAAGCGTAGTCCAACGCGTAAATTCGAAAATATTTTCACGTTTTTCAATGATATACAGGCGAATCGACGTTCTCAGCGTTTCTGGACAAAAAGATTAAGCTTTTCAAAAGGCCGCCAAGCCGCGAGTGCAGTGCGCGCAATGGAACGCCACAATGTTACGAGCGTCGCGAGCTTTGTTTTGTTTTTTCGCTTACGTTTTATCGCGCGATCCGATGAGTCTTGGAGTTGTCGAAAAATTTACGGGATGTCCCTCCCGAGACGATGTCCAAACGCTCGTCTCTCGCGAAAATTCGTGACAATTTTTTTGGGTAAAAACGTTATCGCCAAGTGCGTAAAAATACCTCACGAGCGCCATGACGCTCTTTCGCGAGATCGCGGACAGTAGCAGCGAGGTTTGCGTACATTTTATATCAGTTACATTCGATCGTTTCGCTCGGAATATTTTCGTCCGTATCGTCGGGATTTACGAAAACTGTGTATCCGAATAAATTGACAAATATTCGACGATGATCGCGTTACGGAGAAACACCGTCTTGCGACAATTTACGAGGAGAAAGAACGCGCGCTCGTTATGTCGCGACGAAACTGGCGGGACGAACTCGCGAGAACGAACTTCGGATTCAACGATCTACGCTCTGTCCTCGGGTTATTAATTTACGTTTTTTTACACGTGTTGTTGATGTTCTATTAATAAATCAAAGTATCAACGAATTTAGCGCTCTCTTGATCTCTCGCTGTGTTTACAATAACAATTAATCGTAAACTGTACGACGAAAAACACGACGCCTTCGTTTATTCGAGGAGCTGGGAAAATATCGTCTGCTAGATTTCTCCATAACTGATTTTTAAAAAATTATTGTTATACGTGTCGTAAATAGCTTTGTTGATATGTCCTTACGAACAATGCTCAGTAAATTGAAAAAAATTCTTTTTTTTTTTCTCATCGATTTATGAGCGATTCATTATTTATAACCTCCGAATTTGCCCAGAAGAAAGGAAAGCGCTGTACTTCGGAACAGTTTTTTTTTTTTCTCGAATTTGTTTCTTGCCTAGAATTTTAATATTTCGAATATGACGAAAAAACGTTCAACAATTTCGGAAAATGCGACATTGTTTTGTTCAAGACTAAAGTTCTCTTCATACACTTGTCAATTTTGGCGCATCTGTTTGTCAGAAAATATTCTTTTAATTCGTTGGTACGAAGTTTCGTGCAAACCGTTGTGTATTAAGGGGTTAGGTGGATTTTGAAGCTAAAAAAAGCATATTTTCTCGATTTTTTAAAAAATATATATAAATTATTTTATTCAAAATGTTAAGCACATAAAAGGGCAACATTTCAACAATATTGAAAAAAAAAATTCATCCAAAAATTTGGGAAATTCAGCCGGTGGGACCTGGTTTCCGAAGAACCGTCAAAAAAAAAAGTGTCCTTGTGGTGGTCAGGATAACTCATGATAGTTTTATCTGAAATTAAAAACCAATTTTTTTCTGTTAGATAAGTATAGCTCGTGATTGAACGAAGGATTTTTAAAAAAATTGAAATTTGAATTTTGGGGCCGAGTTATATGCAAAATAGTTCAATTTTTGGTACAATTTGCACTATGCACAGCCTTGTAAAATTAGTTGTCATAAAAAAAAAACCTTTGTTCGATCACTAGTCAATGCTATTTTGAAGTGTGCAAAATTTCAATAAGATCGGTGCATTAATTTTTGAGAAATCGTGTTCACCGACTTAAAAAATAGTGTTTTGAGAAAAAAGCGCATACCTGCGTCGCTCCAGGCCGGACTTTTCCAACGGGGGGAATTCCGAAAGCCTTTCTCTCCTAGACTTTTACTCCGATCGACTTAAAACTTTGGGACAATATTCTAGACATATTGTACTATTTGTCGTAGTTACGATTTTTAACAATATTTCTTACGCACAAACGTGTTAAAATGTGTATAACGTAGTATGAGAGTTCAGTACAATAATGTCCGGATAACGTTTCGGTGGGTTATTTTAATGTATGTCCTTAAGGAGAACTTTGAAAAAATGCGTCCGTCATCTTCGAGATTTAGCGTTCTAATGCCCTTGCTTTTGCACGTCGTCATCTAGGCCGATGACGGCGCGAGGCCACGAAACAGTCGAACCCTTGTGCTCGGTTTTGTTTAAGTCTAGGCGATAAGAGACCTGCCAAATTCGTTCGAAGCTCTCTCGTGCGTAGCGACGAAAATTTTCTCCGTCATATTAGATAATAAAATTTAAAAAAAATGGATTTTTTGAATTTTTTTTTGAAAATTAAAATTTTTTTACTCAATTTTCTGTCGGTATTTTATTTTTTATATTTTTTTGTGTCATTGAAATTTTTGTTTCTGTGATTCACACGATAGGTGATCATACTAAGAATATGTTGTGTCATACTAAGAAAATTTCAGAGCGATCTGAACCTTCGTTCAAGAGTTAGAACTTTCACAAGGTTAAAAAAAGTGAATCGTGGAAAAACGGCTTTGAAGTTGGCGGTCGGGCGCGCCGCGCGGTATCTATTACGCGCTCTAAATGCTGCAACTTCAACAATTTTTGGAATTTTTCAATTCTGTAAAGCTTAAAATATTCCTAAGCGTTCAGGCTAATGGAATCAAAAATAAAATAAAAAATGAAAAATTTTGAAATTTTTCGCGTATATAAGGCCTTGAGAAAGCCGAGATGGCAAATTTTTTATTCTTAAAATTTTCATTATTTTGGTTCAAATATCCAGAATCAACGGTCAAAACTTGGCGCCTCGGATATCGTACTACCCTCCCCAAACAAGAAGCGAATAGTCATTTTTGCGACGATTCTTGAGGTAAATAACATAAATTTTATGTTATTTTTCGTCACAGGCCAAGGGAAATGTGGAGTAGCAGTTATAAGAGTCTCGGGTATCGGAGCGTCAAGGGCCATCGAGAGAATGACGAGAATAAAGAAAGCTGTGCCGAGGAAAGCTCATCTCAGCAGAATAATCGATCCAGAGTCGAGAGAAGTCATAGATAAAGGACTTTGTCTCTGGTTTCCAGGTGCGATTATGCCCGGTCTGAATACAGTAGAACCTCGTTCATCCGAACTTTCATCATCTAACGCTGTAATACGTTCAAAAATGCAAAACTGGCTGACAATTTATTGTTGGACATACGCTCGTTTTTCATCGCAGGGCCCGAATCCTTCACCGGCGAGGACAGCGTAGAATTTCAAGTTCACGGCGGTCCAGCCGTACTCGCAGCGGTGACGAACGCCCTGTCGAAATTGTCGTTCAAGCCAGCGGAGCCAGGCGAATTCACCAGACGAGCTTTCTACAACGGCAAATTGGATCTGACGGAGGTTGAGGGTTTGGCGGATTTGGTGCACGCAGAGACTGAACAACAGAGAAAACAGGCGCTTCTCCAAGCGTCCGGAAGTTTGGCCTCGTTGTACAAAAATTGGCACGACGCGTTGTCCCATTCGTTGGCCGATGTCGAGGCGTACATTGATTTTGCCGAGGACGACAACATCGAGAGCGATCTGCTGGTGAATTGCAATCGAAAGCTGGTGAAATTGAGCGAGTCGATACGTCGCCATCTCAAGGATGATAGGAAGGGAGAGATATTGCGAAACGGCGTTAGAACCGTAATCATAGGCGAGCCGAACGTCGGTAAGAGCAGTTTGCTCAATTACCTCGTGCAAAGAAACGCCGCGATAGTAACTCCGATTGCCGGTACGACCAGGGATATTGTAGAATTGAACGCCAATATATCCGGGTATCCGGTGATTCTTGCCGACACAGCGGGCCTAGCCAGTTTCACACGAGACATCGTCGAGGCTGAGGGCATTAGGAGAGCCAAAGATTACGCTAAAAGCGCCGATTTCATCGTCGTTATGATCGACGCGTCTGCTTACGTCAAAAGTGGACTGACTGTCGAACGTTACGTTCACGATTACGTTTACGGTTTACGGGCTGGCGATTCGGTAATGAGAGACGGTAAAGTGTCGAGTAATTGTTTGATAGTCTTCAATAAGAGCGATCTCGTTGACGAAAGGTTTAAAAGGAATCTGGAGGAGCACGGAATTGTTTTGGTATCGTGCTTCAAAGAGGAAGGCCTGAAAAATTTGCTGCATGCCATGACCGATCGTTTTCGCGAAATGTAAGTCTCAATTTTTGCCTTTCGTTGAAAATGGAAGTCTTAAAAAACGCTGAAAAGCATTTCTTCTTTCACTCTGTTCGAAGAGAAAAGATTTCCGCATTATTTATAACTCGAGATGTGAAAAGTCGAACTTCCGCTTTGTGGATAGCCACTTATCGATTATTACATTATCGGTTATCTTTTTTTAATTACTAGCTTTTACCCGCGACTTCGTCCGCGTAGATTTCGGATATAAACTTTGTTTGATTTTCAAACGAAGACTGTTAAGTTGGTCTGTTTATCCATGACTTTTCTGATTTCGCCAACTTAAATTAACGCGGGACTCTTTTTTAATGAATTTATTTTTCGAAAATATATATTGGGAGTACAAATTCGGTTCGTTTTTTTGTGGTAAAAAATCCATTTATTTCAAAATAAAAGGTATGAATAGATTAATCAAAGTATTGTCCATCGCTGGCTACTATTTTTTCCCACCTCTCAGGCAATTTTCGAATTCCATCTCGAAAAAAAAGTCTCGTCTTTTGAGGCGATCCAAGTTTTGAGCCAATTTTCGATTTCTGCGAAAGAAGTGAACCGGTGACCTGCTAAATCCTGCTGCATCCGTCGGAACAACCAGTAATCAGAAGGAGAAATGTCAGGAAAATACGGCGGGTGCAGTAAAATATCCCATTTGAGCGTTTTCAAAAATTTTTTTACGACTTTTGCGATATGAGGCCGAGCGTTGTCATGCAGAAGAATAATTTTGTCATGTCTTTGCTCGTATTCCGGCCGTTTTTCTCGTAATGCACGGCTCAAACGAATCAATTGTAGTCTATACCGATCGCCCGTAATGGAATCGCCAGGTTGTAGCAGCTCATTGGCTCATTTGGCTGTCCAGGGCGAGGCTTGTCTTCAACGCTGAAATCACCGTTCTTAAAGCGTCGAAACCATTACCTACATGATTTAACAGTTGGAGCATCATGACCATAAACTTCAACAAGCATTCGATGCGCTTCAGCTCCACTTTTCTTCCAATTAAAGCAGAAAAGTAAAACTTCCCGCAAATGCTGCTTAGTTAACACAAAATTTGACATATTCAACACAGTAAAAAACAAGGTTTTTAATGGAACTCAAAGCGATATAAACTGAATGTTATTGACAGATGTCTAACCTCTCTGAAACCACCGAAATGAGCTGTCACTATGAAACATGTATAACAGCCAGAGCCATCTCTTGAAAATGGACCGAATTAATCTGTACTCCCAATATATATGAAGTTATAATTATTACCCGTGACTCCCTCCGCGTGGAATTTATGACGCCGTGGGAGTGTAAATATTTTATCCCTTTTTAAAGCATTTCCTTATAAACAATATTATTTGTTTTTTTTATTGGACGGCACCAATATCATCAGGCCCGTGGGCGAACTCACGCGTGAGCAAGCTACGAAAGATTTCACTCAAACCTAACGCACAGCAAAAATAGTCAGTCAGTCACGGAACAGTTTTATATATATAGATTAACTATTCCTCATATTAGAAAAAGGCCTAAAAATAGTTCATCCCGAGTTCATCACGGTTTCATTTGTTTCACTTGAACGACAATTGTTATGCTTTCAGATGCGGCAACCCATCACGGGAGAATCCCACGATAAGTCAGTCACGATACAGGAATCATCTGGAAAATTGTCTCGCGCATTTGTCGGATTATACGTCGATGATATCTCAGGAAGGATACGACATGGTGATAGCCGCCGAGCAGATCCGAAGAGCAATGAGAGAACTCGGTAAAATAACCGGTCACGTCAGCACCGAGGACATTCTCGATATAATATTCAAAAACTTTTGTATCGGTAAATAAAAACAAAGAATAAGAACAAACGAAAAAAAAAACGTATCGAAAACTGAAGAAACGAGTGCCCGGGAGTGAGGCACTTTGAAATTCCCGCGTCGGCGCAACGATGAAATCTCGTTCGGCGCAGAAGTGAATGCGCGGTAGCAAAACGTCGCGGGGTGACTTTCTTTCATCGTGCGGACTCTAACGTCGAAGGTTCGTTGGCGTTTTGTAATCCACGTATTTCTCAGGAATCCTTGTACTTCGTATACGCAAATAGACTCCTTTCTCATTGTAACGATCAGCTCTATCGATTTTATAAGATATTTAGGCGTGTTTGAGCGTGAGAAAAATTTTGCATCGCGATAATCCTCGGTGTGATCGTACATAACCTCCTTTCGTTGTGTTTATCTTGCAGGATGGCACCGAGATACGAGTTGGCCATTGGCCTCAACAAAGGACACAAAACAACCAAGATACGCGTCGCCAAAAACAAATCCGAGAAGGAAAAAACCGTTGCCCTCCGACCGGCTCGTCTCAAGGGGGTTAGTAACGTTCAAGATCTAATCCGATTATTGTTCCTACCAATTCGTCTTTCTTTCTCCCATTCTCTGACTATTCTCCGTTACGAATTCCCAATGTTTCCTTCGTCGTGCAAATTGTGCAACGTAACTTCTTTGATTGTCACTTCGTGCCGCAGCGTCTGACGAAACACAGCAAATTCGTGCGAGACCTCATCCGCGAGGTCACCGGTCACGCGCCGTACGAAAAGCGCGCCATGGAGTTGCTCAAAGTTTCCAAGGACAAGAGGGCGCTGAAATTCCTTAAGAGGAGGGTGAGTTTGGAATTTTGCCGTACTTTGTAACGATTCGAACATCCTGAAGTCAATTATGTCCTTAATTTGTCACCCTTGCGGCTCCAGTATTGATGAAAATTGCGGCAGGGCCTGTCCTGCTTTAACGAGTCCTGTTACTATTTTGGAATTCTGCAATTCTAACTTGAATCGGATTGGATCGACTTGCTATACGGAATGTTGTTGAGAATATTTCTTTGATGCGGATTAAGGGGTTACGTGTTTTTCAAAGCCAAAAAAAAAGCATATTTTCTCCATTTTTTTCAAATATATCAATTATTTTATTTAAAGTGTTAAGCACATAAAAGAGCGGTAAAACTTTAGAATTCAGCGCCTCGATTTCGCGGATTTTAAGGGTTGTATTCTACACATTTCAACTTCCTCTTTTCAATAATACCACCCTCGCCACGCGGAAATGTATAGTTTTCGAGATATTAATATTTCAATAACCCAACCTAAAAAACGATCTTAAACCATGTTTTCCTCCCTTTTTCGTACGTGTAAACAGTTAACTACTTATTATCAATTATTAATAAAATAATATATCAAAATATTTTGATACATTTCAAAATTAGTTTGGGGTCTGTGGGAGGGGCTCCGCCCCCCTGGCCCCCAACGGCGTTGAAGTTGGCGCTCGGGCGCGCCGCGCGGTATCTATTATTACGCTCTAAATGCTGTAACCTTAACAATTTTTGGAATTTTTCAATTTTGTAAAGCTTCAAATATTCCTAACCGTTCAGGCTAATGGAATTAAAAATAAAAAATGAAAAATTTTGAAGTTTTTCGCGTATATAAGGCCTAAATATTTTGAAAACTATACATTTCCGTGCGGCAAGGGCGGTATTATTGAAAAGAGAAAATCAAAACGTATATAACACAACCCTCAAAACCCGCGAAATCGGGGGGCTGAATTGAAAGTCAACCCAAAAGAGCAACGTGTCAACATTTGAAAAAAAAATTCATCCAGATATTTGGAAAATTCAGCCGGTGGGACCTGGTTTCCAGAGACCTCTAAAAAAAAAAGTACCCTTGTGGTAGTCAGAATAACTCATGATAGCTTTATCTGAAATTAAGAAACCAAATTTTTTCTGTTAGTAGATAAATATAGCTTGTGATTGAACGAAGGATTCTTAAAAAAATTGAAATTTGAATTTTTTGCAGAGTTGTATGCAAAATAGTTCAATTTTTGATACAATTTACACTAGGTATAATTGGTTGTGACCGAAAAAAAACCTTCGTTCAATCACTAGTCAATGCTATTTCGAAGAAGTGTGCAAAATTTCAATAAGATCGGTGTGTTAGTTTTTGAAAAATCGTGTCCACCGACTTCAAAAATAGTGTTTTGAGAAAAATGCGTAGAGCCCAAAGGCTCTCTCTCCCAGACTTTTACTCCGATTGACTTAAAACTTTGGGAGAATATTCTAGAGATATTGTACTATTAGATAATAAAATAAAAAAAAATGGATTTTTTGAAATTTTCAAACCCACGTAACCCCTTAAGATGAACGAATGTTTTCCAATGTCCACTATTTATCAGAGGTACACGGACCCGTAAATGGACGGGAGCTATTTTATATTTTAACCTTTTAAGGACGGGGCTGGTCGATATATCGTCCACCAGTTAGGCTTGGGACTCCAATTGAGAAATTCATCGATTTTATTGATATCTTTCATGTAAAAAAAAAGTCGGTTTTAATGGAAATTTCCCCGTCCTTAAAAGGTTAAATAAATAAAGAATATGAATTGTCGATAAAAACACGAATCACTATAATTTAGCCAAAGAATAGTGTCGTTGAAATCAACTTCTTAGTTTAAGGCTGTATTCTTGGGTGAACATCCATTTTCGAGGTCATTTTTTGGCAATTAAATTTAGAGAAACGATTAAACCTATAGTGTTAGTATTTCACGGTTATATTAATGCATGTTTGAAGTAACATGTTACATTTTTCCAAAGAATTTTATTCGAAATTGTACATGACATTTGATGTTTTGCAGATCATGTGGCGAACATTTTTTATCGTCGGGCGTTGTTATTGCGGCCGTCTTTATGACGTTGAATTTTGCATCGTTGAAATGCAATGGAACTGATTGTTTTATTTTACTTTCCCAAATTTCCCTTAGCAGATTTGACCTACAAAAATCACGTAAACATTTTTTAGGCGTCTTATTTAGCGATCTGCAACAAATTTGCAAAATATAATTTTGCATAATAATGCTAATAAGAAATTGAAAACAACTTTCGTTGCATTTCAACGATGCAAACTTCAACCTCCGGCCGTCTTTGTCATCTGAAACAAACGATTTTTTTCATATTCGATTCTTTACGAATGTGGTTATCGTTCGGCACTCTAATACACAAAAAGATTAGGTAAAATTTACGAAACGGCAGCGTTTGAAAAAGCGTACTCTGATTTTTACAATAATATTTGCACTTCCCACTGCATGGAAACATGGTAATTATAAAGCAATCAAAAAGATGGAGCGCCAAACGATAGCCCGACAGGTACTCTACATGCGTGGAAAATTGCAAGTCGATCGGCCCAGTAGCTTCTAATAAAAAATATATGCCTGACAGTGAAAAATGGGATTGAAGTTTGCATCGTTGCAAGCTTCATTTTTCTTTCTTATTTTCATTATTATTTAAGGGGTTACGTGGGTTTCGAAGCCAAAAAAGCATATTTTCTTTGGGGGAATTACCCCCCAAAGGCTCTCTCTCTCTCTCCTAGCCTTTTACTCCGATTTACTTAAAACGTTGGGAGAATATTCTAGACATATTGTACTATTAGATAATAAAATTAAAAAAAAAGGATTTAAACAAATGTTCAAACCCACGTAATCCCTTACCCGGAGTTTTATCAAAAAGAATATTAGATGCGAGTCAGAGAGGAAAATATTTTTCCTCTGAGTCAATGTTTTTGTCATTTAAATGCTTCCGAAGGATCTGGAGAAACGGAAGTCATTAGTAGCATCAACGAAATTTCGGAGTCTACATTTTTATCGTGTCTCCTGGATAGAACCCTAGATGTATATTTATTAAAAATTTTCAATACCTGTTTGGAAATTTACAGTTGGGAACCCACATCCGTGCTAAGAGGAAGCGTGAAGAGCTAGGTAACATTCTCGTCCAAATGAGGAAGGCCGCAGCTGCTCATCACTAAACGGTGTCCCGTATTTTTAAGAACGTATGTGGAATCAATAAAATTGAGGAACGTGCTGAACCTCGCAAAAAAAAAAAACAGGATCAATTTTACAACCTTTCATCCAGGTGGTCAGTCAGGAGATAATTTAAAAATTAGATGTAAGGAGCTCGCGGTAGGAATGGAATTTTTATGAAGTTTTCGTCATTGCGATGCAATCAGCATTTTTTTTAAAATTCATTCCAATTTTCGTTTGGTAGATCAACGCTACGAAAATCACTCTAAGGTTTGTTCAGGATACAAGAGATTTACGACCTAAATCTATATTTATAAAAATGAATGTTTCTCTGTTTGTCCCGTATGCGTTCCTATATCATTAATCCGATTGAGTTGAAACTTTGTACAGTTGTTGTTGGCACTTCCCTGAAGGTTTCTGACATAGTACCATCAACGTACAATAGGTGGCGCATGAGTCGTATCGGATAATTGTTCGTCTTCTATACGTTCGCGCATCGTTCATCCGATTGAGTTGAAATTTTGTACTGTTGTTGGTTGGCACTTGCGTGAATGTTTCCGACATAGTAACATCAACGTACAATAGGTGGCGCGTGAGTCGTATCGGATAATTGTTCGTCTTCTATACGCTCGCGTATCGTTCATACGATTGAGTTGAAAATTTGTACTGTTGTTGTTGGCACTTGCGTGAATGTTTCCGACATAGTAACATGAACGTACGATAGGTCGCGCGTGAGTCGTATCCGATAATTGTTCGTCTTCTATACATTCGCGTATCGTTCATACGATTGAGTTGAAAATTTGTACTGTTGTTGTTGGCACTTGCGTGAATGTTTCCGACATAGTAATATCAACGTACGATAGGTCGCGCGTGAGTCGTATCCGATAATTGTTCATATTCTATGCGTTCGCGGATCGTCTATACGATTGAGTTTAAAAGTTTGACAATTTTTGTTGGCACTTGCGCGAAAGTTTCTGACACAGTACCATCAACGTACAATAGGTGGCGCGCGAGGCCTATCGGCTAATTGTTCGTCTTCTATGCGTTCGCGCATCGTTCATCAGATTGAGTTTTTAAATTGGATGCACTGTTGCCACGCATCCTAATGATTTCGACAGATATGCCATTCGAATTCAAACGTTTGCAGTTTCCGGTGCGACTTGTATTTGAAATGACCATCAACAAAGCACAGGGACAATCGCTAAAAGTGTGTGGACTAAATTTGGAAAATACATGCTTCTAACATGGACAGCTGTATGTGGCCTGCTCACGCATCGGAAAACATTCTGATTTATTCGTGTACGCACCAAACGGAAAAACAAAAAATATTGTGTACCCAAAAGAACTTCAATAGACAAAATTAAAACACAGACACTTTCTTTCTTTGAGTGACATTGCAACGCATGCCGAGTACAGCTACTCTGCAATAAAACATTTGGGATGACAATATTAATAGAAAAAAGATAAAATCACTTTTGTTGTATTCCAATGATGCAAAATTCCACATCACGAATCTTTGCGACTACAGGTGTGGTACGTGTTTTTAATCCTTTAAAAACTTTATTATTTTTCGGATAACTTTTACATTTATTTTTCCAAATTAACGTATCTGAAACGTATTTTTGGCGAGTTTAATAGAGTTCAACATTTCTCGCGAGCATTTAGAATCGAGATAAGAGAGCAGTTTATTTTCAAAAATGAAGGCTGAAGGCTGGTATTCGGTCGGATGCATGCGCAATTCAAATTAGAATATGCAAATATCTGCGAATGTACATTAAAGTCTCACTCAATTTTCGGTAACTTTCAGCAACGTGTTTTCCGCTCTGCCAGCAGTTGTTTTTTCTGCATTATACGAAGTGAATTTGAGAGTCAAGCAAAACCATCGAAAAACGGTTGAAGGGCGCTTTTCTCCACATTCGCGTTGTTGTAATTCTCTAGACTATTTTTATGTCTCAAGTTTTTATTCTTATAAGATTTTTTTTAACACGCAGGAAAAAAATACAAAATCTACTACATTTAATCCACACTCGCATTTACGATCTGAAAATGTCTTTGCCAAAATTTTCCCACGCACGCCTCAAAATTTGCCGATATATCCAGTTTTATGTCCCGTAGTTTTTTTTTCTTTTAATTCGTAGCTTTGCTTTTTCTGCAAATCCAAAAAAAAACCTGCCTGTAAAATTGGATTACCCTGTTTCGGACTTTTGCCGATTTTTGGGGTCGCGTTTACCTAAAAAAGATTTAACGAATAAAATAATTGAAGAAAAGTTAAAGAAAATCCACAGATATTACACAAAGTGCAACTATATCATGGCATTGAAAATGTAATCAGACTTTGCGGGTGATAAAAAAAAAGGTACATGCAAATAATGAGGTGCTCTCTCTAACTCTTTCACTCTCTCACTCTCTTTTCACATTCTCACTCTCGCGGTCTCTCACACACATTCTAACTCTCTCACTATCCATCCATTAAACCCAAACAAATATAAAGCATTTTCAATGCTAAAAAAATCGGTTCGACAGCTTCGAGTCAATTACACGTTCTTCTGGAAGTTCTCGTAGAATTTTTTCTCCATAAAACCTTGTTGAACCTTGTAAAACTAATTTACTCAAGTGAAAAAGAGTACATTTTGTGGTTTTTTCTTTCTTTTTTTCTCAGCTTTCAATACGAGAAAGATCGCGTAAAAACGTTTATTTGTTGCAGTAAAAGAAAAACGGAGATTTATTCCCTTTTTCTCATCCATTCACGAAAGATAATTCCGAAAGGACGATTTCCTTTCAATTTATATTCTCTCTGTAACGATCCGCTGCGCGCTCCGGTCTTTCGTAGAAAGGATTGAAGAGACACTCGAAGACGTCATTTCGAGAGAGAGAGAGAGAGAGAGAGAGAGAGAGAGAGAGAGAGAGAGAGAGAGAGAGAGAGAGAGAGAGAGAGATGAAGAGATGGAGAGAGACCGAGTATTTTCCTAAATAATGAATCGTGTATACTTTATACAAGGTATTGTCTACCGGAACTCGACGTTGGAGCTCGGGCGAGCTCGAAGTTCTCTGCCCTACACAGAGAAACGCCGACCTTCAATACCGTTTCTACCTTGCTCGTACATTGACGTAGTAACCAAATTTACCCACCGGAGATGGAAGGGCCGTACGTGTGTTTGGGTTTAAACAAGAGCACATGTATTGAATCACGATCTGTGTGTTGGGTTTAAATTTCGTGTGAACCAACTTGTGGACCTCGCGAACGCGTTTCAACGCTCGCGTATACATTGTGAGGAACTTCTCATAATTCGTTTTCCCGTACATCCACCACGAGTTTGTGCTCGACGCGACTACAAACTGAGCAATTGACTGCAGTCTGAGTATGTACCTTAAAAAGGTACCTTAGAGCGGTTAGAAAAATGTGAGGAAGCGATCAGTCAATTGTGTATTGGGAATTATAAATAGAGAAGTGAAAAGTGAACGGTCGTAAAAACGCGCCAGGGCATATGAAGTCGTAAAAATAAAATAAAATAAAATATACAGCGATAGGGAAATGACTAGAGAAGAGTCGAAAAAAAGACTAGTAGCTTGAGGGGGGAAAACCCTTTAGACGCCCGAAAATGAGCCATTTTTTAGGAATTTTTTTAACGGTGATAAAATAATCGCAACATTTGAAGATTTTGACATTATCTTATTACAACTTTCAAGTGTTAATTTTTTTTTAACTGGACAAAATGCAGGCGTTATAAGGTATTCCTTTATGCATCTTTTGCGTGATATCGAAAAGTGCTCTATTTGTCTGATTTTTTCTATTGACCTGAAACAGAAATCGAAAATATTTTTTGATTATTGACATGTGTAGGGGAAGGATATACCTATAAAAATATCAAAAAGTATAAAATTAAAAATTATGTAGGCTTTTTAATCAAATTAGTATATTTTTTACCATTATCTCGACAATTGTTACCCCAAAAAAGCAATTTATTTACGCGATAACCTTAAAACTTTAGGTACATTCTTCCTATAATGTTATAGTGAGAAACCTCCCAAATTTTCAGTTGGATCGATCAATAAAATTTTTAAAATGTCGCCATTTTATTTCTTATAAATAAATTTTTCGTACATCATCTAGAAAGTTCAAAGCATGTTCCGTAATTTTTTTAACCACTTCGGACGGATAGTTCCGTCACAATACTTTTTTGGAAACTGACTGTGTAGAATCGACCCGAGTGTGACCACCGCGATTGAATTTGGATGTGTGACCACGAAGGGTTAATTATATTTCACATTTGTATTTCCTTTTGAGAACAATGATTTCAGAAAATAATTCGTTACCCCCATCAAAGCGAAGTAGAGGTTGTACCACGTGACATGAGAGCAAGAGAGCCAGCAAACATTTTCGAGCACGGTTCTCTCAGAGATAAATAATATTTAGGGCAAAAGAACATCGTCAAGCACTGCGTCAGTGAATTCTACAGAGCCTAATACTTTCTTTTTTCCTAAAAAACTTTATCATCCATGAGAAAACTCCGTTCGAAAATTTGCGAGGTTATGTCGACCTTGTACACAATGTTTAGGCATGTTTATCACTTTGCTGTATTCGCCAATGCGCGAGTGCCGTTTCTCGTCGCCAGAGGGAAAACGGAAGCTGGTCGGTTTATCAAAGAGCCGAGGCCATGACGTTGAAAAGGGCAAGATTTTCTTCCAGCTATATTCGAGAGACACTCTCTCTCTCTCTCTCTCTCTCTCTCTCTCTCTCTCTCTCGCGCGAGAGAGAGAGAGAGAGAGAGAAGTTTACGTGAACGCGTTTCTCCGTGATACAAGCAGCGTGTATAACGGATGGAATCTTCTACGGGTGAAGTGGTATTCTCAAGGAGCAAATAAATCACCGACCTTTTTTGCGCGCCTTTCTCATACAGGACTCGTCCCGCTACGAGCACACATATCTACAGATAACCATCTACATACGTATCTATGAGAGGTTCGTGCGATGCACCCAGCGACGTATAAATCCTGTCGAGGGGTTGGACGGGCGGACAAAATAGACAAAAACAAAAAACGAAAGAAAAACGCCGAAAATACGTTCGTGGAGGATGAACACATTTTCTCTCACTGTCTCTCTTTCTCTATCTTTGCGTAAGAAATTTTCTGGAAGAACGCACAACCATGGACCGAGATTGCTCGCGCGCTTTTTTGCCGAATTACTCGAATTTCTATTTAACTATTTCTATTTAATTAATCTATTCTATTTAACTATCTCTAATTTATTTCTATTTTATTCTATACTATTTCACTATTTATATTTAATTTATCCTATTTTATTTAACTATTTCTATTTAATTTCCTTTATTTGAATTCCTTTCAAATAAAGTTTCTTTATTTGAAAGGAAAAAAGTATCATGAAATAAAAGATGAGGTAGACTCTGTATACGATGAAGTCTTCCCTTCATTCACAGCAGTCAAGTATTGTATGGCCGAGTACGAACGTGGTCGTACGAGCATTTTAGATGAGGAACGTTCCGGGCCCCTGAAAACCGTTAAGGGGCCAGTCCACTTTGGAGCCACGAAAAAAAGGCTATTTTCGCGATTTTTTTTTTTGAGGATTTTATAAAAGATATGAATATAAAAGTTGTTGGACTTGATAAATAAAGTCTTGAAATACATTTAAAAAAAAATTTAATTTATTTTACTTCATTTTTAAGTACAAAAACTATAGTTTAACGTAACGCCTCAAAAATAGGTGGGCTAGCTAGCTCCATCACAACTCGGCAACGGCTTGTCTGAAACAAAAAAATCAAAGTCCATTAGATTCAGTATGACACCAGCTACAAAATGACCCTCGGATATAAAGTTTTATCAAAAAATAAAAAAATGGCAGATGAAAAACGAAAAAAGTAAAAAAAACGCGTTTTTTTTGCAGTTTTTCGCAAAAAAAAAAAGTAAAAATAAAAATTTTAAAACCATCGAGGGTCATCTTGTTGCGAATCGTATTTACAATATGTAGTTCAAATTTCAAGAGAATCGGTTTATTAGTTTTAGAGATACGATGGAGCTAGATTTTGAAAACGTTGTTTCGAGAAAAACGCGTTTGAAGTTTATACTATGAAAAACTCTTACCTAAACTCAATCGGTAATTCCTGCACCGTACAAAATCCTGAATGTATGTATTTAAGAAGCTTCTATTCTTGCCCGAGGTATCCATACTGTGTTTAAGTTTAATTAACCCTGCAGTGACCTTCAAGGTCAAAGGGGACCGGTGACTTAAGTACATATCTGTACGTAAAATTTCCCGCTCTATCGATTGTCGATGTCAAAAAAGGGGGTTCCCATTTAAAAAACAAAAGTTCACCTTGAAATAACCTTGAAGGACATCGCCAAGGTCAAAATGAAAGTCACCGTTGAATTCCTTGGGAAAAGTTACTTCAAGAGCGACCTTAACATTTTGGGAAATTGTCTTACCTGCGGAAATATTCAGCCGTCCCGTTACTTTTGTGACACCCTGTATAATGTCCATACTATACATATACAGCAATTAATCTGAAAATGTATATTTTCATCGAGAACCGTAGATTACTCGAGTAAAAGCGCTCTGTACTTACGTGGAGACCCAACCGGTAGCCTGACAAAGTTGATTTGATACTGTGAGTTTGTTTTCTCGTACGGGGAAACAAAACAAACAAAAAAAAAGAGAGAAACTTGCTCGTTTCTCTAGTCGCAAGGAAGCTCCACGTCCACGCTTCTACTCGACCGTTATTCGCGTTGAAGTATTACGCGCTTTTGGCCTCTAACAAATTTCATTTCCAATTCCAATTCGAACCAATCTCGGGAATTGACCGTACGTATACACACAGTTTTACAGGACATATAGAGACCGACCACCGTAATAGTCGTGTCAGTGAATCACTAAACGTGAACGTACGTATGCATGTATATGTACAGTTATATATATATATATATATGGGGCATTCAACGCCAAATCGACCACTTTCCGGCCCGACCCCTTTTGATTTGGCTGAAACTTTAATATGTCATTGTCTTCATGTTAAAACGCTTGTGTGATTAAAAAAAAATTATTACATAATCACAAATACGTAGTGAATTTTTGAAAAAATTGCGCGTTTTTTTTTTTCAAATGCTCATAACTCTCTGAAAAATGGACCGATCAAGATCTTTTTTCTTTTGAAATTCTTCGTTTTGAAATGTTCTTTATGGAAAAAAATATTTGAAAAATATCCAAACTCATCTTCGACATGATTTTTTAGTTTTTTGAAAAAAAAACGCGATTTTTTCAAAGAACGCCACTTTTGATTTTTTATTCTTTTTTTTTTTTTGTAAAAAAATATGATAAATTTAGCATTTTTTGCCGTCAGACCCAACGTGGTAGGATTATTTTTTCTATTTTTTTTCTAAATGAAGAAAGTTTAATTCTTAATTTTTTCCACATATAACTGTTTTCTATGGTGCAATAATGTCGATTAATGAGCTCTATGGTTTTCCAAAAAAAAATGTAGTGTACTATTTCATTTAGTTTAGCCGCTGAAATATTAAACGACTAGCATTTGTCAATGTTAAAAAAACGTTCCAGTTGAATCGTTTTTGTTTGATATGCACTGACGGTTTTCATCGTCGGAAGACTAAAATAATGCTGTGAACGCTCTCCGTGATCGATTTTCGAAAATTAAAACCATTTCACGAACTCAGCAGTTGCATTGTGTGAAACCTGGCACAAATGGCGGTTTTATTGTTAGAAATTTCTCGAATTCAAGAAATCACAAATTATGTAAATTATTTGAACGTCACACAGATAAATAAATTCATCATTAATTACTATTAAACAATTAATTGAATACCTATTCACTTCATTGCCCATTCAAGGATCCTTTAAAAATAATTTTTAATAATTGGAAAACTTTTTAAGTGAGTTAATATCATATACAAAGTATTGCGCATGATAGAATTAACCATTTAAAATTCTTTCATCACAGAAAACAGCTATATTTGAAAAAAATTAAAAATAAAAATTTTTCAATATAGAAAAAACAATAGAAAGAAAAATCTTACCACGATGAGTCGGGCGGCAAAAATTGCCAAATTTATCATTTTTTTTTTCAAAAAAAATTAATAAAATATCAAAGATGGCGGTCTTAAAAAAATGGGGGGTTTTTTCCGAAAAACTAAAAAAAGATGTCGAAAATGACTTTGAATATTTTTCAAATATTGTTTTTTCATAAAGAACATTTTAAAACGAAGAATTAAAAAAAAAAAGGATCTTAATCGGTCCATTTTTCAGAAAGTTATGAGCATTTGAAAAAAAAGGGTGTTTTTTTTCAAAAATTCACTACGTATTTGTGATTATGTAAAAAAATTTGAAAAAATTCACACAAGCGTTTTAAGATGAAAATAATAACATATTAAAGTTTCAGCCACATCGAAAGGGGTCGGGCCGGAAAGTGGTCGATTTGACGTGGAATGCCCCATATATATATAGTGGAATACACACGATTTTCTATCGATGTCTAAACCACTATACGCGAATGAACACTTCGTTCTGATATATCAGCCAAAAGCCCTGGGTGGTCATCGTGAAGCTTTAACGATAGCTCGCGCGCGTGTGTATTCCCTAGGTGTCGTTTACTCTCATGGAAATTGCGGAAGAGCTATTGGATTATATCGATCGATAAAACTTTTTCCATTTGATGGACTAAAAATATAGTTTCCAAGAAGAAGAAAAAAAACCATATGTATCGAGGTATATGTAACTAGCTTCCACCCGCTGCTTCGACCGCGTGGAATTTGGCTCACAGAGACTTCATTACCAGTTGCACCTCTTATTAGCGGTTGTTTTAAAAAAATCCTTCGAATATGCATTTTATGATTCGTTTTGAAGAATATATCGTTTCATGTTGATACGCGCAAGGAATACAATTTTCCAAACTTTTACATCCCATTTCATCCTCTTAGGGGTTGATTTTCGAAAAAATACTTTTTTAGTGCTACGAAAAAAAAAAATCAATGATTAAAATTACTCAGGGGTCAGTCGGCCAAACCAGGTCCACGTAATAAGCCTTCAGCTTTTTTTATAAAGTTGATTTTCTTCCATTAATTTAACTCTTCTTGCTTTTCGATTTTTTTTTATCATTGCAAATGCATGTCCCGTCTCAATCACTTCGAAAGAATTATTATGTACAGCTCATTAGTAATATAATAAAGACCCGTGCACAGAATTTCGATTAATTTTATTATTTCGCATAAATAAAATTCCCAAATATGCTTATTTTTTCTTGATTTAGAGTGGCCTCACTCCTTAGCGGGCTATTCTACTGTGAAGGCTAAAAAAAATAAGCTATTTTTCAATAATTTTTTTGTTTGAACACTGTGGCGTGTATCGGTACAAACCTTTTTTCGCTCAAAGGTACACTCTTCTAGAATAGAAAACATTTTTTTTGTTGCATATAAATGTATATTTATTTAACAATTTATAATTGTGTAAAGGGACGAACAAAAAGTATGTCGCCGGCGTTGATGATTTGCGCTTTCCAGGTAATCTGAAACAAAAAATTCAAAAAGATTCTCAATCTGCATGAGTGTCGTCATCGCCCGAACTAGAATTATTTAAAAAATATTTATTTTTACTTATACTTCCGCCCGAATTATGACGAAAAAAACGTGTTTTTCGAACAGTGTTGCAAAAAAAACGACGCCATTTTGTTATTTTGCAATATAAAATAATAATTCTAGCTCGGGCGATAGCGACACTCGTACAGATTAAGAATCTTTTTGATTTTTTTGTTTCAGATTACTTGGAGAGCGCAAATCCTCAACGCCAGCGACATACTTTGTTTTTCATGCCTTTACACGATTATCAATTCTTTAATAAATATACATTTATATGCAACAACAAAAATTGTTTTCTATTCTGTAAGAGTGTACCTTTCAGCGAAAAAAAGTTTGTACCGAACATGCAACAGTTTTCTAAACAAAAAAATTATAAAAAAATAGCTTATTTTTTTTAGCCAACACAGTAGAACAGCCCCTTAAATCGCGATGGGCGAATACTTAATCCGCATTTTCTATTGCTTCATTTGGGTCATTAAATGATTTTTTTTTTCATTGTAAAGATCATGTGCGGTTTTTAAAGCAAAGAATTTTTCTGTTTTTTTTTTCAACAATTAACAATGATATAGCACTTTGAAATAATTGTTCTGTTCTTCTCGCCAAAAACGCACCGAGAGCATCCGAAGTTACCCGAGCGCTCTGTGACGTCACCGCTCGAACGCCAGTATACGAACTACTCGTGTCGTACGAGTATTCTGTCAACGATGGCAGAAACAAAATCGTATACAGACAAGCCGTTGCCGAGTTGTGATAGAGCTACCTAGCCCACCTATTTTTGAGGCGTTACGTTAAACTATAGTTTTTGTACTTAAAAATGAATAAAAATAAATTAAATTTTTTTTTTAAATGTATTTCAAGACTTTATTTATCAAGCCCAACAACTTTTATATTCATATCTTTTATAAAATCCTCAAAAAAAAAAAATCGCGAAAATAGCCTTTTTTTCGTGGCTCCAAACTGGACTGGCCCCTTAACAACTCAATTGACTCCCATGAAGGTATCTACAATGCTCGTTTGTCGAATTAATCCGGTCAGCCTGGCGAACGATTGCGGGCTCGGCAGGGGGTGCTGAGGGTAGGAGGGCTGACCATCGGCATTAGAATGCTAGGATAGCGAGGCAGCATTACAGGACCTTCAATAAGAGTAAGAGACGAAGATAGTTGGCGTAAAACAGGAAGAGAGTGAGAGAGCAAAGGATGTAGAGAGAGGCAGAGGCTGAATGTAAATTCCTTCTAAGTGACTTTGGAAGTTCGCAGACTCCGGTCGCCCTCGCCCGAGTTTAGCTTCTATCATACTTCCTCTCACTCGTTTACTCTTGGCAATCCAGATTCCCCATCTTGTTCCCTCACTGGTATTCGGTTATATAGAATACTCTACGTGTACCAGATCCATGTACGCGTAGATACCAACGTATACATATATATATATATATATATATATTTACGAGCGAAAAGCAGCGTGAACATAACAGCTTATAGTCATTCCGATATCACGCCGCCAGTCTCCCTCAGTCTTCAACTTCCCTTCACCGTTCTCCCCCGTCATTGTCTCTCGCCTCGCGCCCTCGTAGCTTCTGGCTTGCTTGCGTTAGCCTCTTCTCGACCTCGCGTTCAACCGACTCCACCGGTTTGTTACTGTCTCGAGTTTAGCTAATTTCGCCACTCTGCCTGGCCCCTGGTACCCGCAAGCCCATTTAACCGCCATTCACGACACCTCTTCGGGCTGCCAGTCCCAGTGCGACGAATCCTTCCGGTTTATGTATGTATAACCAAAGGACTAGGTGCCTCCTCGTCATCTTTACAACCTTTCACCCCCTTTTCCCCGCCAAACCCCTGAGTTAGTCTTAACGCATCACCGTCTTATAGCTTGGGAATTGTTTCCCATGATTTTCCACGCTGCACAGATTCTTGCAGCTATACGCGTGAATGGATGTGTCTGTGTATTGGGGAATGTGGCTCTGAAGCAGTGACGCGTTCCCGTGCGGAAAATTGGCAGGGTATATACCAAATACAATTCGGGGCCTTCAATGGGTTATTTGTGGATTCCATAGTAGGGTTTTTTTTTTTTCGTAAGAGAGCCGGACCGGTCCCCTATTAGGGAATGGTAGGGTAGATAAGTTGACTAAAACTATGGTCTAAGTACGGAGACCAAGTAAAGGCATTTAAGGGGTGTAGTTGTCGATTCCCTGGTAGCGATGTCCCCAATACTACTAGACTTTGCTATTATAGAGGCAAATCAGTATAAATTGCTTGACTAAAGAATTTGTGGCATAATATTGGGAGTACAAATTAATTCGGTCCGTTTTCAAGAGATGGCTCTGGCTGTTATGAATGTTTCATAGTGACAGCTGATTTCGGTGCTTTCAGAGAGGTTCTCTGAGAAGTCGCAGTTACGAAAATTCTTCTGCTAGTCACATTTTTCTTACTTTTATCATTAATATTTTCTTCAAACATTCGGTGACTGTCTGTTTTTATTGTCGTTACGGAATCACTTTATCTCAGATATATAGATTTATTAAGGGGTTACGTGGGTTTGTAAATTTCAAAAAATCCATTTTTTTAAATTTTATTATCTAATATTGGGAGTAACAATTAATTCGGTCCGTTTTCAAGGGATGGCTCTGGCTGTTATGAATGTTTCATAGTGACAGCTGATTTCGGTGGTTTCAGAGAGGTTCGACATCTGTCAATAACATTCAGTTTATATCGCTTTGAGTTCCATTAAAAACCTTGTTTTTTAATGTGTTGAATATGTCAAATTTTGTGTTAACTGAGCAGCATTTGCGGGAAGTTTTACTTTTCTGCTTTAATTGGAAGAAAAGTGCAGCTGAAGCGCATCGAATGCTTGTTGAAGTTTATGGTGATGATGCTCCAACTGTTAAATCATGTAGGGAATGGTTTCGACGCTTTAAGAACGGTGGTTTCAGCGTTGAAGACAAGCCTCGCCCTGGACTGCCAAATGAGCCAATGAGCTGCTACAACCTGGCGATTCCATTACGGGCGATCGGTATAGACTACAATTGATTCGTTTGAGCCGTGCATTACGAGAAAAACGGCCGGAATACGAGCAAAGACATGACAAAATTATTCTTCTGCATGACAACGCTCGGCCTCATGTCGCAAAAGTCGTAAAAAAATATTTGGAAACGCTCAAATGGGATATTTTACCGCACCCGCCGTATTCTCCGGACATTGCTCCTTCTGATTACTGGTTGTTCCGACGGATGCGGCAGGATTTAGCAGGTCACCGGTTCACTTCTTGCGCAGAAATCGAAAATTGGCTCAAAACTTGGATCGCCTCAAAAGACGAGACTTTTTTTTCGAGATGGAATTCGAAAATTGCCTGAGAGGTGGGAAAAAGTAGTAGCCAGCGATGGACAATACTTTGATTAATCTATTCATACCTTTTATTTTGAAATAAATGGATTTTTTACCACAAAAAAACGGACCGAATTAATTTGTACTCCCAATATAATCCACTCAGTGAATTTTTTTTTTCCATTCGTCGGTTTATTAATAGTTATTTTCATCAATAATCAAATATTTTACTAGTGGGGTGGAACGTGTCACCGAGTTGTGGGGCACAATGAGTCGACTCTCAATGTTATCGGGGAAAAAGAGGAAACAAAATAGTGACGACTCTCCGAAGAAGCGCAGCGTGTCAGGGGGCACTGTGAACCACGTGCGATTTTTCGAAGATTTGTAGCTCGTAAATTCCGAAATTTGTTGTGTCGTACCGTGATTTATCGTTTCGTCAGGCCTAGAAAAAAGTCAATAGCAGCTCACAAAGAATTATTAAAAATAATAAATTAATTTGAGGCTTGAAACAAATTTGGGCACAGCGCAAAGGAAACTTTTGCAAAACTTCAGCAGGCCTACGGACACATTGTTTTGTCAAGGGCCCAGGTTTTTCGGTGGTTTAAAGGCGTTTCCATAAGGAAGAGAGTCGATTGAAGATGAACCATGCAGCGGAAGATCTTCGTCTTCAAGAACCGATGAAAATGTCGACAGAATCCAGGTGCGTTCAGATCGTCGTTCAGCCGTCTCGTGCATTCCGTCGACATTTTCATTGCATTCGCATATGGGCAGAGATGCGAATAAGGATGTACCAGCTTTTCTGATAATGTTTTTATTTTATTTTTTGTTTGAAATTTTCCAATTTTCACCATAAACTTATACGTTTTCTTGCGGGTTAACTGTAATTTTTCGTTTTTATTTCGCACGGGGGAGCGCAAAAAATAAAACGTGAACCCGAGCTTACGTGGCGATAAAAGGCTACGGGGAAAATGTTTGCGTGGTAAATAAATTGTGAAGAGGGGGCGGTACCGTAACAAAATACGATATTATTTAAACGGCCTTTCCGTGGCTGCAACGACATCCTGTTTGTACGTTTTATTATTAATGTTCAACGGTGGGAGAAATGTCGGTTTAGGGATATATGGCACGGGTTGAGGGCGAGAAGGGGGGAGGGTGGAGTTCGTTTTCTGTTTCGGCGAGACGAGCCGCGACTATCGATCACTCCGGGAGCGGATGCAACTGCTGCGGTTCAGGGATAAAAGAGAGAGAGAGAGAGAGAGAGAGAGAGAGAGAGAGAGAGAGAGAGGCATTGCATTTGACCTCAATATTTTCGACAAGGCGCGCATGAAAACTCAAGCACGATTAAAAAAACAGATTCGAAGGTTTACCGTCGCTTTCGGCTTCTCACCAGTCCCACAAAATCTATAATTCCCCTTTCGATCCCGCGGATAATTAAAAATCCGTCGAGTCTCCTGAAAAATATAAGATACAGCTCCCTTCCTCCCTTAGAATTTAAATCCCTTTAGGAATTTAAAGAATTTCGTAGCATCCGGTTCTTTGGGTCGAACAAAAGTCAGGCTATTGAAACAAAAATTTCAAAAAGATTCTTCAAGTTTAATGTTTAAAGTCTCTCGCATCGTAGGATTTTTTTAATTGAATTATTTTTTCATGAAGCCCGAAAGGTCGAAAATTTAGGTTGAAAACTTAATGTAAATTCATGTCAGGCATCATTTTGTGTAAAAAAAATTGTTTTCCAAAAATCCTACGATGCGTCGGGCTTTATACATTACATTTAAAGAATCTTGTCGAAATTTTTCTTTCGGATCAACCGACTGAATGCAATCATATGGGGATCGTCAGGGAGGGACATGTTTTATGGAAAATATTAGGTGTATGACTTGATTTTTACAGATTTTCCAGCAAATTTATTTGATATAAAAAAATAGAGAACGAACTTAATCTTGGAAATATTGTCCATCGTTTTCTATGAACTTGCGCCATCTCTCAGGTAACATACGAATGCCATCGCGAAAGAAACTTGCAGGCTTCGACGCAATAGAGTTATCGACGAATTTACGCACATTGTCCAGCGTTTTGAACTGTTTATCCACTAAGGCGTGCTGCATTGACCGGACAAAATGGTAGTCGGATGGGGCCAAGTCTGGTGAATATGCCGCGTGCGGGGGAACTTCCCATCCCAAGTTCAAGAGGGTCTTCTGAGTCGCGCGAGCAACGTGAGGTCGAGCGTTGTCATGCAGCAGTATGACTTGCCTGCTTCCTTGCCCAGTAAATAAGCCTTTTCTGATCAAGTTCTTCGCTCAGTTTGTTCAATTGTCGGCTGTAGCATTGCGCAGTCACCGTCTGACCAGTTTCCAGGAGTTCGTAATAAAGCACACCCTTCATATCCTGTCCAGGGCGCGGCTGGTCACTAAGATCGAAATCACCACTTCTAAAACGTTTGTACCAATAATTACACGTTTCATAAGACACAACGTCGCCACCACCCAAGTAGCAATTTTCAAAAAGTTGTCCAAGAGTCAGCTAAACGGGTACCAAATGTCCGCCCGAAGGTTACCTCGAAGTTAACAACCATTCACAATGATAACTGTTGGACACATGATAACTTGTAGGTAACTTCCAAGCGGACATTTGGTGCCCAATTAGACAACTTCTGGGCAAGTATCTAGAAATTGCTACCTGGGCAAGAACACTACAAATTGATTCCCGTGCTTTAGAAGCATTTTTTTCTTGTTGGAATTCGTATAAAATGCAGTGCCGAATGTGCTGTTTATCAGTTGCCATCGTGAACTCTGCTATTCTGAGAGGTTATGTAACTCACGTAGACTTGTCGTTCGGTGTTCTGAAACCTTGCGTCCGATCCTTTCAAAACCACAAAAGACCGCGAAAATATTACTATTTTAAATATAATTTTAAGCTCGAAGAAGAAATCTGTAAAAATGAAGTCATACACCTTATATATATACTATATATTAATAAAAATATATTTATAAAAAGTTTGGTCAAAAAAGTATCTTTCTTCTACGGACTCCCGTAATTGACAAATCTTCGAAAATATTATTCGGAAGCATCTCATTTGCGCTATTTATTCCGGGCTGCTATTTCACTGGGGAATCAAGCTGACGCTCCGCGATGAGCCGGGCGGATTCTCCGTTCGTTCGTATAAGCGAATTGTGCTCGCGTCAAGGACTCTTCGGACTATTAAACACCGACACCTGATCGACCGATTATTATCCATTCCTGTATGTGTGTGTGTTTGTGTGTGTGTGTGTGTGTGTATGTGTATGTGTGTGTGTGTGTGTGTGCAAATACGTACGCGGATGTGCACGTGTAGAATCTCGGGGGTGTTGGTCGTGTGGATTAATTCAAAATGTGCACAAGTGTAGTGTAGTATATCCCGCGAATCCAGAGCGATATTGGCGATTAACCCGCTGATAACTCGATAGGCATGACCTCCGACACTCGATTGCTTTTGACCTCGTGGGACATCGTCCCGCCGATCGGTCCGCGGATGTGAAAACATCTCTGACAAAACTCGATTTCCGAAGTTTCATACATTTGTGTAGATTCGTCATATTAGGGATGGAAACGACGACGTTGCAGTTTGCATCCTTTGAATGCAACTCGATGAATGAAACGGTATTTTAAAGAGAGAAGGATTACGAAAAAAATGAGTGAAGAGCAAAGTTTCAAATAAAAACAGAAAAAAAATCACGGACGATTCATCAAAGCCACAATATTTTTGCTAAAATTAAAAAAAAAAAATTGAATTTTTAATATATTTATCATATATTTAATTAATATCTTAATTAATTTAATTAATATATAAATATATAATATACACTCAGCAAAACGATTAAAGGAGCAGAAAAATTTCACAATTTTTTCAGTGATTTTTGAAAGGCCGTAACTTTGTGAAAAATGGTCGTATCGGGAGAAGAAAAAAAGCATTTTGAAGCGTGAAATCGCTAGTTTAAGAATCTCGCGGAGAATTTTTTTTTGAGTATCATGCTCCGCGCTGTCATAAGAAATACAGCGAGAAAAAAATTTTCAATTTTTTTTTAACATCGTCCATTGGCTAAAAAAATGTTCCTGGCTGATTTAATATTTGGGTCTTTTAGCCTGATTCTTTAGCTTCAATTTGGTATTTTGTTGCTCTCTGTACGACCATTTGTCGCTGAGATATCGCCGATTGAATGGAAAGTGAGCTTTTTTTTTTATCA
>OZ010717.1:28411705-28444181 GCA_963932345.1 Ophion ventricosus
AGAGCTAAAGTATAATCTGCCAAGGGTATAAGAGGTTACGTGGGTTTGAAAATTAAAAAAAATCCATTAAAATTTTATCTAATAGTACAATATGTCTAGAATATTCTCCGAAAGTTTTAAGTCAATCGGAGTAAAAGTCTAGGAGAGAGAGCCTTTGGGAATTCCCCCCGCTGGGAAAGACCGGCCAGGAGCGACGCAGGTATACGCATTTTTCTCAAAACACTATTTTTGAAGTCGGTGGACACGATTTCGTAAAAAACGAATGCACCGATCTTATCGAAATTTTGCACACTTCTTCAAAATAGCATTGACTAGTGATTGAACGAAGGTTTTTCTTTTCGATTACAACTAATTTTCACAAGGCTATACGTAGTGTAAATTGTACCAAAAGTTGAACTATTTTGCATACAACTCTACCAAAAATTGAAATTTCAATTTTTTTTTTTAAATCCTTCGTTCCATCATGAGCTATACTTATCTACTAACAGAAAAAAATTGATTTTTTAATTTCAGATAAAGCCATCATGAGTTATCCTGACGACCACGAGGACACTTTTTTTTAGCCGTCTCCGGAAACCAGGTCCCCACCCGCTGAATTTCCCAGATTTTTTGGATGAAATTTTTTAAAAATATTATTAAAATGTTGCTTTTTTATGTGCTCAACATTGCGAATAAAATAATTTATATATTGTATTTAAAAACAAATAGAGAAAATATGCTTTTTTTGGCTTTGAAAATCACGTAACCCCATTTTTTTTTTACTTTTACGGCGTAGATGTTAAACATTTTTGACAGGTTACAGAGGAGTCCAGGAAGAGCTCATTGAATTGCGTTTGAATCTGCTTCTCTTGAGACGTTTTGATGTAAAAAGACGATTTCATATACTAAAAATCGGGGGTATCTCTTCTATTTGCAAATGGCACAAAAACTCAACATCATTTTTCCTCACTTTTTCAACTACAGCCTCCGTGCTGTATTCAGCGCATTATTTTCTTCGGAGGGCACGAATGTCCGGTCCTCCGTCACGTAGTCGAACGTCGATTGTGAAAATTTCGAGTCATTTGGTCAAGGTGTTTTTTGAAGAAAATTGTAAATACATTTCATGGATTTCTTTAGCAAAGAAATGGTGCATCGCTTCGCCTTAAGAGCCTTCAAGATTCTCCAAGAGCCAATATCTTCCCACTAACATTCATCGTCTATATCAGTAGCACGATGGTGTATGGAAAAAATGTTGCTTTTGACACGATGGTAGAAGCTGTGCTGTGGCACAGCTTCCTCGTGACTTTACCGCCGTCCTTCTCGTATCAACGTGCCCAGATGTCAATTATTTATCTATACATCGCGAAGCGATAGAACGAGTGGTCCATTGCGGCGGACCTCGCGAAAGCAAATGTATATATAGCGTGAGGTAAGTGGGACAACGAAGGGCCAAGAAAAAAGCATTGACGAAGAAAAGAGACGTTTTTTTTTCCCCTGATAAAAGGTGAAGGTAAACGTCATGGCTGCTTGAAATATTTATGGATCCTATAGAAAATCCTCTCAGGCAGCCACTGCAGTTACATTCCCCCATTTACTTCCTCTCCTCGCTACCGCCCTCTGTTATCGATATCTCCTTTGATTTTCTCTCACCCCCGCCTCGGGTGCTTTGTATACGATTGAAATAAATCGAAAAACCTTCCATCACGATAAAACGAAGGGTGCTTTCACGAGGACTTTCGTCCAACTGAAAAAGTATACGACCGATAATTCATATGGCGTTTCGTTCTTCCCGCTCTGTTCAACCTTGAATTCATCATCGGAGCGACGGAACTTCTCTCTGCTTAGCTTAATCCTTTTTTTTTTTCTTTTCTTTCACTTTGCCACTCTGTCTTTCGATCTCCCGATATTTCTTGTGGTTTTATATTGAATTATTTCACTTCCGTTTCCGCGCTCTCTCGCCACGAGAAAGTATTACCGTGAAATATATATATATATATATATTCGGCTATATTTGTTATTACGGGTTGCTCCCTTAACTATTTACGAGCAGCGCCAACTATACATGTATTGTTCAAAAGCGGAAGTACTTCGTCAATAAAATAGACAGTAAGGATAAAAACTTTCAGCCATTCGCTGTGGTTTGCCATTTTCCTCCATTTGCGGAAAAAAAAAACCATAACGATATTCCGATGGTATTGGGTGTCGGTTTTGGCTGGGACTTCCAATCATCGTATCGAATTTACAATCTTTCATTGCAGTCTTGCAGTACGGTTTTACGATCTTCTGCGATCCTTCGTCGAGGATGACGCAGTCGACCGGAGTATATAAGACAATGCTACCGCGCGATGAGAAGCAACATTTTTATCAATGACAATTATCATACTTCGTGACGTGGCAAAATTACTGAGGATTATTTTTTTTTTTTTCGCGGGTACCCGAGTACTTTAACGCGATTTTATTTTTCTTGGAGCATATTTATTATGAAAATTCTTGCTGTTTGGCGATATTTTTTATTATTATTGTTATTATTTCTTGTTTCCGGCGGATGGCATCCGTTGCAATTCCTTACAGGCCCCTTAGAGTGTCGCACGCAGCCACTCACTTCCAATGCTTGTGTCTCATATGACACTAGCATATGGTTGACGCATATGCGTCAACCATATGAAGTGTAGTATACACTGACAGAAACATTCTTTTCATATTAATTAGATGCGTCTACTTGATTTTTTTTCAATTTGAATTAAGACCTTATATACGCGAAAAATATCAAAATTTTTCATTTTTTAATTATTTTTGATTCCATTAGCCTGAACGGTTAGGAATATTTTAAGCTTTACAGAATGGAAAAATTCAAAAATTGTTCCAATAAGGTAAGATTGCATTTATAATAGATACCGCGCGGCGCGCCCGACCGCCAACTTCAAAGCCGTTTTTCCACGATTCACTTTTTTTGAACCTTGTGAAAAGTTCTAATTCTTGAACGAAGGTTCAGATCGCTTTGAAATTTTTTACAACATATTCTTAGTATCATCACCTATCGTGTGAACCACAGAAACAAAAATTTCAATGACACAAAAAAATATAAAAATACCGACAGAAAATAGAGTAAAAAAATTTTAAGTTTCGAATTTTTATTATAATAATTTTTTTTTATAATATTTTTGGTTCACACTGAAGATACATTCATTATGCAATTATAAATATGTTCATTTTTTTTTCAGACACCCACATCGATGCCGAGAACTTTCACCATCAACGCGCGCGCAAAAAAAAATACATTGCTTTATTATATTATATCTCCGCCATTTGTTAATATTTCTGATTTTTTTTTTACATATACTTAACTGCATAAATGATCTGTAAAAAAAATGTTGTCAATATATGCGTCATTTTTTTTAACCGCGTGAGAAAAGTACCTCGAAAATCGGCGAAATCGCGTATATAAGACCTTAACTAGATTTATCGCGAATAGTAAATTGAGTACCAAGGAGACTAAGTGGGCATAAAAGCCCTTGTATTCGCGGTGCACACGAGTATTATATATCAAAAGCATGTTTTCCGAGCGTTTGCATTATGAAATGCATAAGTCTGCAAGCACTTGAAGAAGGTGTATCGCATCACGGAAGGTGTGTCGCACATGGAACCTGTGTCGCATGCGGCACGCGGGGGTGGAGGGGCCGGAGCCCTTCCCCGTAGGGACGAAACCAAATTTTGAAATGTATTAGCATATTTTAACATATTATTTTATTATTAATTTAAAACGAGGCATTCACCGTTCACACCACGAAAAAGCGAGGAAAACATGTGTCGTCTTTGTGGCGGCTTCCTTAAGGCCATGTGTCACACGTCCAGTCGGTAAAATCTCTACTGCCAAGTTTTCTCCTAGACGGATCATATTTCGGGCAAAAGAAGAGAAAACGGTTGTTCGTCGTTCAACAGAGCGGAACGTGTTTCTTTTTCTTTTTTCCCAAAAATCAACCGTTTCAGAAATCATTGGGAATCTGCAAATCAGCTATCTCTCCTCGCACTCATGGCCGCTCGGGTCGGTGTGACACTTGGCCTTAAGACGGAACGGTATCCCGGCTCCGCCGTATGTCAGATCGGGATAGTAGATACCCACGGATTTCCTAAACGGCTCTTCAGAATTTCACGAAATTTAACCAGACAATGTCAAATTTGTAGACGAACGGCTGTCTTCTCATCAAATTTCTTGTAATCAAAAAAAAAAAGTAGATTGTATTACCATGCTGAAGCTGTGATGGAAATGATTTGAAATAAAAAGTTTGGCTAATGTCACGACTTGGAGGGGAGAAGAGCCGCGTAGCCATATCAAACACACCATTTGGCACCTGAATCATTCGATTCCATCAGATATTTCAGGAAATCCGTGGGAATCTATAATTACTAGGTAATTGTTTACGATTTGGAGAAAATCTCCCACGAAATCGTACGCGCTACGAAAGGTCAGCCCGCAGGAGGATAACAATCTTCAACCGCGTGCGGCCGACGTAGTGAATGCACACCGACACATGCACACATGCGTTGCGATACAGTGCCTTTTCGCGTTCCGAGACGCACGAAGGCGTTTACAATCTCACGGTAGGTGACAGAAGCTCGCACGAGTTCTGCCCTACCGACTCGAGCCGGGCTCCGTCGAAGTTTTGCTTTGGGTACCGTTCCCTCTTAAGGCGAAGTAGAAGGTGTACCACGTGACATATGAGTGCGAGAGAGATAGCTAAAATTTCGAACCGAGATTTCTCAAAAATGAATAATTTTTTGGGCAAAAGAGAAAATCATCAAGCTCTGTGTCAGAAAATTCTCCAGAGCCTGATGATTTGTTTTTCCTCAAAAACACAGCATCAGTTTTCTTCAAATGAAAACAAAAAATTAATGCTATCCGCGAATGCTCTTTGTACGGTATAAATTTCGACATACTGAACACAACAACACAACACTATGCAGACACTTTTCTAATTTATCACTCGTGCGCGTCTCACACTTGTTGATGTTGAACAAAATGGCGCAGCGTCAAATCTTTATAGCCTGAACTGCATTGGTGCACCATCTGTTGTCTGAAATTCGCATTTCATACTTGTACACCTGGTATTTGATTTGAATAGATCCTATTTGAATGAAATATTTTCTTTTTACAGTGTATCAAGTGAAAGCTGAGACCTACAGAGGCGTACGCCATCTTATCGTCAATATAACGATCTGATATCAGAATCCGATGGTACCAAAATGATCTAACGTTTGTCTCGGCTGCTTCGGCTCGGAGTTTCCGTAATTGGTAATGCGAAAAAGATAAGTCAAATGCCGAGACAACGAGGCGGAAAGAGCGAATAACATAGTGAAGAGCAGCAACTAGAGGCGTCCTAACGTCACGTGCTCCACTTTATCCCAATTTGTGATCCAGAAGGTGAAGCGAGACGGAGGGCGAGACTGTTGATCAGGGAAGAGAAAGGCGAATGGGCCGCGGCGGAAGGAGGGGGGGGGGGCGTAAAAAAGAGGGTTGACAAAAAATAAGGAAACATGAGGCGAGCAGGAGTAAGGGCAAAAGAAGTCGAAAGAAAGTTACGAAAAAAACAGGGAAAGAGATGGAAGAAAAAAATGTTAAAGTAAACGCCGCCACGCTCGGCAGGAACACACACAGTGCATCGCCGAGCTTGCGATGCTTTTAACTTTGCCCATAAATTTATTTGCTCTCCTCTGTGATACCGCTAAAGTTTCGTCAAGGAAAGCTCTACGACCGTTTCGCACGGGAGGCCGAGCTGCTTTGGACCGTTTCTTCCCCTGCTCCCTCCCTCCCTCTCTCACTCTCTCTCTCTCTCTCTCTCTCTGTCTGTCTCTCTCTCTCTCTCTCTCTCTCTCTCTCTCTCTCTCTCTCTCTCTCTCTCTCGCTCTCTCTCTCTTTCTCAAGATTTCCATTTTTTCCTTCCTTTTTTATACCCCAAACATCCACCTCTTACGTCTCTTTCGTCATGGTGCGGAGTTTGACTTTGACCCGGTCCATGCTCTCTTCATCGTTTTCCGCCATATGTACTCCCTCATTTGCTCCCTTCTTCACCGTTCCTTTTCAAGGGAAGGATAATATGTAGAAAAAAAAAACGCTGGAACTCAGGAAATAAATAAAATATAAAAAAGACTTAAACTGCCAAAAAAAAATATTTAATTTTTATAGGATCTATTTAAATCAAGTAGGTTTTTTTCCTTGTCTCGCGGCCTACTACGACCCTATTTGTTTCAAATATATTTTTTTTTGTTCTAGCCATTCTTTTAAAATATTAAATATATTCAAATGAAATAAATAGAGATTCACATCAAATAAATAAAGATAAAATACGATATATCGCACGAATACGAGAAAGGAATATAGCTTCATGATATGAAAGTGCGGTGAAAAAAAATTTAACTTATTTTTCTTTTTTTCACTAATAAGGCTGTTATTTGGAAAAAAAGAAAGGTATCATCGTGCCTTTTATTAACAGGCGCCACTAGTTACGTATAGAAAAACTAACCATTTTCGTCAACTGCAGAATGTTACAACAGTCTTCTAATGAAAATGAAGCCATGAGATTTTTGAGAGACTGGTTTGTGAGACTAAAACCGAATTATAGATTTATTAGGAATAAGTGAAATATTTAGTTATTAGACGATATTAAGGCCTTAGGCCACTCCAGAGGCCAAGAAGGGCATATTTTGTGATTTTTTTTTCAGCGAAACCATAACATAAAGCGGATTTACGAAATAGGGGTTTTATTATACACGTAATTGACTATACAAAATTATTTTTTCACAGCGATACATGTAAAAATGCCGACTGTGCAGTATTTTTCCGATGACGCTTTTATTTCTGAAAGGTCAACGGCCGGACCAACAACTCCTATAATTTTTGAGATGACGAGACACTAAAGTTTTTTCGATTATATATAAGAATAGCTATAGAAGGACGTAGGATTTTTTTGATTTATTGTTTTTTGTCAAAATGGCGCATTTCTAAAACAAAAAGTATAAAATGCCATGAGAAAATCGTCAGAAAATTGTTTATAAAAAAGGAACTATGCAATATAATTTAAAAAAATCCTACGTAGTGCCTCAGAAAATGTAATTATAAATATACAGTTAAAATTTCAAGTGAATCGGTTGAAATTTGTTTGAGTTATGAGTCCGGCCGATTTGAAAAATGTAGTTTTGAGATAAACGCGTTTAAAGTTAGTAGCAAGTCACGACATCAATCAAGAGTGGTTGCGCTAGAATTCGAAAATCGAGTAGTTAGAGATTTTTCACACCCATAATCTTTTGGAATATAATTTTATATGTACTAAGGTACATTTTTAACAAAACAAAAAACAAAATCGATTTTTGGAAAATCCTAGAGTGGCCTAAGGCCTCAAATAGATCTCGATTGGAATAAATAAATATATTTAAAATAAATAATTTTAATAATGGAATGCAATAGGAAAAAGTTTGAGAAGCTTATTTAATTTAGTACTCCTTTTTAATATGCTGTCTTAAATTTTTACCATTTAATTAATCATTTTCAAATTGACGTATATTTACTGCCGTATCAATTATTAAAGTTTGGAAAAATAATTATTCATGTAAAGTTGTTCGTTCTTCATATCCAATTAAGGAGTTACGTGGGTTTGAAAATTTCAAAGAATCCATTTTTTTAAATTTTATTATCTAATAGTACAATATGTCTAGAATATTTCCCCAAAGTTTTAAGTCAATCGGAGTAAAAGTCTAGAAGATAGAGTCTTTGGGAATCCCCCCTGTTGGGAAAGACCGGCTGAGAGCGACGCAGGTATACGCATTTTTCTCAAAACACTATTTTTGAAGTCGGTGCACACGATTTCTCAAAAAATTAATGCACCGATCTTATTGAAATTTTGCACACTTCTTCAAAATAGCATTGACTAGTGATTCAACGAAGGTTTCGTTTTTTTTCGATTACAACTAATTTTACAAGGCTACACGTAGTGTAAATTGCACCAAAAATTGAACTATTTTGCATACAACTCTGCGAAAAATTCAAATTTCAATTTTTTTTTAATCCTTCGTTCAATCACGAGCTATACTTATCTACTAACAGAAAAAAAATGGTTTTTTAAATTTCAGATAAAGGCTATCGTGAGTTATCCTGACCACCACGAGGACACTTTTTTTTTAAGGGTCTCCGGAAACCAGGTTCCACCGGTTGAATTTGCCAAATTTTAGGATGAAAATTTTTTAAAATATTGTTGAAATCGCTCTTTTATGTGCTTAACATTTTGAATAAAATAATTTATATATTATATTTAAAAAAAATAGAGAAAATGTGCTTTTTTTTGCTCCGAAACCCACGTAACCCCTTAAAAAAATGCCTGAGCTAAATCAACTGCCTGAGCTAACAGCAGATCCTCGAATCAGCGTTTTAGATTTACAATAATATCTACTACTTGATAGCAGTAAATGTTCTTCCAGTATTCTTCTGGTCATGTATCGGCCGGCAAATCTAATGTATTGCTTTTGTCCACAGTTGACTCAAATGCGAAATGTAAACATCTATTTAATTTACTTAATAAAAAAGCTACTTTTTTAAATACAAATTACAAAATTACGACCAAGGAAACAATTCGAGTATTATAAAATTATTTCATTATGCTCGCGTGGGTGAAAATCAAAAGAAATTAATCGATTATTCGACTTCAATTATTTTAGATCGATTTTTGTTCTATGGGGCCGTGCCCACCCCAGCTTCGCCAATGGTTTTCTTCGACCATCATGCCCGAAGGTACAGCATTTCTTTCATCCTTCTTTTTCTCCCTACGTCTATTCCTTCCTCAAGCTCTTCTCATCAGTTGATCCGACCGCTCGATCTGTCACCGTTGATCTCAATTTCTTTCTTCTCCCGCTGAGGAAGAAAAAAGCGGAAAAATTGATGCCGCATTCGACAAAAGATTTATCGATCACACCTTGGTAACGGAGCTAACTCTCTCTTCTTCCGTCCCAAGGTGGGAGCGCACATTAGTAAAGCGTTTTCTCTAACATAAGGGATACGCAACAATAACACGTAAAGCTTACCCTAGAGTTCTTCGACGCAATAATCCATGAGCCCGGGACGAAGCACGTGTGCGCATACCCTGGGGGAAATTTATTTCTCTTTCGATATCGTTCTCATTTCCGGTAGACGAAAACTGCTGCTGATTTTTCTTACTCTCTCTCTCTCTCTCTCTCTCTCTCTCTCTCTCTCTCTCTCTCTCTCTCCCCCTCTCTCTCTCTTCGCTATTTCCTGTTTTCAACGCCGATGAATTATTACGAAGTGTGTAATTCGAAATGTCAATTTCGACGTACACACAAATTACACGTGTGCAATTAAATACACATACGTGAGTACGTTAACGGATCCGGTACGACGTACAACAACGAACTGAACACTTAGAAGTCATTAAGGGGCCAGTCCACTTTGAAAATTTCAAAAAATCGATTTTTTTTTCACTCTTTTCGAAAGTACATACATTCAGAAATATTGTGTCAATATTGTGTCAATATTGCCGATTGAGTTTAGGTAAGAGTTTTTCATAGTATAAACTTCGAACGGGTTTTTCTCGAAACAACGTTTTCAAAATCTAGCTCCATCGTATCTCTAAAACTAATAAACCGATTCTCTTGAAATTTGAACCACATATTGTAAACATGATTCGCAACAAGATGACCCTCGATGGTTTTAAAATTTTGATTTTTACTCTTTTTTTTTGCGAATAACTGCGAAAAAACGCGTTTTTTTAATTACTTTTTTCGTTTTTCATCTGCCATTTTTTTATTTTCTGATAAAACTTTATATCCGAGGGTCATTTTGTAGCTGGTGTCATACTGAATCTAATGGACTTTGGTGTTTTTGTTTCAGCCAAGCCGTTGCCGAGTTGTGATGGAGCTACCTAGCCCACCTATTTTTGAGGTGTTACGTTAAACTAGTTTTTGTACTTAAAAACGAATTAAAATGAATTAAAATTTTTTTAAAAATGTATTTCAAGACTTTATTTATCAAGCCCAACAACTTTTATATTCATATCTTTTATAAAATCCTCAAAAAAAATTGCGAAAATAGCCTTTTTTTCGTGGCTCCAAAGTGGACTGGCCCCTTAAAAAGTGTACATTTTCGTAGCTGTTGGAAAAATAATATACATTTTTTTCCAAGCTCTGCGCGATTGGCGCATTCCCCGGTTCAACTGGGTCAATTTGGTCGGAGCGTGATTGTCGAGTGGTCGAACTATATTTTTTTCTTATACCCTCGCAATTTCTAAAGTGGCAAATGAGACTCGAGCTTGATGCAGCCATGGGTCTTGCGTCGCAATTGCGCAACGAAAAACTCCAAAACTAAGCAATGCGGTGAACGAAATATTATTTTTTTTTTGAAAATTGGGTTCATCTTCGTGCTGTCTTTAATTTTTGAGGTTACTCGATGAAAGACAGTGGGCGTGAAGAAAAAAGCAGACGGACGGAGAAAGGGAAAGGGACAGAGATTACATTAGGTTCGGGTTTATCTTGACTCAATTTATCGTGGCATTATATTTACGTAATTTACTTAATTACAAAAATATGGAGTACAGATAATAATGGACTATTATGGAGCGATGAAGTATAATAGTAAGAAAAATATTTCACTAATATTGGGGAATAATTGGAATACGACCGATATAAAGTACAGTACAAAAAAAGTCAGAATTATGGAATAATTATAAAAAATAACAAAATAATCGTTGGGATAGAAAAATAACAAATTATCGTAAAAATAATTCGGAAAATAACACGTAAATTTATATCAAAATTTTTTTTTAAAGCTTTTATTTAATGTACTAAAAAGTAGAACATAATTTTTTTAACTAGTCACCTATACGTGACTATAAATAAAAGCTTAGGGCGCTCAACTTTTTTAATGTTTAATAAATTTGATTTAAATTTGAAATCGAATTTGGCAGAATTAGAGAAATTAGAGAAATTATTATCACACGTTTAAACTCAATTTCCCGATTTTTATTTAAGAAATCTAAGGTAGTTTTACAGTAAATTAAATACAGTTGATAAGCTGACCGATTAATGTAAATTAAAGATTATCTGTCTGAATTTTGATCGCCCCAAGCTTTTATTTATAGTTGACTTGTTAAAAAAAATTACTTTCTACTTTTTAGTACATTAAATAAATGCTTGTTTAAAAAAAAAATTGATATAAATTATTTTCTACTTTTTTGTCTTTAATTGATTTTACTAGAGCTCTGAAAATTTTGCAAAGAGGCATTAATTCTTCCAAACGAACCGGTGTTATTATTGGTTGATTGTTAGGAGAAATCCTGGAGAACTGTGAAACGTAGCATTTTGCGCATGGACCTCTTAGATGCATGGTTACAAAATTTTTGGACTCTAAGTAGTTGGAAAGTTTGTGAAATATCGATTTTTCATTTTGCCTCTCACAGAAAGTCGTTATTTTTTATTTATTATAATTGAATCATGCATTGTCACCCCTTAGATGGATGTTTGCAAAATTTCAGAGCTCTAAGTAATTGTGAAATGGGTGAAATATCGATTTTCGATTTTGTATCTCACAGAAAGTCGTTATTGTTATTTATTTATTAGTTTATTATTTTTTTTAAGTTGAATCATGCATTGTCACCTCTTAGATGCATGTTTGCAAAATTTCAGAGCTATAAGTAGTCGGGAAGTGGGTGGAATATCGATTTTCCGTTTTGCATCTATTCACCAGGTGTGTTGAATTAACAACAGGTGAAGTTAAATTAAAGCTTGTAAAAATAATAAAATAACCCGGAGAGAAATCGTAAATACCATAAGTTAATTTGAACAAATTAATCATGAAACGAATCAGAATAATTTAAAAAAATAAAAAACGATCATTGGGATAGAAAAATAACAAATTATCGTGAAAATAATTCGGAAAAAAATCGTAAAAATAATAAAATAATCCGGAAAAATTCGTAAAAACAATCAGTTAAAAAAAATAACAACAAAATTATGGTAAAATCAACACAAACTATTCGTTACATCAACTGAATAATCGTTGAAATAATTGTAGAAATTAGGAACGAATCGTGAAGATCAAAAAATCGTTTAAAAAATAAAATCTTTGTGTCAATAAATTATAATAAACATAAAGAGAGAGCCAGAGGAGGGCAGAGAGAGAGAGAGAGAGAGAGAGAGAGAGAGAGAGAGAGAGAGAGAGAGAGAGAGAGAGAGAGAGAGAGAGAGAGAGAGAGCACCGCATACATAGAAAAAAAAAACTTTGCTTGTCATGTTTATCGTGACATAACTTCCAGATTTATGGATCACGTATGGTGAAAGTGGGGTAAAAGTTCTCTTCCTTTTCCTGTCTATCGGTTTGCGGTCGCCCATTCGATCGGTCTTCTCGTATACTTCCTCGTTTACGCGGTACCGTGTCCTACGCCATTCACACACATATACTGCAATTGGATAGGGTGTCTTTTGTGGTTGAGTTTATATAGATTCGGGAAGTATCACCGAGCGAGGCAATGGCAGCAACGATGCGAAAAAGTAGGCACATCTATACAAGAAGACCACGATCGGTGTGAAGGGGTGTGAAAGAAAACTTGAGTCGCGTAAACGAGAGAAAACAAATTCCTTCGCTGGCAATAAAACACTTATACGACTGTTATTGGGCCCGGGTCGTGCGGCGCTCGTGATGAACACGGCGTTTTTTTTGTCAAACTCCCTGAAACACTCGTAACCTCACGTGAGATTCCGTGAGACTCTTTTCCTCTTGCTTTTTTTGCCTCTCTCTCTCTCTCTCTCTCTCTCTCTCTCTCTCTCTCTCTCTCTCTCTCTCTCTCTCTTCTTCCGTTAAATCTCGTTAAGTCTCGTCCACAGAATTGGATTTTTCGAGTCGCAACCCCTTAACGTGTTCAACCGCAAAATGTTCCCGCGAACTTTTTAGTCCATGGGATATTCCACACACATCGCTGAACCTTCTTTTTTTCCTTGCCCTTCTTTTTATGCAACACCAACTGGGATTAGGTACGTAGGATTATCAGTCCGTACTCCAGGGATTTCTTCGTTTCTCCGTGAGGACGAAGAGAAGAGAAAGAAAAAATTAATGAAATTACAATTCTAAAAAAAAGAGAAAGAATCGCCCGCTCTTTCGATCTGCTCGACTCAATGTACCGTTTCAGCATCCACTCTCTCATTCCAACGACAACAAAAAAAAGCAGACGAATACTTAGTGGGTTACGTGGGTTTGAAAATTTCAAAAAATCCATTTTTTTCAATTTTATTATCTAATAGTACAATATGTCTAGAATATTCTCTCCAAGTTTTAAGTCAATAGGAGTAAAAGTCTAGGAGAGAGAGCCTTTGGGAATTCCCCCTGTTGGGAAAGACCGGCTGGGAGCGACGCAGGTTTACGCATTTTTCTCAAAACACTATTTTTGAAGTCCGTGGACACGATTTCTCAAAAAACTAATGCATCGATCTTATTGAAATTTTACACACTTCTTCAAAATAGCATTGACTAGTGATTGAACGAAGGTTTTTTTTTCGATTACAACTAATTTTACAAGGCCATTCAATTTTTGGTACAATTTTAATTGTACCAAAAATTGAACTATTTTGCATACAACTCTGCCAAAAATTCAAATTTCAATTTTTTTAAAAATCCTTCGTTCAATCACGAGCTATACTTATCTACTGACAGAAAAAATTTGGTTTTTTAATTTCAGATGAAGCTATCATGAGTTATCCTGACCACCACGAGGACACTTTTTTTTTGAGGGGTCTCCGGAAACCAGGTCCCACTGGTTGAATTTCCCAAATTTTTGGATGAAATTTTTCAAAAATATTGTTGAAATGTTGCTCTTTTATGTGCTTAACATTTTGAATAAAATAATTTATATATTAGATGACGTAAAAAATTCTGAGCGTTTTTCCGCTTTATTTCGACGATGAAATTACCATAGCTAGGATTATCCGATTTAGATCAAATATGCGCCGTTTTGTTTGATAACTTTTGTCCATTTTGAAGGCAATTTCATAATTCCGGGATTGAAGAAGTCCTCGTCCCTATTGGTAAAAAACTTGACCAGCTCATTTTCACAAGTCTCTCTTGAGGCCAGTTTTTTACCATCAAGAACATTTTGCAAATGCTTGAAAAGGTGATAATCGTTTGGTGCCATATGGCTCACTAAAGACATCTAGCGGAAAACGCTCAGAACTTTTTACTTCACCCAATATTATATTTCAAAAAAATAGAGAAAATATGCTTTTGTTTTGGCTTCGAAACCCACGTGACCCCTTAAACGTCATCTTCCACACGGAACCTTCTTTCCTCTCCCACGCATTGTGCCCCTTGAAGGATCACTCGCCGCTGAAAGTTCCACGGATGGGACACTTCTTCTTTCATCAAAGTATCATTCACGATACTTTTATCACCGGGGTTTTAGCATCGCGAGCGTAAAACGTCTTATATGTGCTCGGTAAATTGCGTCGTTGAGGGATGCGTCTTTGAGGACGCTTCACTAGTGCCGATGGAGTGCGCCATACACGAATATTCGCTTAACCCCAAAGCCAGAAGAGCGACGAGTTTCAATGAAATGGACGGAAAGAAAGATGTAAAAAAAAAAAAAAAACAACAATAATGTAACCTTTGTCCCGGGAGACTGGTGTTTTTAGCGAACCCTTGAAAATAAGTTCTTCCTCTTTTCTTAGTCCATATTTTTTTGGTCGCCCCTTTTTTTGGATAGACGTTGAGAGACTGTTCTACTTCTGGTGGTCTCATGCCCATGGATGAAATAGCCTGGATAGAGCACTCATAACTTTATACTCATCTTAGACATTTATATCTATATAGTGAAACAACCCTGATGGATTCTGTTAGTCATTTCTCCACTGTCTCTGTTATCATACTCTTACAGTGCCCCTTTGCGTAATATCTTCTGCACGTAAGTTCCTTTTGATAATACACCGAGGTCGTTGAAAGAATGGAAGACGAATGTACTGCGTCATCCGATACGCCGCACTCGAGGGAGCTTGAATATTCTTGTCGCAGACGGGAGATATTCTTCATTGAATTATTACCGAAAGTACGTAGGAAAAGGACATTTCGAAGACGTTTTATCGATATAGCCTAGACTATCAAGTCATCCAGCTATTTTGAGCATGACCCCTTGATTGATAGGCAGTATGCTAATCTAGAAATTTGAAAAAATCAATTTTTTTTTGCCACTTTCTTAAAGTAACTCTTAAGAATATGTCCTCAAAAGGAAATTTCGAAATTGCCAATATTTACAAAGTTATAGCGTTTTGAATTGGCCGGATTGTGAGAGGCTGCACCGACGCTCAATGGACAATCAGAAGGTTCTGAGGAAGCTAGAACTGCTCTTAGGAAAGAACGAGCTTTGGAAAATGGATCATTTCGAAGTCGAGGAAGGCACACTTGAAGCAGGAATGGCAGATTAAGGGGTTACGTGGGTTTGAAATTTCAAAAAATCCGTTTTTCAAATTTTATTATCTAATAGTACAATATGTCTAGAATATTCTCCCAAAGTTTTAAGTCAATCGGAGTGAAAGTCTAGGCGAGAGAGAGCCTTTGGGAATTGCCCCCGTTGGGAAAGACCGGCCAGGAGCGACGCAGGTATACGCATTTTTCTCAAAACACTATTTTTGAAGTCGGTGGACACGATTTCTCAAAAACTGCACCGATCTTATTGAAATATTGCACACTTCAAAATAGCATTGACCAGTGATTGAAAGAAGGTTTTTTTTTCGATTACAACTAATTTTACAAGGCAGTGTTACGTAGTGTTAATTGTACCGAAAATTGAACTATTTTGCATACAGCTCTGCCAAAAATTCAAATTTCAATTTTTTTTAAAATCCTTCGTTCAATCACGAGCCATACTTATCTACTAACAGAAAAAAATTGGTTTTTTAATTTCAGATAAAGCTATCATGTGTTATCCTGACCACCACGAGGACACTTTTTTTTTAGGTGTCTCCGGAAACCAGGTCCCACCGGCTGAATTTCCCAAATTTTTGAATGAAATTTTTTAAAAATATTGTTCAAATGTTGCTCTTTTTATGTGCTTAACATTTTGACTAAAATAATTTATATATTATATTTTTAAAAAATAGAGAAAATAAGTTTTTTTGGCTTCGAAACCCACGTAACCCGTTAAAGACATTGGGCCAACGTTGAGGACGACCCCGAAGTCGAACGTCTTCGAAATCACCCTCCATCATATATATATATATATATATATATATATATATATATATATATATATATAAGATGGCAGAAGAGCTGAGTTAAGAATAGAGGATTAAAACTCGATGGAGCGAATAAGTATTATATTTTGCATCGGGGAACTAGAGTAAGAAGAGTGAAAAAGTATTCAGGTGTTATCAGCTCATTAACTCGTGGGAAGCTCCCGCCGCAGCTTTATACCTCGAGAACTACCCAGCAGTAAGAGCGTAGTGGTACGAAAAGACTTGTTATTCTTTGGGTACAGTAGCGGTACATGCACACACCATCCGGAAGAGCCAGCCTTCCTCGGTTCAGGGGAAAGAGGAAGGATGAAAGAATGAACAAACTTCCTCGGGCGCGAACAAACTTTTCATCGTCTTATTTTTCGTCTTGTGGGGAATCCTCTGCGGCTTGTGTCAGGAACTCCAGGAACGGGAATACTGCGGTTTTATCCTGTATCGCAAGACTCTTCATCCTTTCTCTCCTCCTGAGCTCATAATCTACCTCGTAAAACTAACGTCAAAACGTCACTTGTTTGTATGGATATATGAGTTTATATATATATATCTATACGTATCCAGTGGCAATCAATCATAAACTATTGTTGACCATTTTATATATATATATGTATATATATTAGGACTTGGAATTAATTCGTAGCGTTTTTTTAATGAAAAAAAAATATTTATTTTAAATGAAAATAAAAAAATACATTAATGAAAGTATTGCCCATCGCTTTCTACTACTTTTGATCATCTTTCGGGCAGGGTACGAATACCGTGTCGGAAGAACGCCTCGTCTTTAGATGCAATCCACGAATCGACCCATTTTTGACAATCTTCGTAAGAAGAGAACTTCTGCTCAGACAGGCTATGAGCCATCGAACGAAACAAATGGTAATCAGAAGGAGTGGTATCTGGAGAATACGGCGGGTGGGGTCGGACTTCCCATTTAAGTGTTTCCAGATATGTTTGTACCGGTTTTGCGACGTGCGGACGAGCATTGTCGTGCAGCAAAATGACTTTGTCGTGTCTTTCGGAGTATTCCGGCCGTTTTTCTTTCAATGCACGTCTCAAGCGCATCAATTGCAGTCGGTAGCGATCTCCAGTTATGGTTCCATTCGGTTTCAGCAGTTCATAATAAATCACACCCCTCTGATCCCGCTCCTTGTCATCCAAGTCGAAATCACCAGCTTTAAAACGTGCAAATCACTTCCGACACGTTTGCTCAGCTAGAGCATGTTCACCATACACTTCCACTAAAATACGATGAGCTTCAGCAGCACTTTTGTTCGTATTAAAGTAATGAAGTGAAACTCCCCGCAAAAACACTTTATTCGGCACAAATGTTGACATATTCAATAAATTATAAAGTGTTGTTATTTACGATTCAAAAAGAGGTTATGTACAGCAAATAACATTCAATGATAGCTGTTTCACGATGAATACATTACTGTCGGTAACAACGAAATACTGTACTGCCTACGCCATCTCTTGTAAAACGCTACGAATTAATTCCAACACCTAATAATTAAACTATGCATTTAGTATTATGTATGGCCCATGTGTGGCTTCCAGACTAGGGCCTCAATAAAGTTAGGGAAAATATAGAAAGTTAGCCCATGTGTGGCTTCCAGACTAGGGCCTCAATAAAGTTAGGGAAAATATAGAAAGTTAGCCCATGTGTGGCTTCCAGACTAGGGCCTCAATAAAGTTAGGGCCATATTTGGTATGGCCCATGTGTGGCTTCCAGACTAGGGCCTCAATAAAGTTAGGGCCATATTTAGTATGGCCCATGTGTGGCTTCCAGACTAGGGCCTCAATAAAGTTAGGGAAAATGAAGATGGGCCCTATCGAAACCCGAACTGAATTTCCGCACGGGCATGCCACGTGCATGACTCTCAATAGAAAGGGCAATGATGGTCAATGATGAATGAATGAAAGCTGCGAAGCTTCAATGTCCCAGGAAATGAGGTTTGCGATGTAAGTATCAGGAATTTACCAAATTAACCAAATTCGTAAGTGGAAAGTTGCTTCGAGACGTTTATCCATTTATCTAATGTGTATCGGAGCACATCTTCTCGCCGAAATCGTTGTCTTGCATACCCGAACGACGCTCCCACGATCCCTCCACACCGTTTTTCTTGCTTCGCTCAATTTTCCGGTTGAGCGTTCATACGTTCATTCCACCTAGACTTTTCAACATTAATTCTTGTTCCACCTCTCGCTCCACACGTATGTAATATATATAATGTCTGTTCGCAGTACTGCCTTGATCCTGATCCTGAATAGATCAATAGCAAGGAATAATTTATTGGATGCCTCTAAGCGGAAGAGACAGGCTGATAAAGAGAAAATCCGGTGGCAGAGTGGAGAGAGGGAGAGGAGGAGGAGAGAAGAGAATGAGCGAAGATATTGATTGCACGAGGATTCGAAGGGATGTGCGATGCAACAAAAAAAAAACTTACGTGACACACTATCAACAATTCCACTGTGAGAAAAGAATTCTATGGTGGTATAAACGGAAGGTCCGATTCCAATCACGGTATCACGACGTAATTATAAAAAAAAAAACAAACTACTTTTTCAAATCTTACTTTGATACAAGTATGGATTGCAACGAAAAATTAAATATTTCCCGTATCCTGCAATTTTCAACCTTCGTGATCGGAAATACGAAAACCGGAAACGAAAAAAACTTCGGCTGTTATTCGTATAAAATAACTAGCTGTCTGCCCGCGGCTTCGCGCGCGGAAACTGTAAAATTTGAACAGTTTTTTTTTTCATTTTAATCGATGTTGTACATCCATCGATATGTTGTTAGGTCCATTGTTGTTCATTCATAAACCAACAAACTGTACAAACAGTGCATACCTAATTGACGCGAGAAAAGCTGCGGACAGAAAGCTAGATTTTAATACAGCACTTCTTTGTATACCACATTCCAGTATACTGGTAAAATTTGAAGCCAAGTTACCGGGGTACAGAAGTTTCGAAAAATTACGGCTTCAAAAATCGTTTAAGGGGCCAGTACACTTTGAAAATTTCAAAAAATCGATTTTTTTTACTGTTTTCGAAAGTACATACATTCAGAAATATTGTGTCAGTATTGTGTCAATATTGCCGATTGAGTTTAGGTAAGAGTTTTTCATAGTATAAACTTCAAACCCATTTTTCTCGAAACAACGTTTTCAAAATCTAGCTCCATCGTATCTCTAAAACTAATAAACCGATTCTGTTGAAATTTGAACCACATATTGTAAACATGATTTGCAACAAGATGACCCTCGATGGTTTCAAAATTTTGATTTTTACTCTTTTTTTTGCGAAAAACTGCGAAAAAAACGCGTTTTTTTTACTTTTTTCGTTTTTCATCTGCAATTTTTTTATTTTTTGATAAAACTTTATATCCGAGAGTCATTTTGTAGCTGGTGTCATACTGAATCTAATGGACTTTGATTTTTTTGTTTCAGACAATCCGTTGCCGAGTTGTGATGGAGCTACCCAACCGAGCATTAATACCAAGTTTCAAATAAATGTGACCATAAAAATATTATTTCCTATACAAACTTTGTCACCTCCTTTCACCACCTTAAGGGCTGAATTTTGAAAAACGCCGAAATACGTGTTTTATTAATTATATCAAAGAGCATTAATACCAAGTTTCGAGTAAATCCGACCATGAAAATATGATTTCCCATACAAACTTTGCCAGCCCCTTTCACTCCCTTAGGGGTTGAATTTCGAGAAAACCCTTCTTAAACTATACCTCCAATATAAAATCAACACCCTCCCCAAATTTCACGTTTCTACCTTTAGCGGATTAGGCTGGGCGATGATGAGTCAATCAGTCAGTCAGTTAGTCAGTCAGTCAGTCAGGACTTTGCCTTTTATATGCATAAATAAAAAATACTTGATTTACGAACTCTTATTTATGACCGTCAAAAGTAGTCACGGCACGTGGTTCAACTTTCTAGACGCCTTTTTGAATTTCCTACAACAATTGACATCACTATTAAGAAGTGTGTTTTTCTTTGCCTTTTTAAGGCAGTACTGTTGTCTGCAGCACTGTTCGGAGGTTATTTTTAGGATGGATTAACTATTAAACTGAGACAGTTTACATTCTGGAATTACAAGTTCACTCAATAAAAAAAACCACATTTACACACGTCAAAATGCGGCAAATCTTGAACCACTCTCAGAAGGATAGTTCAGTCGAGGTCGAAATTCACTCCGTTCATTAATTCCCGGGCTAATCACGGTCGGTTGCGTGTCCAGCAGACGTATCGTAATTCCGAGACAACATTTACAGCCTCACGTGCACAAATTGTTACTGCGTACCGCCGGAAGTATCGTTAATCGATGTTAAAAAAAAGCTACGCGGAATTTTACGAACGTTTTATGGAAAAATATACGAGCTGCTTCACCTAATCCGATGTTTTTTTTTAGTGACTTTAGGGAATATGCATTTGGTTGCTTAATTTTACTATTATTATGGCAATTTCAAATAAAATTTAAAAAAACGCCGTGCGGTATTTTATGATCTGTTAATTAGAAAGAAAAAATATAATTCTTTTGTATAAAATTAAAGGTTTTTCAATAAACAAAATTCAATAAAATCAAATTTGCATTACATCATATCCTTCCTCATCGAATAGCGAAGATATTCGTGTATTGGTGTTTCTCTTTACTGCTCAATGGAGCAATTGTGCCTACATGAAACGCGTGGGGTGGTCTACCCCGGTCATGAGTTAGAGGGTAGAAAAAAGAAATGATAAATGCGTTCTAGGGTTACGATAAAACTCAGATGAATTATCGTTTTATGAATCGAGTACTCCGGTTTTTTTTTCTTTCAAACTTCTCGTGCACGATCTGTATCGATGAGGGGAGGAAAAAAGCGTAGCCGGCCTGGCACGACGAGTGACGGTGGGGCTCTTCGATTTTCAATGGAATTCCAGCTGTTTGATACGAGCACCGCCAGCGGCTGGATCTCGAAGGTACCTCAACGAAAACGTATTTCTACCAAAGAGCATAGGAATGGAAAACCCAAGAAAAATTCAAACTACTTCGAATAGTTGCACGCTCGCGGTACGCGATATCTACGGCATGTACATACGTAGTCGAAGGGAACGAAGGGAATCGAAGGAATCTCGCAGTCTCCTCGTCTCGAATTCACGATAAGCATTTTTTTCCAAGCTGTTCTTTACATTATTCAAATTCTTTCGACAAATGAGACGTTTTTTTTTTTCTTCAAAACTCTTGCGCATATACATCACGTATTTATATTGTTACGAAAAATACCCAAAGTACCCGATTGTAAAATACACATCGCAGTGTCGTCATGATCCAAAGAAGATTCGTCTACCCCATTACCGAGGAGGAGAAAAAAAGCTTTTTTTTCCCGGTGACCTTCCGCTCTATTTTTTTTTTCAGTAATAATATTAATGGATGGCGCTAATATCGATAGTGCCAATGTTCGATCTTTTTTTTTTTTTATTTTCTGGGAAATTCTCGCGTATACGGAAAGTTTCGATTATACGGCTCTCGCCCACGAGAGCGACACATTATCACTGATTTGATTGCCGCGCTACTTACACGTAGGCGAAGTACATGTATGCCCTGTCGCACCGTCGTTATGTGCTGAAGGCCTCTTGGTACGTCGTCTACTCATCATTTTATTCGATCACGAAAAATTGTACGATTGTGTAGGAAGATCATAGATATAGATGGATAAATAGAGTGAGAGGAAGGGGGTGGAGGGAGAGAGAGAGAGAGAGAGAGAGAGAGAGAGAGAGAGAGAGAGAGAGAGAGAGAGAGAGAGAGAGAGAGAGAGAGAGAGACAGAGAGAGAGAGAGAGATTGATTGAGATTGGTACGTTTTATTATGCCCCAGTACACTTTCGGGCAAATCAAGTACATCCAGAAAGTAATATTTCAGATATTTCAGATAACTAGATTCTATACAATGATACTCATAATACTACAATGACACAAATAAAAAAGTAATGAATAGAGTTACTAAATAATAAAAATATAATGATAATAAATATAATATTAGGAGTTAATGTAGAAATAATAATATGCGCAAACTAAATAATACTAATTACTAAATAATAAAAATATAATGATATAATGATAATATGCGCAAACTAAATAATACTAATTACTAAATAATAAAAATATAATGATAATAAAGATAATATTAGGAGATAATGTAGAAATAATAATATACGCAAACTATACAACCTGTACAACCGCAACCTATATAATTATAATCGCAAACCATACAACCTAAGAACCTAAGAAGTAATAACTGAATAAAAAAATTTAAAGAAAAAAAAAAGATGCATAGCGATAGAAAATTACAAGCAATTAAGCAAATAATAATTAAAAATAAAAAATAAAAAATGCGTAGTGATCGCAAGAAGCAAGCAACAAGAACGTGTTAGCCAAGGAGGAATTTTAAAACATCCGACCACAACCGGAGAGAGAGAAAGAGAGAGAGAGAGAGAGAGAGAGAGAGAGAGAGAGAGAGAGAGAGAGAACACGGGGGAGGACAGTCCCATGTGAGTGTAGTGTACACCTCTCTCAAAGGATGTCTTTACTTAGTAGATTGGAACTAAAGTAGATACGAGGCCTTCGACTCTTTGTATGTGTGTGTGTGTATGTGGGTATCTATACATATTAAACAGTTCGGTGACTCACTGGCTAAATGACTGAATGACTGACTGACATGTAGAGAACGCATAGCCTAAACCACTAAAAATAGAAACAAGAAATTTGGAACATATGTTTCTTGTAAAGTGTAGAGCTGCGTTAATAAAGGATTTTTCTAAAATCAACCCCTAAAAGAATGAAATGGGATGTAAAAGTTTGTATGGAAAATGGGTGTGTATTAATTTTGAACTTGGAACATATATTCCTTGGAAGGTGTATAGGTGCACTAAGAGCGGATTTTCCGAATATCGAATCTTAAGTGCGTGAAATGGGGTGTAAAAGTGTGTATGGAAAATTTTATTTCTCGCGTGTATAACTTGAAACTTGGTAGAACTATTCTTTAAAACAAATAATAAAATGCATATTTTAGGATTTTTTTAAACGACCCCTAATAAGGGTACAAGGGGGTGTTGAAGTTTGTATGGTACAAATTGCCTGCTTTTATCTCAATTAAATTCAGGAGGTACGTTCCTTAAAGGGCGTAAAACTGCACTAAAAAATGATTTTTTGAAAATCAACTCTTAAGGGGTGAAATGGGGTGTGAAAGTTTGTATGGGAAATTTTATTTCTCTTAAATTTTATCTATAACTTGAAACATGGTATAAATATTCTTCAAGACAAATAATAAATGCATATTTTAGTATTTTTAAAACGACCCTGATTAGGGGTACAACGGGGTGTTGAAGTTTGTATGGTAAAAATGAATTCCCTGCTTTTATCTCAATGGAAATCGGAAGATATGCCCCTTAAAGAGCGTAGAACTGCACTAAGAAATGTTTTTTTCGAAAATCAACCCCTAAAACGATGAAATTGGATGTGAAAGTTTGTATGGAAAATGGTATTCCTTGCGTGTAGTAACTTGAAACTTGGAAGACATGTTCCTTAGAAGGTGTAGAGGTGCAGTAAGAGAGGATTTTTCGAAAATGAAGTCTTAAGTAGGTAAAATGGCGTGTAAAAGTTTGTATGGAAAATTGTATTCCTTGGGTGTATCAATTTGAAACTTGGTATAAATATTTTTCAAAACAAATAATAAAATGCATATTTTAGGATTTTTAAAACGACCCCTAATTAGGGGAACAATGGGGTGGGATGGGATTGTCTATTTTTATCACAGTTTAGCATGCTGTATTTTTTTTTGCTGTGTCTGATAACAATCCTCAGAACACTCATACAGATTACGAATATGTTTGGTTTTGTTCTTACATTCACACAATGTCCACAGCACTGGTCGCCAATTTGGGGGCGTTTTCGCATTCCTGGCACGAATTCTATTCCGGTCTCACCCAATGATGCGAATAAATCGCTTATCAAATGTTTTTCCACCCTCGTTCCAATTCGAGAAAGGATTCATTTTCCACGGGCGAAAAACAATGTACGCGACGTCATCCTTCCAGCGGACCAAGATTTCCGAGGTTTTTGCTCCGCCTTGCCGATCCTCGCCGTCGTCGTCGTCGTCGCTAATTTCGCGCGCGAAAAAAGACATGAATCGAGTGGCCCCAAGGAGCTCCAGGCTTATGAGAATGTTGGGCACGTATTCGAGACATGGGATCGCGTAAAGGAAGTGCCGGAGATGTTCTCGGCTCTTGCTTCTATAGCACGTCATATATGTACACACAGGGTGATCCAAAAGTCGTGGAACAAATGAAATGGAGAGCTAGTCAAGATCATTCATCTGCTTATGATGACGGTTATTATTCTGAAATTTGGCATAATTTGATTTGGGCGTTTGGACATTTCAACAGTCCAAAGCACCAAATGCACAACAAGTTTCATAATAAAAATCATAGTAATAAGCATACAGCGAGCTAAACACTGAACGAACGTCGATCCAATTGAAGAGTCACATATTATCTACCTAAGAATCGGTTTTGCTATCACCTTCTTCCTTCTGCCCACCCGCCATAAATCCTCTGCATTCCAATAACGCGTTCCTAAGGCAAATTAACAGCTCAAAGTGGTTTGGTGAAAAATTCGATTTTATAGCAGAGCCCTAACTTGCAGTGGAAAATCGATAGTACAAAACTTTCAAGGATCAGGGCTATGAGTTGGAGCTTTTCAGAATCCTCATAAAGTGGACCAATTTTCCTACTACAGGGGCCATTTCGGCAGAACATTTTTCGTTTCGAGTTAAGACGGTGTAACTTCTATACTATCTTTACATCTTTACCTGTCGGCCACACATCAGGGCCGAGGTCCGTTTGACTGCCAGGGCTCCATGTTACAATTACTAATAGACTGCATGATTTGGACGTCAGTTAGCATTAACGCTAAAAAAATCTTTACGGGCTAGCGAGAGCGAGAGTAATGGGTCCAGTTGGTGAGAACAAAGATGACAGAGTCAAAGATATTACGAGGATCTAGCAGAGTAGAATGAAAGAATAATAAGACGACTGACGTTTATGTTGACGATTAACAAACTTTGCTTTATTACGTCCTTCGAAATATTAGGATGCATACGTCTTTCCTTTCTTCTTTTCTAATTCGTTCAAATATGGCAATGCAGGCCTTGTGGTAGCCCGATCCGCTTTGACAAAGTTTCCGCACGCAATCATACTCGGACGCTCACCAAGTTTTACAAAATTGATTATACAATAATTAGACAAAAATGCGAGGTTTATAAATGCGCGTGCGGAAAATTGGCAGGGCATCCCTGATACAATTCGGGGCCTTCAACGGATTATTTGTGGATTCCATAGTGGGGTTTTCCGTAAAAGAGCCGGACCGGGTCCCTGTTAGGGAATGGTAGGATAGGTAAGTTGCCTAAAACTATGGTCTAAGTACGGAAGCCAAGTAAAGGTCTTTAAGGGGTGTAGTTGTAGATTCCCTAGTAGCGATTTCCCCAATACTACTAGACCTCGCTATTATAGGGGCGAATCAGTATAAATTGCTTAACTAAAGAATTTGTAGCATAATAATTATCGAGATCGATTAAATATAATAATTAAACTATGCGTTCACGGAGAGAATTAAAAAGTAATTTTTGTCGTGAATTTCACGGTAAAAATTACCGTGATATATTTCAATGTGGTGACAAGTGAGCAAAGCATAATAATTCGTATGCGACATGTTTTTTTTTTTAACTCACGTTACAGAAAATTTCAAATACGTAGCTAAAATTTTACTATACAAGAAGGGTAGCGCGCACGATAATTTTTACCCAGAGCACAATACATTTTCCTATAACACTCATTAAATTTTATAATAAATCTTAAAATAACTGTTATAAAGACGATACTTTTTTATAGACATTTTTGAAAGGCATAAAATAATAAAATGCACAGTAAAATTTCGCTGATATTATATATTTTTTAAATTTAAGTTTTGCGTATTTTCTTACACATCAAAATTTACTAGAAAATCTGGTAAAATTTTCTATCTGAGGAAGAAATTTTATTTTATTTTCGTGAAAATCTGTGTTTTACTCAGTAATAATAAGCGAAGTTTCAGGGTTGTCATCTGGTTACCGTTACTGCACGGTAATTTTTAACATTTAATTCTCTCCGTGTGGACTCGCTGGCGAGCCCTTCTCTGTAGCTACCACCTACCAAATTTTCATAATTCTCGAACACCCAATAGGGACGACTTCTCGTCCCGTATTCGCCAAAATTGATGTGACTCTACCACGTGACAACTCACGCTCATTTTACCTGTAAGCGGCATTCAAATTTTTATACTCGAGCGAACGAGTCGAGGACGTTATTTCCTGTCTCAAAGTCAATGATGAAAACATAGGGGAAAAAAATTCTAATTAAACAAAAAACTATTGCAAATTAGTTTTATTCCACGAACTCATGATGACAATCACGAAGACTACATTTTCATGCGAAAGTCACATCATCAGGTTACGACTTAAAAAAAAAATAATGTGGCAAACCGTTAACATTTTTTTTGTACAGCTGGAAATTGATTAAAGAAAAATAAAAATAAATCATAGCCTTCGAATCATTGAGAAACCTACCAACCTCTGTATCATATTTTTGTTTGGAAATGATCCTTCATGACCTCTCCACTTCGTTTCATCGACGACTTTTGGACCACCCTGTATATTGTTACCTCTCTACTGTATTTTCTTATTTTTGTCTTGTCCGGTATATGACATCCACGATGTTATACGAGACCGTATTACTTCTCTTGCTTTGCGCCGTGTCTCTCTATCTCGTTGCCTCTCTTCACCCGAGCTTTCTTGCTTCCCAAAAGAGCCTTGGCCGACAAGAGCGACAAACGAAATTTACCGAAAACGCGACGAGGGTCCTGCTTCGCGTTTATTCCATTGTTCGCGAACAGACGTAGAATCGTAATGTCCAAAAGTATTTCTATCTCTCTCTCCCACTCTCGTGCAATCTCTTTCCTTTCGCTTCGACTATGTCTATTCGTTTCACTGCGGGAAAACCCGATAAAGCTCTCGTGCCGCAGCAGTCCGTTCGTGTACGAAATACCACGAGGAAATTCGACAACTCGACGATTGTCCCGTACGATGCTATATATTTATATGTATTTCGAATGGAACGAGAGTGGATCTCGTGACGTTGAGTTTAGTATGCGATTCTCATCGTCAGATTTAAACTAATCAAGATGCCCGTTCGAAAACGACTTTTGACACTACAAATATCGAAAGAAATAACGAAAAACTTCGATAGAAAGGAGTACACTTTTGCATGATTGCATTTTCGATTATTCTTATTTTCTTTTGCATTGCGTTTGGGAAGAATCAGTGAAATTTTGCAATCTGTTTAGGTTAAGGCAATTTAACATCCCTCCCCCCCGCCTTTCGGATTTAACCTCACGTGCCGTACTTTTATTCATTATAATATTATAATGTATTGATAACATAATATCATAAATATAATGAGAAAAGAATATTTCAATAATACTGATATTAATCAAATCATGTTCATAATTATTGGAAGTACAAATTAATTCGGTCCGTTTTCCAGAGACGGCTCTGGCTGTTATGAATATTTCATAGTGACAGCTGATTTCGGTGCTTTCAGAGAGGTTAGACATCTGTCAATAACATTCAGTTTATATCGCTTTGAGTTACATTAAAAACCTTGTTTTTTTACTGTGTTGAATATGTCAAATTTTGTGTTAACTAAGCAGCATTTGCGGGAAGTTTTACTTTTCTGCTTTAATTGGAAGAAAAGTGCAGCTGAAGCGCATCGAATGCTTGTTGAAGTTTATGGTGATGATGCTCCAACTGATAAATCATGTAGGGAATGGTTTCGACGCTTTAAGAACGGTGATTTCAGCGTTGAAGACAAGCCTCGCCCTGGACAGCCAAATGAGCCAATGAGCTGCTACAACCTGGCGATTCCATTACGGGCGATCGGTACAGACTACAATTGATTCGTTTGAGCCGTGCATTACGAGAAAAACGGCCGGAATACGAGCAAAGACACGACAAAGTTATTCTTCTGCATGACAACGCTCGGCCTCATGTCGCAAAAGTCGTAAAAAAATATTTGGAAACGCTCAAATGGGATATTTTACCGCACCCGCCGTATTCTCCGGACATTGCTCCTTCTGATTACTGGTTGTTCCGACGGATGCAGCAGGATTTAGCAGGTCATCGGTTCACTTCTTTCGCAGAAATCGAAAATTGCCTCAAAACTTGGATCGCCTCAAAGGACGAGACTTTTTTTCGAGATGGAATTCGAAAATTGCCTGAGAGGTGAGAAAAAATAGTAGCCAGCGATGGACAATAGTTTAATTAATCTATTCATACCTTTTATTTTGAAATAAATGGATTTTTTACCACAAAAAAAAACGGACCGAATTAATTTGTACTCACAATACAATAAACGTGTATTTTATATACAAAAATTTCGGTTTTATATTTGTATACCTTGTACATGTTGACATCGGTTTTCTTATTATTTACATCAGTTTTCTTATTATTTTACATCTATCTTAATATTCTAGTTTCTCAAATTGCCTTATGTAGTCGCATAGTTGTTTTGCCGGTTGCTTTTTCAGTTGAGCCTCTATTTTACGGTCTATTTCTATACCCCTGCTCTTTTCCAACCATTGTACCAATTCCTTTACTATCTCTTTATTGAGTTACCCCTCCACCTCTGGACGTTCGCAAAATGTGTCTCAAATGTTCATTTGCCACTTTGCAAATTCTGCATTTGGAGTCTGCATACCCTTTTTTGCCGTCTCTTCCGATATTCCCACATCTTATTCTTGCCCATGTTTCTTTTATTTCTCCGGCGATCGCCTCGTCTTCCCAGTATCTTTCCACGTGTATTCCTATTTTCCTATGCTTGTATTCCTTGCAGTATGTGGACACGTCAACTTTGCTCCAATCGTACTGAATTTCTTGTTCGATTTTCATTTTTATGTCTCTTTCTATTTTTTTTTGTCCAGCTCTCTTATGTTTCCATTCCATATTGCTTGCCAGATTTCTCCCTCACCTACACTTTTCATGGCTTCTTTCATTTCTTTTCCCCATTTTCATGGATTGCCACTTGTAATTGCTCTTACTTCCTCCCTTAGGCATTTTTTGGGCCACCTACTAAGAAAATTATATTCAATACGTATTTGAAATACGGATGTCAAATTCTTGCCACCACGTCACCACCTTGTGCTGCGTAGTGGGGGCCGTTTGGATTCCGACGAGGATACCCCTTCTAGGGAATTCGTATCATATCCCGATCGAGATTCGATCGGAACTTAGGTATCCCTACAAAATTTCTGCACGGGATATTCCGCGTAAGTTTGTTTGGGTTTGTTTGGGTTTGTTTGGGTTCCGTTTGGATTCCGACGAGGATACCCCTTCTAGGGAATTCGTATCATATCCCGATCGAGATTCGATCGGAACTTAGGTATCCCTACAAAATTTCTGCACAGGATATTCCGGGTAAGTTCTATTTTTTTAATGAAAAAAAAATCTCTTATTTCCGAATACGCGATTTGCCCATGGATAGACAAATATTCGCTATCGGTGATGCGGAAACAAGACTCGACCATTCCGCGTGGTCGGAGACTCGTCAAAGCCCGGCTATTTGACGAAATTCATTTTATAGTTCTGTAAATCTAATGGTTTGCGTGCATAGACTCAGTGCATTATTCGCTCTTCACTTTACGCTACACGACACGTCTACGCGTTGCAACGAAACGTGTATTATCCGCGTAAACGTGTGTACATATGGCTGTATACACGAATGTATGCGGTTGTTCGGGTTCGCGTAAGCAGGTTATTGCCGATGACGGTAATTGAACGATGGTGTATATACCGTTGAAATTTACCGAAAATCCAACCATTTTGGTATCAAGCTCATCCAGCTAGTGCTCCCACATTAACGGAAATACTATATATATGTGTAGTTCGACGTTGTACATAATTATGATGCGTAGTCGTGCTCGGTACCGTGTTCCATATTCATGCATAACTTTTCCCTAAGCACCTAAACATTATACCTCGATCCACGTCACATCCGATTCGCCTCTTACCCTCATTCGTTGATTTCTTTCTTGCTACTTTCGTGCAAAAGTTTTCATGTCAATTGAAACGATGCACATTGATGTTTTATTTTCGGTACGAATTTTCTCGTTACGCGAAAAGCCATGGTTGCGAATAAAAAAAACTTCGAGTGGCTGTAACGTCATTGTAGGAAATAATCGCGTAGCTTTGTTTGAAACACGGGACAATAATGACACGGTGTACAATGATAACGTGTACGCGCTTTAAACGGATTACGCGGATAATCAGTGGCGAGTCGTTACGGCCGTCGAATTAAACGCGCTTATAGTGAGTTTGCGTGGGAGTCATTCGTATTGCGCCGATAGAGCAACAACGGGATAAACTTCCGAAAAGCAGAAATCGAATTTCGATCTAAAATTTGGCATACACGTTCATTTTGATGTTATAAGACTTGCCTCAAGGAGTTTCGATACCCACATTTAAATGGCGGTGGACAATTGAAATTTATATCACCGAGAGATTAATTTAGGATTGACCGTACAAAAATCAATCAGTTTTACAACATTGTTTCGGAGATTTTTCATGTTCAAATTGAACCTTTATCCATTTGGTAATATTGTGAGTACAAATTAATTCGGTCTGTTTTTTTGTGGTAAAAAATCCATTTATTTCAAAATAAAAGGTATGAATAGATTAATCAAAGTATTGTCCATCGCTGGCTACTACTTTTTCCCACCTCTCAGCCAATTTTCGAATTCCATCTCGAAAAAAAGTCTCGTCTTTTGAGGCGATCCAAGTTTTGAGCCAATTTTCGATTTCTGCGAAAGAAGTGAACCGGTGACCTGCTAAATCCTGCTGCATCCGTCGGAACAACCAGTAATCAGAAGGAGCAATGTCCGGAGAATACGGCGGGTGCGGTAAAATATCCCATTTTCACGTATCCAAATATTTTTTTACGACTTTTGCGACATGAGGCCGAGCGTTGTCATGCAGAAGAATAACTTTGTCATGTCTTTCCTCGTATTCCGGCCGTTTTTCTCGTAATGCATGGCTCAAACGAATCAATTGTAGTCTATACCGATCGCCCGTAATGGAATCGCCAGGATGTTCATCGAGGAATGCCTCCAATTCATTGTCTTCGAACTTTTTTGGCTGTCCAGGGCGAGGTTTGTCATCAACGCTGAAATCACCGTTCTTAAAGCGTCGAAACCATTCCCTACATGATTTATCAGTTGGAGCATCATCACCATAAACTTCAACAAGCATTCGATGCGCTTCAGCTGCACTTTTCTTCCAATTAAAGCAGAAAAGTAAAACTTCCCGCAAATGCTGCTTAGTTAACACAAAATTTGACATATTCAACACAGTAAAAAAACAAAGTTTTTAATGGAACTCAAAGCGATATAAACTGAATGTTATTGACAGATGTCTCCTCTCTGAAACCATCGAAATCAGCTGTCACTATGAAAGATTCATAACAGCCAGAGCCATCTCTTGAAAACGGACCGAATTAATTTGTACTCCCAATGCATGCGACACCTCGTAAACACCACTCATAGGGCTTCAGGTCCGAAAATAATAGTGATAAGCCGATAAAAAAAACTGATGTTACAAGTGATAAAATGTGGTAAAAAATGTGATAAATGATAAAATGTGATAAAAAAAATAACAGTGATAAGCCGATTAAAAAAAAAGTGACAAGCCGATAAAAAAAACCGCAAACTGTGATTATAGTGTTAGGAATAACGTGCTAAATAATCAAGTGGTTTCTCTACTTTGTTCGAAATAATATTCGAAAAAGATGAGCTTGAGCTCGAACGGTTTGTTTTCGGACATTAACGAAACTTGTAGGTTAAACGTGGCAACACCGCATTAACGGGCTCTGTCTAGTGAGCCACTCCAGTCAAGCATTAACTAGAATTTCAAAATCGGTCCACGGTTTAGTGGATCGAATCAATTTTTTTTTTATACAGGCTTGACACAAGCAAAATAACAATGCAATCAATTTTTATCACCATGACACCATCGCTGTAAGATTCCCGTACATCCTTAATCCAACGAGACGTGGTCCGTATTGCGCTTCTATTTCTAATTTTTCATTTTGTACGTC
>OZ010717.1:28444381-28529300 GCA_963932345.1 Ophion ventricosus
CAATTCCTCCAATATTATTTGTTGCAATTACTTCGGATATTTTTTTCTACTATCATAATATTATCTTCATTTAGCTGTAGCAGTTAAAAAGTTTGTCTGATAATATTTTCATTGTACAGTCCACTTGAATTCTAGTGTCGTTGATCGTCCATTCCCTGGTCGGTTTACCCTACGATTCACCAGGCTCCTTTTTTTTCCCCAAATTGTAATTCGATGTAAAGCCCCGTGTGGACCGCGCACAATCGTGTCGTGTATCATATCGTGGTGAAAGCTAATACCGCTATCCCGTGAATGATGATATCAAGATTGAAAATTCTACTGCCAGAGAGAGAGAGAGAGAGAGAGAGAGAGAAAGAGAGAAAAAGTGTGTGTGTGTGTGTGTGTGTGTGTGTGTGTGTGTGTGTGTGTGTGTGTGAGAGAGAGAGAGAGAGAGAGAGAGAGAGAGAGAGAGAGAGAGAGAGAGAGAGAGAGAAAAGTTGGCAAAAGCGAGAATGTCGCGCATATACTCTGGGATTCAATGAAATATTTGGCACGCAACATTTAGACCATATAGCGTGCAAAAAATGAGGATCTCCGTTAATCCAGACTGTAATAAGTGTCGCGTGTGTTATCGAACCTTCAACAGGAAGCCAGTGTCGAGAGAGAGAGAGAGAGAGAGAGAGAGAGAGAGAGAGAGAGAGAGAGAGAGAGAGAAGGAGAGAAAGAGCAGCTCGATCGTTCTGTGGCCACTCGGTATCAAAGATTATACGTGTACACTGGTGTTGAAATATAAGGGGTGTCCCAAAATTCACGCAAGAAGTAATTTTGATAGAAAACACAGGTTTTTAATGAAAAATTGTAATTTTTTTATTGCTTCATAAAGTATATAGTATATGATTATGTATGGAATAGCATATGCATTTGTTTCTCAACAATCACTCGTGGATTTTCTGAATCCCAAATGCGACAATTTTGTCGATTTAGGTCTTAGGCCACTCCAGAGGCCAAAAAAAGGGCATATTATGTGATTTTTTTTCAGCGAAGCCATAAAGTAAATCGGAATTACAAAATAGGGGTTTTATTATACACGTAATTGACTATAAAAAATTATTTTTTCACAGCGATACATGTCAAAGTGGCGACTGTGCAGCATTTTTCCGAAGACTCTTTTATTTCTGGAAGGTCAACAGCCGGACCAACAGCTCCCATAATTTTTTAGTTACGATGAGACACTAAAGTTTTTTCGATTATATATAAGAATAGCTATAGAAGTACGTAGGATTTTTGATGATATATTGTTTTTTGTCAAAATGGCGCATTTCTAAAACAAAAAGTATAAAATGCCATGAGAAAATCGTCAGAAAATTGTTTATAAAAAAGGAACTATGTAATATAATGAAAAAAATCCTACGTAGTGCCTCAGAAAATGTAATTCTAAATATATAGTTAAAATTTCAAGTGAATCGGTTGAAATTTGTTTGATTTATGAGTCCGGCCGACTTGAAAAATGTACTTTTGAGATAAACGCGTTTAAAGTTAGTAGAAAGTCACGACATGAATCAAGAGGGGTTGCGCTAGAATTCGAAAATCGAGTACTTAGACATTTTTCACACCCATAATCTTTTGGAATATAATTTTATAGGTACTAAGGTACATTTTTAACAGAAAAAAATCGATTCTTGGAAAATCCTACAGTGGCTTAAGGCCTCATGAAAATGACCCGAGCAGAAATTTGTTCAGGGTGAAATCCGGACCGGATCAGGCTGCCACAATAGCAAATCCGGGCCGGATCAGGCAAATTTAGTCCGGCCCTGATCAGGGATGTAACGCTTTTGCAAATTCAGGTCCGGATCAGGCACCTTATCAGGCTCTGATCAGGCGCTTTATCAGGCCCGGATCAGGCACCTTACCAGGCTCGGATTAGGCACTATATCTGGCTCGGATCAACCAACTTATCTGGGCCGGATCAGGTGCCTCATCCAGCCTGAGACATGCGTGTCATCTGGCTCAATCATTTGATTAATTTTTTGTTTAAAAATAGATCAACATTTATTAAATTATTATCGCAATTACACGTTATCAAGTTTACTAACGTTATTAAAAATATGAAACATATGAAAACATTTTTTTGAAGTTTGTTTTTATTTTACTTGACTTGATCGTTTAGTTTTTGTTCCGGTTTTGGCGATGACCGTCCCAATCTTTCCGGCGCAAATCATGCGTGCCTGATCAGGGCGCCTTATTGATACCTGATAAGGCTTCGATCCGGCGCAAATCAGGCGTGCCTGATCAGGGCGCCTTATTGATCCCTGCTCAGGACCCTGTCTGGCACAAATCGGGCGTGCCTGATCAGGGCGCCGTATTGATCCCTGCTCAGGCCCCTGTCCGGCTCAAATCAGGCGTACCTGATCAGGGCGCCTTATTGATCCCTGATCCGGCCCTGATGGATCCTCAGGCAGCCTGATTAGATTTCTGCTCGGGGAGCCTCACTGCTGAAGATGATTTTGTTCGAAAAAATCAGCATCCACTTGATTGTTGCTCCATAATTCATTCGACGACCTCTCTTCGTTGCGCGTGGTCAGTAGGCTTCAATTGTTGCATCAATTGAACTTTGTAAGCATGAAAATGCAAATCTTTCGTGAGAATACGCTGTAGAGAGCTTCCGGAAATGTCCAATTCTTGACCACGGTGCCGAATTGATGTTTCTGGACTCTCAGCAACACTCTCACAAACTGCTTCGATATTTTGTGTTGAACGACTTGTCGAAGGACGGCCAGAGTGTCCAAGCTCACTAATTGATCCAGTAAGAGATTAATTTAAAATTCATTTTTAAATTAATCTCTTCACAGTTGATGAAGTTAATTCCGACCATATTTTGTACGAAAATTTCGTACTGTAGCTGGCAAACGTTCATTATTTTAAAAATATTGCTCAACAATGAAAACGCGTTGTTTTTTGTCGTGTAGCGCTTTATTTTTAATAACCTTGAACTGTCAGCTGTCACGCTGTCTTTTTTTTTTCGTTGGCAACACTTTACCTCACGGCGCAAAATTAAAATCTTGCGTGAATTTCAGGACACCCTTTATTTGAGCTCTGACAATTGGTACGCTATACCGATGCCAGTAATTACAGTCGGGCCATTTTGGCAGACAACGCGACTACGGAGTAGGAAAGCGACAAAATGTGGGACAGGGGGCTGAAATATAAGATATAAAAATAATAGGGTTTTTATACATATATTCAGTTTTCGTTACAACGAAAGTCGACGAAGAAAAAACATTAGCGGTAGCCTAAGCCATAGAATAAACTCTTTTCTGAACCTTCCGTCTCTCGGTCTCTAGTTCTAAAATATCGCAATGACGTTCATTCTTCTTGAGACTTTGGCGACTTTGCGGAGGATGCGAAGAGCTCGGGTCCTTATCCTGTTATTTCACGAGACCCCTAATATCTGGAAACAATATGATGGAGGTATGTGCGAACTTTAGCCATTTTTCGTTGCCAGAGTACAGCGACCAGTGAATCGATGAATGCCGATTTACAGCCTTGGCCAAAAGTATTAGGCATCCTGTGCATTTTCTATCCGGACAAAAAATCGTATATATCGGCGAAAAAAAAATTGTAAATCAATTTACCAAACGGGATTTCGAAGCGAACACAGCCAGCTTCATTCTGCTTTTTTTACTTTTATTTTTTGCGATTTTATTTTATTTTTGATTCCATTAGCCTGCACGGTTAGGAATATTTTAACCTTTACAGAATTGAAAAATTCCAATAATTGTTAAAGTTACAGCATTTAGACCGTATAATAGATACCGCGCGGCGCGCCCGAGCGCCAACTTCAAAGCTGTTTTTCCACGATTCACTTTTTTGAACCTTGTGAAAGTTCTAACTCTGAACGAAGGTTCAGATCGCTTTGAAATTTTTACAACATATTCTTAGTATCATCACTTATCGTGTGAACCACAGAAACAAAAATTTCAATGACACAAAAAAATATAAAAAATAAAATACCGACAGAAAATTGAGTAAAAAAGTTTTAAGTTTCGAATTTTTATTATAATAATTTTTTTTAAATAATATTGTTGGTTCACACTGAAGATACATTCATTATGCAATTATAAATATGTTCATTTTTTTTTCAGACACCCACATCGATGCCGAGAACTTTCACCATCAACGCGCGCGCAAAAAAAAATACATTGCTTTATTATGTTATATCTCCGCCATTTGTTAATATTTCTGATTTTTTTTTTACATATACTTAACCATGTGCATAAATTATCTGTAAAAACAATGTTGTCAATATATGCGTCATTTTCTTTTTAACCGCGTCTAGAAAAGTACCTTCGAAAATCGGCGAAATCGCGTATATAAGGCCTTAAAAATGATGCGATTATTTTATCACCTTTGAAAGAAATTACTGAAAAATTACTCATTTTCGGGCGTCTAAAGGGTTTTTCTCCCTTAACGATCTCGTTAAAAAAAACCTCGCGTCTCCAACAAAGTGCAGGAGGCAATTTTCCCCTCAAGCTATCGACAAATACGCATAAATCACCACCAATCTTGAGGTACATAAGCATTTTTCATCATTCATAACAGACCCGTGTTCCCGCAAGAAAAATCGAATAAGTGAATTAAAGTCTACGAAAAACTGATGGATACGGAGCGCAAAGAGAGTTAGGCACGTAGGAATAGATATAAAGTAACGGGCATGTGCAAAACGTCATTGAGCGTGGTTGAATGATGATGCAAAAAAGTTTGTGGATGGCCGAAGCCGCACATACCTCAGCTCTCTCCGCATCGCTCGTTTCCTCTGACGCATCACACTCGCGGTCACAAATAATGCACCGACAATTAATTAAACAGCGCCGTTGGCCGAGTGCCGAATTCACATGTGCATTTACCTACATTATCTATATATATGGTCAAAAGTAATTTTGGAAGGCATTGAGGACCGTCGTAACGGTGGCCATTGTCCCCGTACTCAACACTGTGCAAGCCCCAATTGCTTCAACATCATTGCCAGATAAATTGAAGGGTATCCATCCAAGGTTCGTTTAAAAGACGATACATCCCCAAAGAACAAAAGCAATAAAAGCTGGAAGACAATTTGCCATATTTTTCAATGAAAACATTAATTTAAACAATTTAATTGTGAAATAAATTGTACCTAAAGTTTCATAAATGTCAAACGTATTGTTCCTTACGTATTGTTCAATTTTGATATTTTTTTCCAAAAAAAATATCAAAATTGGCAATTTTTTTTGTCGTCCACATTTAATGAAAGTCTATTTAAGGCCTTAGGCCACTCTAAGGGCCAAAGAGGGCATATTTTGTAATTTTTCAGCGAAACCATAAAATAAATCGGAGTTAAAAAATAGGGGTTTTATTATACAGGTAATTGACGATACAAAATTATTTTTTCACAGCGACATATGTTAAAATGACGACTGTGCAGCATTTTTGCGATGACGCCTTTATTTCTGGAAGGTCAACGGCCGGACCAACAGCTCCTATCATTTTTGAGTTATGACGAGACACTAAAGTTTTTTCGATTATATATAAGAAAAGCTATAGAAGTACGTAGGATTTTTTTGATATATTGCTTTTTGTCAAAATGGCGCATTTCTAAAACAAAAAGTATCAAATGCCATGAGAAAATCGTCAGAAAATTGTTTATAAAAAAGGAACTATGCAATATAACAAAAAAAATCTTACGTAGTGCCTCAGAAAATGTAATTCTCAATATACAGTTAAAATTTCAAGTCAATCGGTTGAAATTTGTTTGAGTTATGAGTCCGGCCGACTTGAAAAATAGAGTTTTAAAAATAGAGTAGAAAGTCACGACATGAATCAAGAAAGGTTGCGCTAGAATTCGAAAATCGAGTACTTAGAGATTTTTCACACCCATCATCTTTTGGAATATAATTTTATACACGGAGAGAATTAAAAAGTAATTTTTGTCGTGAATTTCACGGTAAAAATTACCGTGATATATTTCAATGTGGTGACAAGTGAGAAAAATATAATAATTCGTATGCGACAAGTTTTTTTTACTCGCGTTACAGAAAATTTCAAATACGTAGCTAAAATTTTACTATACAAGAAGGGTAGCGCGCACGATAATTTTTACCGAGAGCACAATACATTTTCCTATAACACTCATTAAATTTTATAATAAATCTTAAAATAACTGTTATAAAGACGATACTCTTTTATAGACATTTTTGAAAGGCATAAAATAATAAAATGCACAGTAAAATTTCGCTGATATTATATATTTTTTAAATTTAAGTTTTGCGTATTTTGTTACACACGAAAATTTACTAGAAAATCTGGTAAAATTTTTTATCTGAAGAAGAAATTTTATTTTATTTTCGTGAAAATCTGTGTTTTACTCAGTAATAATAAGCGAAGTTTCAGGGTTGTCATCTGGTTACCGTTACTGCACGGTAATTTTTAACATTTAATTCTCTCCGTGTAGGTACTACGGTACATTTTTAACAAAAAAAAATCGATTTTTGGAAAATCCTAGAGTGGCCTAAGGCCTTAAAGGATATTTATGCATTTTGAAAGTGATGAGTGAGTTGGAGTTAACAATTGGACAGCAGTGCAAATTTTTCGCAAAAAATGAGGACAAGCAGCGAATTGGGAGACAAAATCGGCGCAGCCTAAGCAGCTCAAAGGAAGCTCGAACAGCCGGAAGTCAACGTGAGCAAAATGATTTTCACGAGGAAGATGAGGAATTGTTTTATGTGCCTGGTATAGCAGATTAATCTTCGACTGCGGTAAATTTTCAATAACTACAACTTTTTTGTACCGAAAACTTTTTACACGATTAAAAAAGTTCTATTCGATCAATGGATTTCTTCCAAGATTTTTCAATTACACATTCACCAACCATCGTCGATGATCTTAATAAGATAGTAAAATTAAACAATACATTTTGCACAAGGAAAGCGAAATTTTTTTGCGAAAATCATTACTTTAATTTCAAACTTGCACAATTTTTTTTGTGACCTTTTTTTTTGGTACTATTGATCCGGACCTAGGGATGTCCTGAAGAATTTTTAACCCTCAGAAGGAGCATGCGCGGGCCATACGGACCTGAGGCCCATTTTAAAGTACGCTTCTGAAATATTGGGTGAAGTAAAAAGTTTAGTTTTATACTTTTATTTAATTTTTAAAGTTCATCGACGACACTTGTATATGAAAATGATGAAAAAAATTATCCGGTTTGTTTCAGACAAAATTCGGAGATGCCAGCGTGTACACGAGCTCACGGTACCAACGGCGCAGCGTCACAAACACACGTAAATACTTGAGAAAAAAATGAATGATGTTGCAACAAAACCACGTGATCACCGCACTTCCGGTCAACCGTCTCCATAAAGACGATGTACTTCACTAGCTCAAAGTGCTCGACTTTGCGATTTTATTACACAAAAAAAACTGAACGGTCAATATAGCTGAAATTTTCCCAAAGGGTGCACAACGTATTCGTCAACATCATATATTTCAGGCCTGAAAGTTGGATTCGTCGTAGCGCTCCAACCTCCTTAAATTGATCCTATTTAAATTACATTTGTTTTGTTGGCAGTGTAAATGTATGCACATGTCAGTGGAAACGAATAATTGAAGGGCCAGGCTGTCGACGAGCTTTTCCATATCGGTATATGGCCCGAGGCCTATAATTCGTTTGTAAATTGGGCGCTACGTATAGCTCTTCCCTTCATACAATTTGCCGCACGGTTAATACGTATCATAACGGATGCGTGTTTTTCCGCAATGGAAAATGAGAACACGGGCGAGCAAGTGCGTGTATCGCAATACACCGGACTCGTGCACATCCCCGTACATACGAAGTGGCTCGAAATAAACGCCACATACACCCCACACACGTTTCCATAGAAATGTTCTAGTACATGTATTTATGTAAATTCAATGCCGAATTGGTTTCGTCCGATGCAATAATGACTCGAGCCTGAAACCACGAGCCCTTTAACTACCTACGTTTCTACGGCTCTATATGTGGCCGCACGCACAGCCTACAATAGTTCCGCCGTGAAGCTTTGCTTAATTGCCACCGCAAGCTATTCGCTGGGCATTTCACCACTTGCGTTCGGTATTAGTTCTCGAGATCGATATCCAATTGGCAATTCGCAATATTGCCAAAACGTGCATGTACGTTGCACACGGGGACACGTATACTTCCGATGAACACTATTTCGTTCATCGCGTGAACGATGCAACTGGACTGCCTTTTGTTCTGTAATGTATGTGACGAGAGAAAACACCGCAATCCCGGCACTGCTTCCTTGATCACGATGGAAAAAAAAACAACACTTTGGCACGCTTCGACGTTGGATTAAAGTTGATTGAAGATCGTTGAAGTACGAGGTTTACCAGGCTCAGGATGACAAACGTCTTCTGAAGTCTTTTTTTGGTACTATTGATCCGGACCTAGGGATGTCCTGAAGAATTTTTAACCTTAGAAGGAGCATGCGGGGGCCATGTGGATGGCCTCACGCCCATTTTAAAGTACGCTTCTGGAATATTGGGTGAAGTAAAAAGTTCTGAGTGTTTTCCGCTAGATGTCTTTAGTGAGTCATATCTCACGATGTATACATCGCATCGGGTCATACTATACGGCGATTTGAAGGTGACATTACGCTTCAAAAAAAGTTCTTTGACAGTTTTGTGTTTGGTGAAGCCAGTTGTGTGTTACAGCGCTTCCAAAATGGAGGTAAAAACAGAGAAGATTCGATACATTCTCCAGTACCACTACGACCAAGGTGAAAAGGCGGAGCAGGCGGCCAAAACAATTTGTGCTGTTTATGGACCCAATACAGTATCGAATGCAACAGCAAAGCGGTGGTTCCAACGATTCCGTTCTGGTAATATGGACGTCGAAGATGAGGCACGCTCTGGTAGGTCAATCGTCGAAAATGTCGATAAAATCATGGAAATCATCGAGTCGGACTGGCATGTGAGCACTTATTCCATTGCCCAGGAACTGAAGAATAGCCAGAAAACCGTTTGGAACCATTTGCATAAGGCTGGTCTCAAGAAGAAGCTTTTGTGTCTCGCGGGAGTGTCTTAGCCTATATAAAAAAAAGCCCGGCGGATTTTTTTGCTGCGAACAATAACCCACGATGAAACCTGGATACACCAAATTTGGCATGGGACCAAACAACAGCCAATGCAGTGAATTGCGGTGGGGAAACCAACTCCGAAGAAGGCAAACGTCGGAGGCAAACTCTCTGCAGGAAAAGTGATGGCGACAGATTTTTTGGGATATCTATGGAATAATTCTTATCGATTATTCTGCAAAGGGTGAAACAATCAACGGACAGTACTACGCTGCATTGTTGGATAAATTGATGGTCGCCATTAAGAAAAAAAAACGTCCCCAGTTGGCCAAGAAAAAAGTCCTGTTTCACCAGGATAACGCTTGGATTCACATGTGCATGGTCGTGATATCGAAACTGAACGAATTGAAGTTTGAATTGCTTCCGCAGCCACCCTACTCGCCAGATCCAGCTCCCAGCGACTTTCTTATGTTTCCCAATTTGAAAAAATAAACATCTTGGGCGAAGAAAATATGGGTTAAATGCTGAGGTGGAAAACGCTGTAAACCATTATTTTTCTGGTTTAGACAATCAATTTTTTTTTCGACGGTTTGAAAGGTTGGGAGAAGCGTTGGACCAAATGTATCGAGTTTAAAGGAGTATACGTCGAGAAATAAATGTTGTTTTACTTCGAAATATATGTTTTTTTTTTCTTAAAAAGGCGGGTAACATTTCAAATGATCCTCGTATTGCTGATTCCTGAGTAGACACTTCCCTCAGCGTTGCCGGAAACTACTCTTTCCTAACTACTACATATTGGCACAGTGAAACCGTAAAACCGACTCCAATACAGACGACCATATTTAACTGGCTCGTTGTCTTATAATCGTGACGTTGATGACGTTCGATGCGTTCTCATACCTCAGTGAAAGTCCTTCCTCGGTGTGGTATTCGTCAATGAATAGCCACGCACATAGGGATGAGAATCGATTGTCTATACACGAAGATTTGCACGGATTATCTTTTTCCATACGTTCACGGTTCTCGTAAGCAGAATGGGCCACGATTTAACTGGCAGGCTGATCGGATACGTGGCTGTCTCACAATCTCTAACCCGACATTGATGTTGGGGATGAGGGACATTCTCTTCGATCCTTTTGGTCTCATCTGTAGCGGTCGATCGCTCGCTCTCTTGCTCTCTCTCTCTCCCTCTTTCTCTGTTGCTTTCGCAGGTTCTCTGTTAGCGAATAACGCGAGAGCCTAGTGTAGTAAAGCTGAGAGCTTAGAAGCTCGTCATTCCATGAATTCAGAAGCGTTCTCGAAGAGGAAGAGAAAGAGATGGATGGATAAAGAGAGAGAGAGAGGGAGGAAGAGAGATAGCTAAGAGTCCATCCTCTATGTTAAGGAACGTTCTCGAGAGGACATCGCGAGACCGTTTGGATCGTTTCATTGCAAGAGTCCGAAGCGCGTTCAGCTTAGAAACGGGAATCGGATGCCATTCCATACTCCTTCGTCGAGATGATCCACATCGATGGAGGAGAGATATACGAACGAACTTCCGACGTTCTTCAGCCTCAAAAGGACAGCTGATCCACTCCTTCTCTCTCTCTCTCTCTCTCTCTAGCTATCTCCTGTCGAGTTTTCGTCCACGATCATTCTCCCCGGCAATTCCCTCTGTCCAGTACCGATAGCTACGTCACAGTACGAGAGACTCTCGAGGAATCGGACGACAGTAGAACCCGAGATGCCCGGCAAAATCCTACCAAACTCCTCCCTCACCTTTGGAAAGTTATCCGATCGACGAATTTCGGTCTACCATCCAGTTGACGTAGGTTGTCTGAACCACAGATACACAGACACACACACACACACACACACATATATATATATATAAATGATCGTGTACATACTTTTGAGTATTTGAATTCCCAGCGCCATTTTGCCTTATCATTCCTCACCCTCGTCCCTGCCTCGAATACTCCGACTATCGTATAAGATTCGCATTATCCTCTCTGTACAGGCTGTATAGGTGGATAGTGATAGGCTTCGTGTGATGAGGAATTATGACACTGCCAGTCGGACTATCTCATTTTCAGATGCGTTTTGTGAATAAAAAAGTAAAAATTCCATTTATGTGCAATTTTGCGATGTATTTAAGGAGATTAAAGCGGTTCAGTTGAGTCATGTGACGGTTTGTGAGTTTTTTTCTTCAATAAACTTTTTAAAAAAATGCAGACGAGGTATCGATTTATTCTGTAGATTCTAAGTTCTCATAAAATACATAATTAGAGGGTAGAATTATGCATTTTTATACTTTTGTTACGTGAAAAAGAAAAACTGTGATGGTTCAATATTGAATAAATATGGTTTTCTTGATCTTGCCCATCAGATGGGTACATGTTTTTTTTCTAAATGTTTACAAAGGTTTAGTATACGTTAATACGCTGTTAGGAATGGTTTTTTCTGATAAACCGTATTTGTAAATGACATACTCTTTTAGGCTGCCATAGGATTATAATTGCTCAAGGAAATTAAAAAAAAAAAAATAATTACAGATTTCAACAGCATCGATGATGCTATTCGTGTCCAATGAAACTTAAACAATCTGAACGAAAGAAGTTTCATACAGGAATGATTAACCCTTAGTGTGCATCCGGGGTCAGCCTGACCCCAAAATTTTTTTCTTACCTGCAGCCCTTTTTTTGCGTACCATCGACTTTAAGCACGTTTGTGAAGAATTATAAAAGCTTTTTTTGGAAATCTAACTTCGCGGCCTTAAAGTTTGATCGATTCACTGCAAAAAGTGACCCAACCTTTTTTTCCCGAAAAGCGCATAGTTACCGAGATATTCGAGGTCAAAAATGGCCTGGGGTCAAATTGACCCCATGTGCACGAAATGATTCGCTGTGAAGGTGTGTACACTAAGGGCTAATGTGCAACGCGTTGCTCCGAGCAAAGCAATCTTTGGCCACGTTTTCCTCGTAAATTCCTTTGTCATCAATTACTCCAGGTACCTTGAACATTATTGTAAAACACGTCTCGATTTGGAATCAGCTCGTCGAAACGAGATAAATCCCGAATTACCGAGGTGGATTTATCATTGTTCGTGGCACTGATAAAATTTCAGCTGCTGAATCGTAGAAATTAGTCCGTGGAAAGAATAGCGATCTGTCATATGATCCGCCAGTAGCAATTTTTCATTGTGCGATCCCGCGCATTGTGCATACACACCGTAGTGGCAGTCCATTCACAAGCATGTACCGCGGATTGTACAGTGATACACGGCCAAAGTGGTCGGAGATAAAGAAATGAAGTAGAATGAGGAGAAGAAAAGAAAAGGAAAGAGCAGTGTGATGTACAGCAAGATATGGAGAGAGAGAGAAAGAGTGAGAGAGGGAGAGAGAGAGAGAGAGAGAGAGAGAGAGAGAGAGAGAGAGAGAGAGAGAGAGAGAGAGAGAGAGAGAGAGAGAGAGAGAGAGAGAGAGAGAGAACCAACAGTCCACAATAAGCACCGCAGGAGTCTCGAGTCTTGAAAACGCACAATGTTTCACAGAGCCATAAAAGTTGATTAAATGGAGCCTTTCTCATTCGGGGAAACCCGCTACTTATGTAAGTAATCCATAAAAGAGAAGGTAACACACACATTATACGTATACGTATACACACACACACATATATGTTTATAGAGAGTGATCCAAAAGTCGTGGATCAAACGAAGTATGGAGTTTTAGCCAAGATCATTTCCAACCAAAAAGCTCATACACAGGTTCGTCCGTTTCTCAACAATTTCCTATGATTTTTATTCAATATTCTTGAAAAATCGCTGTCCAGCTGTACAAAAAAATGAATTAAAAAAAAAACCACCTACCGTATGCAGGTTATGTTTTTTTTTTCAATGTTTGCCTGATTTTGGCTATCGCAGGAAAATGTCGTCTTCACAATTGTCATCATGAGTTCTTAGAATAAAATGAATTTGTAATAACTTTTTGGATGATCATTTTTTTTCCCTAGGTTTTCATCATTGATTTAGAAAGAAAAATGTTTTATCGAGACTTGTCCCTGTAGTTGGAAGATTGGTCCATCTTATGAGAATTCTAAAAAAGGACAACTCATAGCCCTGGCCTTCGAAAGTTTTTGGCTTTCGATTTTTATTCGCTGCAAGGTAGTGTTTTTTTGGTCTGGAAAGTCGAATTTAACGCCAAGCCAATTTGCGGTGTCAAGGAATCATTCCAGTGTGACTGGCTTGAAAATTGCTGACTTTCATGATTTTTGTTTTTTTTTTGTTTGTAATATTCGATAATCGGTCCGATTTTTTTGTTTGTTTATTCAACTGACTTATGTTGTACATAAAAATATGTATTTATGTTTTAGTTTTATTTTTTATATAATTTTTTTGCCCATTGCAAAACGATGGGTAAAAAATAGACCCTGACGGTGGAAAGTCCCACTCCTCTAAAAATTGTCTGGACGAAAAAAAAGAACCAAAAAAAATTGTTAATCAGTATGAAAATCTGTAGAGGCTTTCGGAGGATTTTTTTTATCGATGCAAATTAACAAAATGTTGGCCATTTCAAAGTAAACTGTCAAATTGAGCCGATTTTCGACAGTTTTTCCAAAAAAAAATTGGAATTTTCAACAAAAAAAAAATACTTTCGTACGACGTTAAAGAATAGCGTGAAGAATTATATGACAAAATTATGGGACGGATAGTTCGGAAACTCTTCGTTTAAAATCTTCCACCGTTTTGAAAAACGACGTTTCGAGAAGAACGTCGTTCACCAGCGCCAGGTCTCACGCAGCCGGTCGAATTTTTTTTTCCAAGAAAGGCTCTATCGACCGTAATAATTCGAATTTCGCGACCAAAATTTAACAGCACGTTTATGAGAGTCCATATTTTTGGATAATGCAAAAAGAAAAAAACGATTTCAAAAAATGTTTACACTGGAATGGTCCCTTAAGGGGCCAGTCCAGTTTGAAAATTTCAAAAAATCGAAAGCAAGCAAGACTTGAAGAAATCGACGATGATGAGCAATCAGAAGGGATTTTGTACGGTGCAGGAATTGCCGATTGAGTTTAGGTAAGAGTTTTTCATAGTATAAACTTCAAACGCGTTTTTCTCGAAAAAACGTTTTCAAAATCTAGCTCCATCGTATCTCTAAAACTAATAAACCGATTCTCTTGAAATTTGAACCACATATTGTAAACACGATTCGCAACAAGATGACCCTCGATGGTTTTAAAATTTTGATTTTTACTCTTTTTTTTATGCGAAAAACTGCGAAAAAACGCGTTTTTTTTTACTTTTTTCGTTTTTCATCTGCCATTTTTTTATTTTTTGATAAAATGTTATATCCGAGGGTCATTTTGTAGCTGGTGTCATACTGAATCTAATGGACTTCGATTTTTTTGTTTCAGACAAGCCGTTGCCGAGTTGTGATGGAGCTACCTAGGCCGCCTATTTTTGAGGCGTTACGTTAAACTATAGTTTTTGTACTTAAAAATGAATTAAATTTTCTTTAATGTATTTCAAGACTTTATTTATCAAAGCCAACAACTTTTATATTCATATCTTTTATAAAATCCTCAAAAAAAAATCGCGAAAATAGCCTTTTTTCGTGGCTCCAAAGTGGACTGGCCCCTTAATTTGCATTGGGAATGCATTATTTCAATGCAGCGCATTGGAGGCGGGTACATAGAAGGGAGGCGGAAGCGGTAAAACCGATTCTTTCCACTTTGTTTGATCCACGACTTTTGGACGATCCTGTATATATTCAGACATACACCCACACTTACATATTGTACGAGGGGCCTTAGCTTTATACTGACATAATAGATATGTATGTATATATATATATATATATATTACAGTACATATACAAAAAAGAATAGGACTTTGCGGGATCTAAAGTACGTTTCACTCGAGAAAAGAACTTTCCGGGCGATAACGTGAACGTCCTCTATTGAGGAACGAGACAGAGACAGAAATATACATCTATATATATGTATATAAGGATGGTGGTTTGTATTCCACCAATATGTGCGAATACGTAAGACTTTCAATGCCAGATGAAGCTGGAAGAACGTATGGAAAGAGACTCCCCTTAAGATCACCGAAGAAGTGGAGAATTTTAGTGTCGGATGAACGACAGCAACACAGACGCAAATTTTTTTTTTTAAGACAAATTGATCCGTATCCTTGGAGAACATTTATTTTGGGGACAAAACACCGGCAAACTCGTTAAATTCGGCTTATTTTCTCGCACCCTATCACAACTGCGACAAACTTATTCCCAGTCCCTCTCTTTCTATCTCTAAACAAAAAAAATATGCTACCTTTTGCCCTTGAACTCGCGATAAAGAGAGTTGTTTTTTTTGTTTTTGTTTTTCTTATCCAGACTCATTGGCAGTATTATCGAATCTCTGGGAACTTCGGTCACCCTATTATTATTTTATCGTAACTCTGTCGTTAAAAAGAAAAAGAAAAAAACAACTCAAAATCAGAGCTGTTTTTAGTGCGTGGGAGGGAACGAGGCGTAAGAACATAAAAAACGAACAAAGCGAAGAAAAAAAAACAACAACAACCGCCGTTTTTATTTTTCTTCACTCGACGTTTTATCTTATACGCGAACGTAAAGCGAAATTACGCCCGAGGGGATGGTAATTATTGTGGTCTATCGCGCCTTGTACACATTTTGCGCGTGGAGGCAGATAATGAAAAAATGGAATGAAAAAAGAAAGAGGGGGAGGGGGAGAGAGAGAGAGAGAGAGAGAGAGACGAGAGAGAGATGAGAGAGAGAGAGAGAGAGAGAGAGAGAGAGAGAGAGAGAGAGAGAGAGAGAGAGAGAGAGAGAGAGAGAGAGAGAGAGAGAGAGAGAGAGAGAGAGAGAGAGAGAGAGAGAGAGAGAGAGGAGAGAGAGAGAGAGAGAGAGAAGGGAGAGAGAGAGAGAGAGAGAGAGAGAGAGAGAGAGAGAGAGAGAGAGAGAGAGAGGAGAGAGAGAGAGAGAGAGAGAGAGAGAGAGAGAGAGAGAAGGTCGCGTTAATGAATCGCGCTCTGATTTCGCGACGCGCTTGCGTTATTGCAAATCCACCGAAAGTGGCCTCCCTCGTCATTTCGTTTTTTGTTCGGTCTTCTTTTTTCTTTTTTTTTTGTGTTTCTATAACGAAAGAATGGAATGGAAATAAAGCTTCGGCAGTCGCAGGACCCGTTGGCAGGCGAAAAAGAAATTGGTGGAACAGGTTTTGTAGTTATAGTTATTATTATCGCGCCGTTGCGACAAACTTCTCTCCTTCTCGAATGTTTGCTCCTAAAATCGAAGGCCCTCGGTTAGTAGTCTTCGATTATTGTGTTATGATGTCTGGATAATTAAGGGGTTACGTGGGTTTGAAAATTAAAAAAAAACCATTTTAAAAATGGTTTTTTTTTTTATCACAAAGAGAACGAATCCTCATTAGATCCGAACGATGAAATGTTTATATTTGCCTAACGTGTCAACTGTACAATAATTGCTCTAATTGAAACGATACCCTCCACGTCCCAAGAAGGGTACGTGAATTTTCTTTGTAGTGGCAAGTTTTCTTTCCCGCATCGTTGTTTCACGATCAACTATTTTTTTTTTTTGCCAAAGATCTCTCTTCGGGTTACACGCGTACGCTTCGCGAGCAATGCCATTGGGGATTTTTGTCTATCAGGACACAGACACACATACACACGCATACGTGTACGAACACACGGGAATAAGCAGTGTATTGCTGCAAATCGAGTGTGGCGGAGTGATAAAGCGTTTCAGTGTTTTTTACTCTTGTTCTAGCGGCGCAGCGGAGAATTGGTGTTTGTAGGTGTTGCTGATGGTATAGTGTTGGTTCTGGCGTGATATCGAGCAATTGCAGTTTGAGTTAGAGGCAAAGGTGCGGCGTCAGCAATCTATTTCACAACGATTGTGAGTGTTCCACAACACACACACACACACACACACACACACACACATATATATATATATATATATATATATATACATACGTACAGCAGAATATATAAGCTTATATATCCATATATACGAGTATATATATATATATATATATATATATATATATATATATGCGTATAGAAGCTTGGGTTGCTTGCGGCATATGCAGTGTGCTGGCCAATCATCGTTGTTAAACATCGCGGTAATTCAGAACAGTATTATTATGCAGTGTATACTTCGCGTTTCCGTCCAGGGGCGCCTTCGCGTTTCCCTCCAATTATATACTATTTTTCATATATATCTTTATAAATATATATATATATGTATGTATATTTATAAATATATATATATATGTATATATATGTATATATATATATATAAGAGTTAGGTTGTGAAGGCATTTGTTTATTTGGGTTTCGATTTCCCTTACGCAGAGGCCCCTTAAGGAGTTAGGCTACTCTAGAAGCAAGAAAAAAATAGGTAAATCATGGGAATTTCTTTTTAGCGAAACGATAAAATTAATCGAAATTCCGTGCACATGCCTTTGTGAGCTTTGAGGCTAAATTTTACTTTCGTTATTTAATACAGAATAAATCTTTGATTTTTTGAAAAAAATCTGAAATAAATTCTTTTTGAGCCAAAAGAAATTTGCTCGAGTTTTCCAAAATTATAGAGTGTTCCAACGCCTTGATTTGCAGTGATGCTCGGACCTCGTAGGTTCTATCATTTTTTCAACCCTTACGACCTTTCCCATGTAGACATTTCTTGGGGACGACTAAGTTCCGATCGGATCGACTAAGTTCCGATCGGGATATGATACGGATTCCCTAGAAGGGATATCATCCCTTCTAGGGAAATCCTAGGGAAATCTAGGGAAATTTCTAGGGAAATCTCATCGGAATCCAGATGGCGCCCACTACGTAGCACAAGGCGGAGACGTGGGTGCAAGAATTTGAAATACGTATTTCAAATACGTGTTAAGGCCTTAGGCCACTCTAGATGCCAAAAAAGGCCATATTTTGTGATTTTTTTTTTCAGCGAAACCATAAAATAAATTGGAATTTCAAAATAGGGGTTTTATTATACATGCAATTGACTATACAACATTATTTTTTCACAGCGATACATGTCAAAATGGCGACTGTGCAGCATTTTTCCGATGACGCTTTTATTTCTGGAAGGTCAACGGCCGAACCAACAGCTCCTATAATTTTTTAGTTATGATCAGAGACTAAAGTTTTTTTCGATTATATATAAGAATAGCTATAGAAGTACGTAGGATTTTTTTGATACATTGTTTTTTGTCAAAAGGGCGCTTTTCTAAAACAAAAAGTATAAAACGCCATACGAAAATCGTCAGAAAATTGTTTATAAAAGCAGAACTATGCAATAGAATTAAAAAATCCTACGTAGTGCCTCAGAAAATGTAATTCTAAATATACAGTTAACATTTCAAGTGAATCGGTTGAAATTTGTACTTGAAAAATGTAGTTTTGAGATAAACGCGTTTAAAGTTAATAGAAAGTCACGACATGAATCAAGAGGGGTTGCGTTAGAATTTGAAAATCGAGTACTCAGAGATTTTTCACACCCATAATCTTTTGGAAAATAATTTTATAGGTACTGAGGTACATTTTTAACAAAAAAAAAATCGATTTTTTCAAAATCCTAGAGTGGCCTAAGGCCTTAAACGTACTGTCCGGCAAAAACGCAAAAACACGTAAACTTGAATTTGGACCCCCCTACAAAATGATACTTGTTTTATTCATTTTCAGGCAACCCTCTTAGGTGTGGGTTGAGAAAATTGTTCCGATGCAATAACAGCGCGGTTTTCTGAAATCTAATCTTCCGTCAACTGTCAGCGACATGCATCAGCTTTGAACGGAGGTTTTGGTATCCGCGAGTTATTTTCATCAAACTCGAAACAAAGAAGTCGAGAAAATGCCGTCCTGTTTGTTGTCCTCCAGTAACCGTGGCAAATGGCGAGGGAATTTAATGTGCAGAAATTGCGAAACCTATCGTATCGAATGGCGTGCGGGGGTGGACCGAGGATGAGGGGGGGGGGGGGGGGGGGGAGGCGGAGTTCGCTGAGTGGCAAAAGAGTTGAGCAGCAGCCACGAGACGCTGCAAGTGAACGTGACGGTGTCGATGACAGGAAGATAGTTCGAACCTCACGGGAACATATCGCGTCGAGAGGCAGAGGTTGGCAGGGATGGAGGAAGGGGATGAGGGTAAAGGTTCATTCTAATGGAAATAACTGCCGAAGAATTGAACCATCCGACCGCAGGTACATAACCTTTTTTTATCTTTCTCTTCGGCTTCGCGGACTCCGGGAACAACTTTCCGATGTGCTTTTATTCGTGCTTTTTGTTTTCCCTTCAATTTCTTTCACCTCACTTTTTTTCATTCACTCTCTCTCTCTCTCTCTCTCTCTCTCTCTCTCTCTCTCTCTCTCGCATGTATTTTAATTTTTTTCAGTTTACCGAACGATCGAATCGCGTGACAGCGGCACTCACGAGTTTCGCTATCGACCTCTTCGAAAAGTGGTCAGCCTGAGTAAATCATACGGGGGTTGCCCCCCACCCACAGCCCCCGTGCGCTTTCACCCCCTCCCCCTTGGGGCGCGGGAGGGGGTGACAGCGCACGATTGCTTGGCCGCAACTCCCATGCGGCCACAAACCTTTCCGGTTTGCGTCCCGCGTTCACATCCATCCCTACCCTTTGTCTCACCTTCCCCATACTCCCAGCTGCATCGCTGCATACAATGGCCTCGATTTAAATCGAGATATTAAATTAAACGCGAAAAGAGATCGCTACGCTTGAAATTTATCGGAAATTTCCGTGAGGGGTACGTTATATGGGGAAGACGCGAACGAAACATTGAAACATGTTCAATTTTTAGAATTTATTAACGCACGGCCAAGCGATCACCTATCTGAGTCAATACTCAGTAAGAAACTACATCAAGCAGTTGGCCTATATCAATGTATACGCCAACTGCTTGATGTAGTTTCTCACTGTGTTGCCTTGAGGATGTTTCCAACGAACGCATCATCCAGCAATCAATTAACCATTCGTAAAAGGGTTGTAAAAAATGTACCTTAGTATCGATAAAATTATATTCGAAAAAAATATGGGTGTGACGAATCTTTAACTACTCGATTTTCGAATTCTAGCGCAACCCCTCTTGATTCATGTCGTGACTTTATACTAAGTTTAAACGCGTTTATCTCAAAACTACATTTTTCAAGTCGGTCGGACTCATAACTCAAAAAAATTTCATCCGCTTCACTTGAAATGTTAACTCTATATTTAGAATTACATTCTCTGAGGCACTACGTAGGATTTTTTAAAATTACATTGCATAGTTTCTTTTTTATAAACAATTTTCTGACGATTTTCTCATGGCATTTTATACTTTTTGCTTTAGAAATGCGCCATTTTGACAAAAAACAATATATCAAAAAAATCCTACGTACTTCTATAGCTATTCTTATATATAATCGAAAAAACTTTAGTGTCTCATCATAACTCAAAGATTATAGGAGGTCTGTTGGTCCGGCCGTTGACCTTCCAGAAATAAAGGCGTCATCGGAAAAATGCTGCACAATCGCCATTTTGACATGTATCGCTGTGAAAAAAATAATTTTGTATAGTCAATTACGTGTATAATAAAACCCCTATTTTGTAATTCCGATTTATTTTATGGTTTCGCTGAAAAAAAATATGCCCTTTTTTGGCTTCCAGAGTGGCCTAAGGCCTTAAAGGCCCTGAAGTTCGAGTGGGTTTGGCCCTTATGTTGGGCTCTAGAGTGGGCGCAGGGCACCTCGGATGTGCGTATGGAATAGTGGAGTGCGTGAAACACTAGTGTGGGCGCGTGGCATCTCGAATGTACAGATGAATATGTTTGGTTTTTTTTCTTCACATTCATAGAACGTCTACAACACTGGTCGTCAATTGGGGGCGTTTTTCACGCACCGTTGTAAACGTACAAAAGTACGTGATAATAAATCTTTTTTTTTCTCCAAATTTGTACAAATCGCCGAAGCATCAATAAATATGTGTAAAAATGTTTACAAAGAATGCTGGAACACTTTAGCAGTTGATTCATCATAAAAATCACCTCTAATAGAGCGCTCTAGACAACAATACTGCCTTAATCAATTCATCGAAATAATTGAAATACCAAAATAACGTTGTATTTTTTAAAATACTCTTCGATACGAAAATTGTTCATCCCGTGCTGGATTTTCCGTGATACATCCGGTTTCAACGACTCGTTCAGCTGTGGTGTATTCATATATATATATATATATATATATATATATATATATATATATATATATATAATGAGAGAGAGAGAGAGAGAGAGAGAGAGAGAGAGAGAGAGAGAGAGAGAGAGAGAGAGAGAGAGAGAGAGAGAGAGAGAGAGAGAACGAGAGAGAGAGAGAGAGAGAGAGAGAGGAGAGAGAGAGAGGAGTCCGTAACATCTACAGGTATGCATTTACAGTTCTTCACATTTCTCTACAGGGATTTAAAGTATCCAATGTCCTGTTCGCCGATCCTACCCTTTTCCCTGGAGCGCTCGAATCCCAGAGATACTCGTTGTTCGGGAGATATATATTTCGTGGCAATCCCAAACCGATATATTTCGTGACATGACCCTGTTCGGCATTGGGAGACCCCTGTGGAACTTTCTGGTCTGCTCTGTGCACTCTCATTTTCTCTCTCTCTCTCTCTCTCTCTCTCTCTCTCTCTCTCTCTCTCTCTCGCCATGAGCGCAAACGAATGTAGCGCAACGCGGCTGCCATTACTCGAATTCTCGAATGTAAGCGCGCAAGTGTGCGCGTATGTGAGAGAGATCTAAAAAAATAGTTGAGCCACTGGGGTTGTGCCATTGCGAGGAAAAGAATCCGGCGCCGAGGTGGCTGAATTAAAAACAATGGCAATATCGAAATTTATACGTACAGGGATGATTTTTTTTATTTTTTTTTTTTAAGGCGTCGGTATCGTAGAGCTTCGAGAATCCCCATAGCCTGCCTCGGGCTCTTTCCCTTTTTCTCTCCAGCGCAACGTATACACCAGCTCCGAAGGATGAAAAATGAGAAAAATAGGGAGAAAGGGGAAAAAAAGCAGATTGGAAAGTCTTTGCCTCGATCGCAACCGCTAAATGATGGCCTCGTTTTCCTGGCGGTTTCGAAAAGAAAAAGAAAAAACCCCACTCGCCTCTTTCCGATATCTCGTGCACTCTTGATATTCCGCGGAGAATGCTGGAGCAAATTTTCTTCTACCAATGACGATAGAAGACCAAACGGAATTTCCTTCGATTGAGATGCGAATGAAAGTATGAATTGAACCGTGAAAGAGTAAGAAAAAAAAATCGTTGGCGGAGCCCAAAGCTCGGGATGACAGGCTCACTTGAGTGCTTAAGATGACGTGGAAGACGTTTCAGGTGCAAGAGGGACATCTGCATGGAAGACCAAGTGCAGCATCAGAGATGGGCCGTTCCACCATCAGGTGCCTCTTACTCGTCATCTCAATGAGAGCCAATCGGTATTCCTCTATCTTTTAATTTAGCCTGACTTCGGCTGCTGCAGGGAGAAACATATGTGCATAGTTTATGCAACTGCTAAATTATCAATAAGCAGTACTGTAATTTTGACAGTAACTATGCCTATAAAGTATCATTGTCCTGTCAGGGAAATATAAAATATGGTTAGAGGTACGGAGTCCTCATTGGAATCCTAGTGGATACCGCACTATTACCCCACTGACGTCGCTTAACAATCTTTCATTTGAAAATCCCAACCGAAATATGTTGGATCTCCCAAAAAAAATATATATATAATTTTCTGATGCTATGCACAAATTTATTGGGAAGTCCTAGGATGCACCCACATCTCTATAGGAATTTGCTAGGGACACCGCACATTGGGAGTCCTCATCGAGATCCAATTGAATTCTACACTGTACTCAATGAACGCCGTTTAAGAATTCTTACCCCGTTCGTATCGAAAGAATGTGAAAAGTTATCAGAAAAATCTCAACGTGTTGAAACATAACCTGCACGCTTCGTGAGCGTATACGCAGTAAAATAAATAACAAACGATAATAACAGTGGGTTTTCAGTGACGTGATTCAAATTAATTTTTAAGCTATTCGCTTTTAAACGATTTATATATTTTTAAGATAATATTTATACTGTCCTCAAGATCCACTCGTTTTGTATATTTATATATTTTGTTGAGACAATTCAACGTACAGAATACGATGTGATCCACGAAGGATCGTATCGAATTCTTTGATAATGTAGGAATCCTTCAGAATTCAGATTGGATTCGTACATTGGAATCCAACGAGGTATCCCGATTCGAATCCAATGTACGAGCGTGACGTTTTAGTTTAGGGATCCAATGGGTCATCCCGTAGGATCCCTATCAGGAAGTAGGCTTATGTATGGGAACCCAATTCGATCCGTACAATTTCTGCACTGGTATGGTTGGATACACCATACATTTCTCTCATTGTATGTAGGGGAGAGTGGAGCACAATGTATCACGGGGCACAGTGAGCCACATCCGGCTTCTCGGAGGTTTGTAGCTCGTAAATTCCGAAATTTTACGTGGTGGACCGCGATTTATATTAAGTTTCGTCAAGCCTAAAAGAAAGTTGTTAGCAGCTCACAGAGGATTATTGAAAATTAAAAATTGATTTGAGGCTTGGAAAAAAATGTCCTTCCTCTACTTCAAATCTTCACCCATTGTGCATACACACCCACACACGCCAACCGGTAATACATTAACCTGCGATACCACTCTATCAAACTAATATAATGGACCATAGAGACTGATTATAAATTGTTTTGGTAAGCACCGCTAAATCTGTTTGTCCACTTGTTCCGGGACTTAAGAGGTAACGTACGAGGGGAAATGGGACTACAGCCAGGCAAAGTGTACTCATGCGTGGGTGTGTGTGTGTGTGTGTTCGTGTGTGCATGTGTTGCATATGAAGACTACTACGCACATGTATTATGTATCAGACAAAAGCATTAGAGTGAAAAGCGGCCGTGGGCGATTTCACAGACACGGCAGACGTTCTTGTATTCATCTCAATTTTCCTAATAGACCAAGCGAGAAGCTTGAGCTTCCCTGAAGGCATCAGCCACTTTAGCTAACGCTTGCCAAAGAGAAAGAGAGGAAAGATGAACAAAGAGAATATATTCACTATGCTACGCTCATTAAATTTAAATTTCACATCAAACATTCAAACGTGACTTCTGGACAGTATCCTGACCCCTTTCGCACAATCTTGCCAAAAGCCCGCAATGAGGATGATGCCACAGAATGGCTACGTAATGCCAAGTGAAAAATCGACAGTAAAATTAACAGTGGAAATATATGTAGATGACGGAAAAACATAGCCAAATTTGATTATATTTTTTCGCAAGGAACAAAACGTTTAACATTTATAAAACTTTAGGTACAATTCATTACATAATTAAACTGTTCGAATACAATTTTTATTAAATGCTTTTGAATGATTTATGCACGAATCGATGTAAACGCGATAGGAGATCTATCGAAGCAAATTCTGGGGAGCAGCTTGAGTACGCAACGAGATTGCGGTTGTAGCAGTGAAAATATTTGCCAAGGGCCTCAGATCCTTTTTATCTATGACGACGAGATGAGATATAGAGAGAGGCCAAATCCGTTCACTTTGGCGAGCCCGTAGCATAGAAGGTCGGGTCAAAGGTGCCTGGGGGATGGCCACTCAAAGAGCCGGGGAGAGGATAAGGGAAAAAAAATCGGTTAATATATTCAGCAGATGGTAGAAGGAGGAGCATCAAGAGTGCGCAGTGGCTGTCTAGCGGTATTGACTTATCCATAATCAGTTTACCGATTTCGTTACGAGCCCGACTTCCTCTCCACTTCTCCATCCTTCCGCAGTCCGATTGATTTTTTTCATTTTTATTTCTCTCCGTCGTTGCCCGATAACCGGTAAACTTGGTACCGCGAAGCAAAAAATTATTCTACTTGCTGCTCCGAAGAAAAAGAAAAAAAAAAAAAAAAACTTTCACGATCTGATCGAAGTCAAGCGCAGTCGTAATTTCATTTTGGATTCCATCAATAATAACTCCTGCGAGCGGAAAAATCAAATCTTCGAGTTGACATGTACCAGCTCGAGAACATAATTCTCTTTCGCTCTTTCACGAACAGTTGATAATTATTGGACATTTAAGGAGGCTCCGTCACAAACGTCTCACTACAAAGAAGAAAAAACAAATCTTCAAGTAGATCATATTAGGTGTGTTAATTCATTTTTACAGTTTTTTTTCCATACTTGCGGTTTATTAAAAAAATAGACAAAACCGTGTTTAATCCGGGTAATATACCCCGTTGTTTTCTACAACCTTCTGCCACCGATCTGGTAGCATACAGATACCATCACGATAGAAGCTGGCTGGTTTCGAGGCGATAAAGTCATCGACGAATTTCCTAATATCTTCGACTTCTCGGAAGTGGCTCCCTCTTAAGCTGTGCGCCATTGACCGAAATAGGTGATAGGCGGATGGGGCCAAGTCCGGTGAATATGCCGGATGAGGAAGAACTTCCCAGCCCAGGTTTAAAATAGTTGTTTGCGTCGTACGAGCAACGTGAGGTCGAGCGTCATCATGCAGGAGAATGACTTTTCGTCTTCCGTGTCCTGTGAATGGCCTTTTTTGCTCAATTGCTTCGCTTGAACGATTTAATTGTTCACTATATCCTCCTGCAGTGATCGTCTGACCCGGTTCTAGAAGTTCATAATAAAGAACACCCTTTATGTCCCACCAGATACACAAAAGCATTTTTTAACGTTCATTTGCGGTTTGGGAGTTGATGTTGTTGGTTCTCCAGGGTCCACCGATGATTTTTTCCGCTTGGGATTCTCATAAAGGATCCATTTTTCACATCCCCCGTCACGATTTTCCAGAGAAAGTTCTTCCTTCGCTGTTTGCTAAGCAACCAAAGACACGTGTTCATGCGTTGTCCGAGGTTATATTCGGTAAGTTCATGTGGGACCCATTTCCCGAGCTTCTGAATTTTTTCCATCGCGTGTAACCTCTTGGCAACGGTTGATCGATCAACTCCTAGTTGGGCTGCAAGTTCTTCTTGTGTCTGTGAAGAATTTTGGATCAGTAAAGTTTCCAAATCGTCGTCCGAAAATGTTTCAGGCTGTCCAGTACGCGCATGGTCACTGAGTTCGAAATCGTCGTTTCTAAAACGTTTAAACCAATAATTGCATGTTTCGTATGACACAATACTCTTCTCGAACACAGAACAAATTGACTCCCACGCTTTGGTGGCACTTTTTGCTTGTTGGAATTCGTAAAGGATGCAGTGGCGAATGTGCAGCTTATCGGTTGCCATTGTTCTTGCTACTTTATTTTAAGGTTATGATGCTCGCCCAATAAATTCATACAGCGTCTTGAACAGGGCTATGTCAATACTTTAAAATCCTAAAAGGACGTTGAAATATTTCAACTTGAAAGAGGATTCCCAGCCTGCTAGAATAATCTGTAAAAATTAATTCACACACCTAATAGATAAATTACCCATATTCACGTAAGCAAAGTTTCAGATAAGACAAGCGACTAAATAAAAGAAATACAAATTGTTGAACTTATGATTTTTAACACAGAGCTTAAGGGATTACACCAATCTGAAATTTCGAAAAATCGATTTTTTGCTTCAATTTTCACAAATTTTCAATGTTTTTTTTTACTGTTGAAGTCGCGTCAAAACTTTAAACGCGTTTTTCTCGAAACGACATTCGAATATGCGAAAGAGATAACTCAACAAGAGCTATTTCGATTGATTGGAAATTTATACCATACATTTGTAACGTAAATATCTCAATCCGTACGTAGGATTATTTTCCCATGTTAACCGTTTTTCTTTAATCAATGTTTTGAAGTAGAATTTTTTTTGTGAAAAACAAACATAAATTTCTGCGTGATATCAAAAATCCATTTTGACTGCGAAGCTTTGTTCACTCGAAAGGGCTGTTCATATTTGCACCAACGCGTCTCTTTTTTTCTTTTACGCTTCGAATAAAGTCGAAATAATGTGCGAAATTCCGAAACAAATATTGCCCAGCAATGGGAAGCATGTACACGAGGAATCGTCGGGGACAATATTCGCGTCGAAGAGCTTTAGTTACGGTCGTACCACTTACCCAGAACATTTATGATCATGAAATTGAATTTCGCTTAAATTCCGCATTCGCGCTCGTTAAACTCCATTCCTCTCGTGTGTACAAACGAGCTATAAATATATACGTATATAGACATGTCCCAAACTATACACATTACATATAAACGCGTAAAAATGATACTTTTTTTTTTTTAATATCGTTCGCACTATTTCCCTCATCGTGCACATCCATGATTGAAGTTTGCATCGTTGGAATGCAACGGAAATTCATATTTTCATTTCCATATTTTCAATATTAAATATGATATATTGTTACGTAAAAATGACGACTTCTTTCACAGATTTTCCATGCTCGAGTTTCAATTCATCTTCATTTCATGAACAAAAAAAAAACGTCTTGGGAAATCCGCGATTGTCAACGACTCGTATTTATCATTAACTTTAATAACCCATTTAGTTTTTTTTTAAATTGCAGATGGACCGTTTCAGCTGGACAATGTCCACTGACGAACGTCGCGAAAAAAATACATCATCTGCTGGCAACCATGTTCTTTTTTTGCATTTTTTTTTACAAGTTTGTCAATTCATGTACCTTGTGTTAAAAAAATTCGTTTCATTGCTATCAATCGTTGCTCAAAAAAAAAAAATCCGAATTGTGACATTTTTTTTCGTACTTGTAGGTAGATGAAGCCCCTTAACCGTCTATTGTACGATATGTGTGTGAGGTACACGATATACGCTATTTTGGATATCACCTAAGGTAACGGTTGGAGTGGGCGAATAATGGACCAACGTAGATTGACGTCGGCCGTTACTACTGCAGCCCTCGCCGTATGGATACATGTGCTTATACGACTGCGGTGAGGGTATGTTGAGATTTATGACTAGGACACTCATAAATTGCCATTTACTCCATACCTAATTCTGGGTAATTCTGGGAAATTTAGAACGCCGCGGGTGACGGGACAATTCCATAATTCTCTGACCAATCGATCGATCCGGATGTTCCGTTCCGAGTCAAAATTTTCGAGCCGCGTTCAACTCGCAAAATAAAGGTCTCCTTCCCTGAGCCGAGATCGGCGATAGCGGATTATCGGGTACCTAAACGAGGGTACAATGTTTGAAATGCCAATACGTTAGGGCGTCTGATAAACCTCCGGAATGACAGAAACTGGACAGTGTCACTCAAAGGAGGCCAATGAAGAACGCAACTGAAGCTACGAAACTCCAGGTCGGCGTACCTCGAGCGCTCCAGCAAAACCTACTGCCCCCCCCCCCCTTTCGACCTACTGTAGGCGCACTGTAGACCCTCTGAACTCTCCATTCAGCCTACTGTAGGCGCACTGTAGACCCTCCGGACCCTCCGTTCACCGAAAACGTATTTATTTCGTCATCGAACCGGTTACCGATCAGGCGACAATGGAGTGTTGATGGAGGAGATGCAGGTTAGGTGGGGTCGAGGCAACGAACTTGAGATCAAAGGCAGGTTAAGGTGACCTTTGTTCTGCACGTTTCACTGAAACTAGGGGTCGAAAGAAGGTTTGGGAGGACTAACAGAGGCTACACTGGATCAAATGGAGGCCTCTTCATGGCACTGAACTCGGCAAATGAGAGTTTAGTAGGTTCAACGGAGGCTGACGGCTTGTTCATTACAAGAGATGTGGGTCCTGCGAGTGTTCAGAAGAGGCTATACATTTTGACTCGGGGTTCGGACACTTCGCACTGTTTCGATACGATACAGCGAGGAAAATCCCATCTTAATGAAAATATTACGAATTAGAACCTTGCTAATGAATGAAAAGTTGGGCAGTTCCAAATTTAGATGTTGCCGGATTTGGGAATCCGAACGTTTTTGTATTTTAGGAAGTGTGAAGCCTTTCATCAATTTTTGCGAAGCACAATCTCCATCATCATTCGGTGATACTCTACGTGTACAAAAAAAAATTCATAACGATATATCTGGAAGTCGAGAAAGGGTTTTCTAAAATTTTCGAAGAATCCTTTTCTTTCCGTAAAATTCTGTAAAAAAAAATGTTATCCTGATGTTGCCAAAGTAATCAAAAGTCAGGGTGCGAACGACAAAAATCGACTGACGCGCTTACGACCGGAAACGATCTCGTAAGCGGATTGTCAAACGTTTTGGAACATTCTGATCATATTTTTATCAAGTTTCTGGAAAGAAGTCCGCCAAAGGAAGGCTTCCTCCATGTGGAAGCAAAAATACTGCAAAGCCGAATAAAAGACAACCGGGCTTGTCCTCCGAGAACTTCTGAGCCTCTCCAAAAGCTCACGAATCGAAGTTCCAAGGGTACAACGAAATGTATCACGATATTTGCAAACATTATTTTACATTTTGTTCCGTGGAGCGAAAGAAAAAAGCAAGAATTTTAAATAATTCCGTACTCACCGACGATGTTTAGATGAACAAAATGGCTCATGTGGGGTGTCGTTGAGACCTGACACTCGTATATTCCGCTGTCACGATGCTGCGGATACTTTATCTGGAGCGTCCAGTCGTCCGAGTGAGCATTGTGGATGGCACGAAATCGCTGGTCGCTCGTGTACGTGTAACGTCCAATGGTCAGCAAATGAATGTCCCTGTGTCGTACCCACGATACTTGCAGCATCATCTGGAAACAAGCGGCGAACAAAAGTACATTGGATGGTAGAGGTTTTGCGTGGAAACTAGGTCATATGGAAGTAGCATCGATACATGTAACCCCAATGTCTCGTCTTGTGACGTTAGCGGGTCGTTACGTCGCGTCAGTAACCTAGCAATCATTCTTTCCTTCATTCTCTCATTTCCTCGACGTCGTGTCTGGATGATACTCGGAATTACTCCTTTGGGATACTAGGCTGTACAACGGTGAAAACCCGATCAAAATTCCGGCACACGCGTAGAGAGAAAATGATTTTTAGGGTGGAGCCACCAAAAAGTGCGCGCTACCAAAGAGTACGCAGTACTTTCAATTGTTTTATTTTTTCTTGTGTTGGTAATATCACCTAATCTTTCAGTGGCATATATCGTCTCAAGGTGTTGCACAACAAGTTGCTTCGTTAAGATATTTATTTCCAATTTTATAACTAATAATAGACTTTCGATGTGTTCGATCTTATTTTTTAACAATTTTAACCCTTCGTGGTCACACTTCCAAATTCAATCGCGGTGGTCACACTTGGGTCGATTCTATCTAGTCAGTTTTCAAAAAAGTATCGTGACCAAACTATCCGTCCGAAGTGGTTCAAAAATTACGGAACATGCTTTGAACTTTCTAGATGATGTACGAAAAATTTATTTATAAGAAATAAAATGGTGACGTGTTAAAGAAAAATCATAAAGAAGTGTAAACGCAAAAAATACACTTTTTCGCTAAAAAAAAATCATAGTTCCGTGAATTTTCAACATTTTTACCTAAAATTTAGAAGTGATACTCCTTAGATATGCTACTTTTGGGAAAAAATAGTAGAATGATGCGCGTGCCAAAAAAGGTATTTATTCCCATGTGAAGAGGGTAAATTTTATGGTATGAGGATACTTCAAACTCCAGGTAAGATGGTGAATACAGTCCCATTCCAAGCCAGGAACTATCATTGACTATGACTAAAAATGACTAAAAATTGATCAACGGGTCGATTCTACCCAGGGTGACCACGAAAGGTTAAGGGGTTACGTGGGTTTCGAAGCCAAAAGAGCATATATTCTCTATTTAAAAAAAATATAATATATAAATTATTTTATTCAAAATGTTATGGATATAAAGGAGCAACATTTCAATAATATTTAAAAAAATTTCATCCAAAAATTTGGGAAATTTAGCCGGTGGGACCTGGTTTCCAGAGACCCCTAAAAAAAAAGTGTCCTCGTGGTGGTCAGAATAACTCATGATAGCTTTATCGGAAATTGAAAAACCAAATTTTTTCTGTTAGTAGATAAGTATAGCTCGTGATTGAACGAAAGATTAAAAAAAAAATTGAAATTTGAATTTTTGGCAGAGTTGTATGCAAAATAGTTCAATTTTTGGTACAATTTACATTACGTATAAGTAATGTACCTATGAGTTACGTATGAGTTTTAAATTGATACACGCAAGGAATACTATTTTCCATACAAACTTTTACATCTAATTTCATCCTTTTAGGGGTTGATGTTTGAAAAAATCCTTCTTTGGTCCACCTCTACCCCCTTTAAGCAACATATCTCCCGAATTTCATTGAGTTAAAAGCAGAGAATTCGATTCGCCCATACAAACTTCAATACCCCGTTGCACCCCTAATTAGGGGTTGTTTGAAAAAAACCCTAAAACGTGCGTTTTATTATTTCTTTTGAAGAATATTCGGTCGTATGGATTTTCAGGCTGAAAAGAAATATCGAGCTGAAAAGTATTTTTGACGACGTGCCATAGTTTTCGAGTTATCGATTTTTCAAAATTATTTTGGTATAGCTCTGGCTATACGAAGTTTTTCAAATTTACGCGCCAAAACACAAACGAGAGAAAAACACCATCGTCGTAGTATCATTGAAAGTCCACCATGTTTGGAATAATCCGTTGCAATCAAAATTTAATTTACCTTTGAATAAACGTACGAGGCGTACAAAAATTACAATGGTATTTGCACCATCGACCAAAGGAAGGGAAGGGGGGGGGGGGGGGGGGCGAGGGCACAACTGGATCGCGACAAACGAACCGTTCCCGGGCTTTTAATTTCATCGTGAATAATTCACGTCAAAGAAGTACTTAGGAAAGTAGTTGCGCGTCATTAACGAGTTCCTCATTAAGCAGTGTAAGCGCGTGCGAGTTACAACGACGTGTTTTAAATCACGATGTTGTTGAGGATAAAAATAAATTTGAAAAAAAAATGGGAGAAAAAAAAACAAATTGTTTCTCCCTCTCGGTTACCTCATCTTCGCTGTACAATCGTTGACGCATTACCATAGGTGAACGTCAAGTTGTGTCGCTGAGCAAGGAATCATCCCTCATACCCTTATATATATATTTATATATATGTGTGTGTGTGTATGCGAATTACCGCTAGGAAAACTGTGAATTTCAGTGTATGTTTCGTGCTCGTTTATATGCCTGAGGCCGCATTTTGCCTCCCCCCGAAACGTGCACGTCGCGTTTCCTTTGCTCACCGAGTAACTCGTTAACGTTATAAACGTGGAAATGAGGCAGCATATTGCGCAAAAAATATCAGGCTTTTATTTTCCGTAAGAAATTTTGCACTCGCCACATATTTGTACACATGCGTATATGCACACCACCCACTCATACGGGGTGTCTCGATTTAAATGTACATCGGAATAAAGACGCGAATAAATTGCAACAATGAGCACGGAGGCAAAATTCAATTTTCCAAACTTCAATACCCCCATCTAACGTAATCCTCGGAATGCCGAGTCTTTTGGCCCATGTAAACTCCATTAGAAGTAGCACTTAGCATTAGGGGTTTTTAAAAATTCAAAAAATAAGCGTTTTGTTATTTGTTTTGAAGAATATTTATACCGAGTTTCAAGTTGATGCAAGGAAAGTTTTCCATACAAAATTTATACCGCATTTCACCCCGTTAATAGTATATCTTCGAAATATCCTTTTTTAGTGCACCTCTACACCTTCTAAGGAACATATGTTTCAAGTTTCAAGTTGATACACAAGCAAGGAATATCATTTCCCATACAAACTTTTACATCCTATTTCACCCCCTTAAGAGTGGTTTTTCGAAAAATTCCTCTCCTAGTGCACTTCTACACCTTCTAAGGAACTTATGTTCCAAGTTTCAAGTTGGTACACGCAAGGAATATAATTTTCCGAACAAACTTTTACACCCCATTTCACCCCCTTAAGAGTTGAATTTCGAAAAATCCTTTCTTAGTACACTTCTACATCATCTAAGGAACATATGTTCCAAGTTTCAAATTGATATACGCAAGGAATATAATTTCCGATACAAACTTTGCCACCCCCTTAGGGATTGGATTTCGAGAAATTCCTTTTCAAACGATGCCTCCAATATAAAATCAACACCCTCTCCAAATTTCACGATTCTACCTTTAGCGGTTTAGGCCTGGCGGTGATGAGCCAGTCAGTCAGTCCAGTCAGTCAGTCCAGCCAGTCGGTCCAGTCAGTCAGTCTAGTCAGTCAGTCAGTCAGTCCAGTCAGTCAGTCAGTCCAGTCAGTCAGTCCAGTCAGTCAGTCCAGTCAGTCAGTCCAGTCAGTCAGTCCAGTCAGTCAGTCCAGTCAGTCAGTCCAGTCAGACAGTCCAGTCAGTCAGTCCAGTCAGTCAGTCCAGTCAGTCAGTCCAGTCAGTCAGTCCAGTCAGTCAGTCAGTCCAGTCAGTCAGTCCAGTCAGTCAGTCCAGTCAGTCAGTCCAGTCAGTCAGTCCAGTCAGTCAGTCCAGTCAGTCAGTCCAGTCAGTCAGTCCAGTCAGTCAGTCCAGTCAGTCAGTCCAGTCAGTCAGTCCAGTCAGTCAGTCCAGTCAGTCAGTCCAGTCAGTCAGTCCAGTCAGTCAGTCCAGTCAGTCAGTCCAGTCAGTCAGTCCAGTCAGTCAGTCCAGTCAGTCAGTCCAGTCAGTCAGTCCAGTCAGTCAGTCCAGTCAGTCAGTCCAGTCAGTCAGTCCAGTCAGTCAGTCCAGTCAGTCAGTCCAGTCAGTCAGTCCAGTCAGTCAGTCCAGTCAGTCAGTCCAGTCAGTCAGTCCAGTCAGTCAGTCCAGTCAGTCAGTCCAGTCAGTCAGTCCAGTCAGTCAGTCCAGTCAGTCAGTCCAGTCAGTCAGTCCAGTCAGTCAGTCCAGTCAGTCAGTCCAGTCAGTCAGTCCAGTCAGTCAGTCCAGTCAGTCAGTCCAGTCAGTCAGTCCAGTCAGTCAGTCCAGTCAGTCAGTCCAGTCAGTCAGTCCAGTCAGTCAGTCCAGTCAGTCAGTCCAGTCAGTCAGCCCAGTCAGTCAGTCCAGTCAGTCAGTCCAGTCAGTCAGTCCAGTCAGTCAGCCCAGTCAGTCAGTCCAGTCAGTCAGTCCAGTCAGTCAGTCAGTCAGGACTTTGTCTTTCATATAGATAAATAGATAGATGTGCATGTGAAAAACGACACCTTGTACAGGTAGCCCAAGGTCCTGTGGTGCGAGTACAAACGCCGCAAGAATCAAGAGCACGAAGGAGGCGAAACTGCTGCATCGCGTTAGTGGAATACAGTTCGTATACGTATACAGGTGCATAAGCACACTAGGGGCTAGTTCTCTCGGCTTCCGCAAGGTTTGGTAGAGAGAGCAGGCACAGGGGGTAGCAGACTCACGTACCCGGAGAATTAATAGGGTCGCTTTGCATATCGTTCCGGAGGTTAGCATGTGAGGTAATGGAGAAACAGTATCGCGCCCCCGGCGTGATAATTGGACCACGCCAAAGGGTCCCATACGCGCAATTCACCCTCTTACCGATCTTTCCCACCATGCCCATCGCTTCTCCCTAGCTCTCTTTACTCTCTTACACTCCTGACGGCTACACCCACGCACCAAAGGCATTGGCGTAGCAAGCATTTTTTCTGGGGGGGGGGGGGGGGGGGGGGGCAAGAGGGGCCGGCCTGACAGGACCTGGTTTCATTCACAAACATCTTTTTTAACCCTTCGATTGCACATTTCCGCCACAAACCTATGACTGCATGTGGGGTTGATCGGACCCCAGACGTTTTTCAGATCGTTGTATGTCGGTAAATATGCATTTTTTTTTGTAGAGACGTTTTTTATATCCAATTTGAAAAATGCATCAATCGCATGAGCGAACGTAGGTTCTCAAATCAGCGTTTTAGATTTAAATCCATGCAGAAATTTCCGAAGGGAGTCTACATTGACATCCAAGTGGATACCGCACTATTACCCGATTGACGTCGTTTGACAATTTTTTATTTGAAAATCCCAAAAACGGAATTTGTTGGATCGCCCGAAAAAAAATGTATCATTTTCTGATGCCGTGCACAAATTTATTGGGAAGTCCTAAGATGCAGCCACATCTCTATAGGAATTTGTTAGGGACATCGCACATTGGGAGTCCTTGACGGGATCCAAATGGATTCTGCATTGTTCCCTCGATGAATGCCATTCGAAAATTCTTACCACGTTCGAATCGAAAGAATGTAAAAAGTTATCAGAAAAATCTTGACGCGCTGAAACATAACCGTGCACGTTTCATGAGCGTATACGCAGTAAAATAAATAACAAACGATGGATTTTTAGTGATGTGATTGAAATTAATTTTTAAGATATTCGTTTTTAAGCAATTTATATATTTTTAAGATAAGATTTATACTTTCCTCAAGATCCACTCGTTTTGTATATCTATATATTTTGTTGAGACAATTCAACGTACAGAATACGACGTGATCCACGAAGGATCGTATCGAATTCTTTGATAATGTAGGAATCCTTCAGAATTCAGATTGGATTAGTACATTGGAATCCAATGAGGGATCCCGATTCGAATCCAATGTACGAGCGTGACGTTTTAGTTTAATGGGATGACCCATTGGATCCCTATCAGAAAGTAGGGTTTATGTATGGGAATTCAATTGGATCCCTACGACAATTTCGGCACGGGCAATGTTAACTCTACTTGATAGTAAATCATTTGCAATGAGATCTTCACTCTTGCCATCGAAAAAAGTAACAGAGGTACCAGATGTATATGTATAACCGTGAATAGGTCAGATATTTAAAAAATTCTGGGCGTGACTCACAAACAACCCTCCGGGGGGTGGGGATGGGGGGGGGGGGGGGGGGGGGGGAGCTGCATTCTATGGTCCCTACTTAGTTACGACAATGACCAAAGACCACACGAGTACGCTGACGACAATGGGGGTGCACGTTTGTTACGCGGACGAGTTGACGAGCGTTTTCATATTTTGAAGTTGCCTGTGGCACGTATTTGGACGAAGCGAAGAAGCGGGGGAGGAGAGTGTGGAGAGAACCAGGACAAGAGATGTATATCAAGAGAGACAGAGAGAGGGAGAGAGAAAGCGAAAGCAGAATGATCAACATGCACCGCTCTGTAATTTTGCAGTGCACAGCGCGATACGCATACATATGATGTGGCCGGAACATCACTTTGCGCATCAAAGCTTCTACGGGAAATTCAATTTCTTTTTATGCCCTAAAGAGAATACGTATGACGAGACTTGAACGATACACACGCGATGCACCGGCACGTTGCGGAACATTTTTGTCGAAAAATACGCGTTGGTTCACCTCTCCCTCATAACGCGAATGTTTTTGACGTCACGTTACCTTTGTGACGCATATGTGTACTTGCATCCTCTGAGTAAGGGAGGCGAAGTGAGGAAGGGAGGAAAAGCATAGAAATATACCTAACAAATGTGAACTGAATGTTTTTTTTTACTGCTGGAGGGGGCAAATACATGCAGCGGCATAAAAAAATCGCTTTTTTTTACGGTAAAATTTTAGAAATTGAAGGACTATTGGGTGGCTTGGAATCGCTTATTGGCTGGTAAGTCTTCGTAGTTCGAAACATTAACTTTTCGCGGTCACATGTTCAGGCTATAACACGCTGGTCACAGGGGGGTCGCAATGACCCCAGCCATGTTTAAACGGTTGCCGCGTTGACCGTATCGTTTCGAATGACTCATAAAAATTCGGGATATTAGTTTGAACATTCTAGAATGTGGTATTCGCGGTATTATATTTTGATCGAATTTTAAAATGGCGGTAAAAAATCAGGAAGGGAACAATGCGTAAAAAAACCCTTTTTTACTGAAAAAAATCATAACTCTGAAAATTTGCAATTTTTTTTTTATAGAATTTTAGGGTGATACTCTTGAGATATGATAGTTTAAGGAAAAAAATAGTTCGATAGTGCGCGTTTCAAAAAAGGTATTTATTGTTATATCTGAAGAGCGATTTCAAAGTGAAATAAAGAACGATGATCATGAAAAATGAGCGATTTATTATAAAAAAAAGTGTCCGCCAACAACTTATAGCAATTTTGGCTTAAAGTTGCGCTTGGGGTCATTTTGACCCCGGGTAACGGCGGAGGGTTAAACGCATTTTTCTCAAGAATACATTTTTCAAGTTTGTGGGAAACAACTTTAAAACGAATTGACCAATCGTGCTGAAATTGTACACACGCCTCGATAAAAATATTACCTTGAACTCATATCTACTTGTTTATGAAAATCACTCTTAAAAAATACTTTTTTATTGCAAAAAAAAAAATGAAAATTTCGTGTACAATTGCAAATTTTTTTTAAGTCTCCCATTTTGTAAATTTTCACCTTTTAAAATGTTTTTTAGGTATGAGTCCAGCATTTGGATGTCAAAATACAAAAAAATATTGGCTCATATTTTCCAGATCCATAATGAAGTCGTTGGATTTCCCACAAACGGACAACTGTCATCAAAACTTTCCTTGAAGACCACGCCGTAGCGTCACCATTTTGCAATATGTTTTTAATAAAAACATTTATTCAAACACTTTAATTATGTGAGAAATTGTACCTAAAGTTTCATAAATGTAAAACATTTTATTGCTCTCAAAAAAAAATCATCACGATTGGCTATTTTTTCGTCGTCTATGTTCATTGTCTCCCTTAATATACGCAGTCTCAGTTTCATTTTCACAAAATTCCACGTTGTTCGGTAGCCTCGAACAAAATGTTAGAATAGTCAAGAGATTGCAAAACGCGAGATTTAACTCAAGTCATTTCTTTTTTCCAATAGAGCAGATCCGTTGGATTTCCTGATTTCAATTTATCAGCAAAGCTACCCTCCTTGTCCGACGTTTTATTTATTTGTTTACAAAAAATCTCGCAATGGCATCCGAAGGAAAATTGGAAAAAAAAGTATGAGTGCATCGACGAGTACCGGAAATTAAGAAGCACGAGTCAGTTGAAGAGCGTGCCGCGATTGAGCGGATACTTTTATAGTTTCGATGCAATTGAGCCTTCATACCGGTTTCGGTGCACGAATGCATCGACGGCAAAGCTTCGGGTGCAACTTAAATGCATGCATTGCATTAAAAAAAAAAAGAGACATTCCGTACAGCTGGATGCTAAGCGCAGCTGGGTGTACACCATCCGACTGAAGGCGATGAGCCAGGCGGAAAGGAGACACGCGCAGGACAGGCAGAGTCTATAAAATCATTCGTCGTACGTTTTACGATCGTAGATCGTAATAGCTGTGATAGCTGCGGTCGGGAACTTTAGCGACCTCGTCTCTCGTGTGTCTATGCTGCGGCAGGCCCGCTCAATCCCGCTTCCTCGTCTAGACGGCTAAACTGCTATTCTAGCACAACTGCCAAATTTCTGGTGTAATACGTTCGAGAAGATACGTTGTTTTATTTGCGCAGGGAGTCCATTGTTTTTTTTTTTTTTTTTTTTGGCTAATGCAGATGGGTGTGGGTTAGGACCAAACATTTTGATTTTTTTTTCGAAAATTATAACGCATACCCTGTAATTTTGTTCGAAGTACTAAGGCTTATTCAAATATTACATTTCGCTTTTCTAAAGTGACATTAACCCGCGCCGAGGGGACCTTGAAGTTTTAGCTCTTAAGTAGGTGAAATGGGGTGGAAAAGTCTGATATGGAAAATTGTATTCCTTGCGCGTGTCAACTCGAAACGGGGTATAAATATTCTTTCAAACAAATAATAAAAAGCGTAGTTTAGGATTTTTTAAAACAACCCCTAATCAAGGGTGCAACGGGGTTTTGAAGTTTCTATGGGAAAATTGAATTCTCTGCTTTTATTTTAATGAAATTCTGAATATATGTTTCTCAAGGCCTTAGGCCACTCTAGTATTTTCCAAAAATCGATTATTTTTGTTAAAAATGTACCTTAGTACCTATAAAATTATATTCCAAAAGATTACGGGCGTGAAAAATCTCTAAGTACTCGATTTTTGAATTCTAGCGCAACCCCTGTTGATTCATGTCGTGACTTTCTACTAACTTTGAACGCGTTTATCGCAAAAATCGAGCAATTCGCGGGCGGAAGCTAGTCTTTCGTTAAATCGACAATTCGGACACAGTGCATTGATAGAGTTTTCGACCGTACCGGCAATTCGTAATCTCGTAGCGTGGCAAATGCCCCGGGCTTTCCGAACTGCAACCCTCAACGAATGCCCACGACAGAGACTTTGTCTCGGTTTTTCGTACCGATAAATTGTTTTTTGTTAAATTTTTTTTTTTTTATTTGCTATCGTATGCCACTCTCTCTCGCTCTCTTGAGTTGCAGGGGTGTATGTGTATCGCCGAGGGTAGATAGGTAGTCTACCTCGGGCTACAAAGAGCACCAGATTGTCCGGTGTTCAATAGAAGTTTCTGGAACATCAGGAAAGATAAGAGAGACGTTCCAGTTTCAGCAATCTTCCTCTCTCCCCCTGTCTATTTCCTCTTGCCACTCTCCCGCTCTTACTCTCTCTCTCTCTCTCTCTCTCTCTCTCTCTCTCTCTCTCTCTTTCCATCCACATGGCGAACCTCTACAAGATCAGAGGATAAAGGAGACACCAGAAAACAGGCCCGAACGCTGAATACCAGAGCTGGAGAACCTCAACGAACGATGACTATCTCCTCTGCTTCGTTTCTTCCTCTCTCCCCTGTCCCCTCTCTCTCTCTCTCTCTCTCTCTCTTTCTCTCTCTATCTCCGGTTTTCATTTGGTGCGGTTCCTTTTAGAGCCTTGTTTGTTTATACTCTGGTGCATCGTGACACCGTTGTTTCGCGGGAATATCATCGATCGTTGTCTCAGGTTGTGGTACCCACATCTCTAGTCGTGGACCAACACAACAGTCTCGTGATATCTCTAGCCGTGTTATGATTCCGTAATTTGTGATACACGGCTGATGCCAAGTGTCATAGTTGGTGAACCTGGGTGGCATGTGCAACGAGGAATCTGTACAAACATCACACCCAAATGTTTCCCTGGACTTGATCGTGCTTAAGTTGCCTCGTCATCATTCTCCACCACGAGGTGTGTTCCTTGTGTGACACGAGGCTTGCAAAAGCATGAATGCCACGGTGGGGTCTGTTGATTCACAACTCAGGATCGTTCATTGAAACGATGGAACATTCGATAAGAGGAGACCGGCGCCGAGCACAGCAGCAGCAGCAGCAGCAGCAACACTTGCGTATCGAATACCGTAAACAGGAATCGCGTATTCAATGCAAATGTTGATCCTGTTGGCATGAATGCCCAGCGACAAGAATACTGTTCTGATTGATGAGACTGTGCACAAGTTCTAGTCGCGGTGCTAGGCCAAGTCGCAGATACCGAGAGGAAATTCATTGATGAAAATACACTCCGCTATGACAACTCAATGATGAGTGAATCCTTTGGGAATTGGTGGTGAAACTAATTACATCAATGAGATTTAGGGTAGGGTAGGGGCATGTTGAGCAAGTGTGGAATTATGGCCCTGTGATTCCTTAACAGTCTGTCGTATAAAAGTGAAACTTACTTTGGTCAATAGGACATTTATCTGGGAGAAAAGAAGTCTGTAGACGAAATTCCTGTTATTCTTATTGTTTCACCGATAATCTCTCTCAAATGACTAATGCCATATTTGTTCAACCTGCCCCGATAGTGGGGTAAGTTGAGCATGAGTATGAGGTAAGTTGGGCAAAGGCAGAATTGCATTTAAAAAATCAGACGTATGCAAAATGATTTGTTACAATGCAGTAATAAAACAACAGTTGCTTGTTAATTAGTTGGCTTTTGAAACATTAACATTAATTGCAATGAACTTTGAAATATTTTTTAATCGTACAATGGATGAACAAAATCTTTAAAGGACGTTTTTTTTTCACTTTTGGGTTCAAAAATAATGAAACGTCCCGTGTTACCGTCTCGTACGCCGCATGGCAACGGGCGATGGTGTGATGTGTTCTCCTCCCCCATAACACTCTTTCCGTCATTTGATGCACCCGCGTGCGGGTGCATCAGATGCTTAGTTTTCCATATATTTCGATTGCCCAGCTTATTCGACCGTGCCCCTCCTCCCTACCCTATATCTTGAACATAAAAAGTGTATTCACGATGCATTTCGCTTGTTGGTTTTCGAAAAGGCAAAAATGCGTCGCGAAATCCCAAAAAGATATGCGCCGTGTATGGAGAGAATTCCGTAAACGAAAGTGTGTGTCAGAACTGGTTTGCGCAATTTCCTTGCGGATATTTTGATCCCCAAGATGTTCTTCGCTCCGGTTGCCCAGTCACTACAATTGTTGGCTGTGTATACGATTGATGTAGCTCGATGGGGTACATGCAGGTAACGAGTGGATTTAACCCTTCGTGTTCACCCTGGGTAGAATCGACCCGTCGATCAATTTTTGGCGTAAATTTATAATAATTTCCGGCTTCGAATGGGACTGTATTCACCATCTTAACCGGAGTTTGAAGTATCCTCATATCATAGAATTTACCCTCTTCACCTGTCAGAATAAATACCTTTTTTTGGAACGCGCACTGTGCTACTATTTTTTCTCAAAATTAGCATATCTCAGGAGTATCACGTTCAAATTTTAGATAGAAATGTTGTAAATTCACGGAACTATAATTTTTTGAGTGAAAAAGTGTTCTTGTTGCATTTTCACCTCTTTATGAGTTTTTTTTTTAACATGTCGCCATTTTATTTCTTATAAATAAATTTTTCGAACATCATCTAGAAAGTTCAAAGCATGTTCCGTAATTTTTTGAACCACTTCGGACGGATAGTTTGGTCACAATACTTTTTTGAAAACTGACTGGGTAGAATCGACCCAAGTGTGACCATCGCGATTGAATTTGGATGTGTGACCACGAAGAGTTAAGAGAAAATATTCTTCGATCGTTTGTCATTATGCACTTGGAGAGAATGGATACCAATTAGATATGTATCCGGAGGTAGAGCGTGACGAAAGGATCAATCGACTTGAAGGACCTGGTTGATGAGTCTCACGATTCCAATTATGTATCGGGATAATTGTGACCTTCGCTAGCGGAAGTGGGTTTGTGAGAGGACTTTGAGCGAGCTTCGCTCCATAGGCAGAGACCACCCACTGTGCGATCGCAAGACGATGGTACGAGAGAAAACGATAATCAGGATGAACGGACATAGGAGGAGACTCGAGGAAGCCGCGACAAGGATGGGGCCAGAAGAGATGCTCTAGATGTGGGCACCGTTAATGCTGGGAAATAAGCGACTATCTTTCCGTAAACTCCAGAGGATGTTGAAGGCTCATTACCGCCACGGCAGAAGGTCCAGGGTAATGGTTAATCGTTACCTACGACGTCTCACATGCCTTCCTCTTCTCTAGTCTCATCTTCTTGTTGCCTTCGTAACGCAAGTGTGCTTGAAGAAGCTTTATTGCCAGGAATACAGAGACATACGAATTGATGTGTAGGGGTGAGGGGGACAAGACGGGCTATTTAAGGTTTGAAGTTCAATAAAACTCATGTTTTTAAAGTCACATAATCGTATTTATTTCTGAGTCGACCTAAAATAATCAGCTTCACAAGATTTGGTCAAATTAGGAACATTCGAGCGATAATTATAGCAAATAAAAAAAAAAACAAACAAAGAGAGATCTCCACCTGTTGCCCCATACTGCGGGCAAAGATGGGGTACCCCCCGGAGGCATGATGGGGTACTCCCAATCACACTACACCCAAAGGAGTAGCTTTATTCGGGTTGGCAAAGCGCACATACATGAATAGTATTTTTTTCTTTAACTCAGTTTTTTTCTTTTTCATTTCTTGCTTAACGCATAGCTTCTTCGGACCATGTCCCTCTCTTCGTCTTGCGTTTATAATTCCGCACCATCCTAGAAGAAAAGGAAGCTATGCGTGGCAAACAGTTTTATCGAAAGAAGATTATTTAAATGTAAGAATACACATGCTGTCTGAAAAATAATATAAAAATCACAAAAAAATGAATAATCCTGTGTCCCATGTACTATGTACTAGATGCGGATGTACCACCCCATGTTACCCCACCGTATATTTTGCCAATCAAATATTTATAATAAAATAACGACACGCTACGCAAGAAATAGCAAGTCCTTGCCTGATCTACATTAAATATAGCACATGTAGCAACAGCACGTCACCATCTAGCGTTAATTGACAAAGCACAGTCACATCCGAAACCAAATTTTAAAACGACAACAATTATACGAAAAATCAGCTTTCTCTTCATCACTCGATAGGCGTGCACTCTGGAACGACGATACACGGGCGGCTGATGGGTGTTATGGCAGCGCATCTTATGATGCCAGAACGAAGGTGATTGATTCATTCAGATCGATTATTTGGCCGGGTGTCCCATCTTTCCGCCCTCTCCCCTACGAGGGGTGTAAATTAAGTAATGAGACTAATTTTTTCGATTTTTTATTCGAATAGAAATACAATTCAATATTGTCTCCCTCAAAAGAGTCTCCGTCTCCCTCGAGACGGTTCTTTCAATTCTCACAACAGTGCTAGAACTTGGATACTGGAATGGCCTTCAGCTGGTTGGTTACAGCCGTTTGAATGTTTTCGAGTGTCCCAAAATGACGTCCCTTGAGGTAATTTTTCAATCTCGGGAAGAGTCATATGAGAGCGATTATTTGTGAAACAATAAGGATAACAGGAATTTGGTCTACAGACTTTTTTTCCCAGATAAATTTCCAACTGACCAAAGTAGGTTTCATTTTTATAGGGCAGACTGTTGAGGAATTAGGGCGCGATAATTCCAAACTTGCTCAACATCCCCCTTCCAACCATAAACTTCCTATACGTCACGGATCTTGGTGGATACTTTTTTTTTAAGTCGGCACCGGTTTCAGCTTTCACTTATTATACGTCACTTCATATGGTCGACGCATGCGCGAGCGGAGAAACAACTGTGAACGACATCTGTCGGAATTTCGCTACGGAATTATGCATAAACCGAATACATGTAGTAGGCGAATTTGTGATCAGTAAATTGTCCATTCTTGAGTATTACTTGGAAATGAGGACGTTTGAATTCCTTCGTTTATCGATTCAAACGCCAGCACTCATTTAACTGGAGCCCCCCTTTACGCGGTTGCGCCCATTATTTACGGACTATTCATTGTACATACATATATATATATATATATATATATATATATATATATATAAATACATACATGCAATCCGTGATTGAAAGCGCATTCAAGCGCCCAAAATGCCGAATCAGTCGCGGTCAATTCCCTATCCAACGATAGTAAGCAACTCCGGTGTTCCGAGTGTGAGATACGTAATACATGGGCGTGCGCGAGGCCGAGCATTATCGAATGACTCGCTAATGACCCATCAGCGAGCCACTGTTCGTAATGGAATCTCCCGTTGCTGATCAGTAAGCCCTTCATCTCTTTGACCACCTTTCACCGCCCACAGTTTCTCCCGATGTCTACCACGTTCGACGTGTTGCAGACCCACCGATGTGGTTTCGAGTAATCGAGGCCGAAGCCTTTTTCGCTTGTAATAAGCAAGGGTTGCGAATCACTGGGAGGAAATCGGCTCATATTTTTTAGATGAATATATATTCAATCCAATCCAGAATATATATTCAATCAAATCCAATAGATTCAATATTGAATCTATTGGATTTCCCACAAACTGTTGCCAAAATCTTTCTGGAAAACCGGACCATAATGTCACCATTTTGCAATATTTTTTAATAAAAAAAAACAAACAGTTCAATTATCCCGTGAGGAAAATGCGCAGGGCATCCCTAATACACATCGGGGCCTTCAAGAGAGTGTGGATTCCATAGTAGGGTTTTCAATAAAAGAGCCGGACCGGGCCCCTATTAGGAAATAGTAGGATAGGTAGGTTGACTAAAACTATGGTCTAAGTACAGAGACTAAGCAAAGGGTCTTTAAGGGGTGTAGTTGTAGATTCCCTAGTAGCGATTTCCCCAATACTACCAGACTTTGCTATTATAGGGGAAAATCAGTATAAATTACTTGACTAAAGAATTTGTGGAATAATAATTATCGAGATCGCTTAAATATAATAATTAAACTATGCGTTTAGTAAATGAGCTGTTATGCATTGAATCAACACGCGTGCAGTTCGTTCATTGGAATTCTAAGCTTCAAATGTACTAAACACACACGCACGCAAGTACGCATATGGCTGCAATCATTTTTACAAGGCACCGTTGGGGCAATTTTAAAGGCTTTGGTTATTTTGCCATCAATGGCCCTCGGTAGCAAAGTGTGACCGGCCAGTGATGGCTCATGTGAGGCTTTCCGACTAGGGCTTAAATAAAGTTAGGGAAAATTAAGATGGGCTTAATCAAAGCCCGAACTCAATTTCCGCACGGGAAGTTTCATAAATGTAAAACGTTTTGTTTCTTTCCAAAAAGAAATAATAAAAATTGGCTATTTTTTTGTCGTCTACATGTATTTTCCTTTTTAAGCCAGTGCACGAGACACGGATACTTGAATAGGTAAATAGGTGCTAGCAGGTTCGAGCATCTGAAGAAGAAAGAGAAAGAGAAAGAAGATAGAAGTGAGGAGCCAGCCGAAGGGAGAAAAGTCTATATCGAACGGATAACGTCAAGATTCGCAAGGATAATGCTGGAGCCCGCAGATACGGAGTATGTTATCGATCCCCTATTGGTTCTGCACCGGAGATAGATGGCACGGAAGATAGCGCGAGAACGACAGTACTTTCAGCTCGCCGTTGCCTTTCAATGCCACGTGAAAGCTGGATAAACGGAGAAAAGCAGGGAAAAAAGGTAAGAAAGATGTAGAAAAAGGAAGAATAAAGAGCGATGCAAGAGTAAAGAAGAGACGACGCAGGAAGGAATGGCTCTGAGAGGTCTTTCATACATGTCTCTTCTTTCCGCTTCTTCTAACTCTGACTAATGCCTCTTTCGATCTATCGCCAGGACGCATCGCATTTTCGAGTTTTATCGTGTACTGTGTTACCTGGAATATTCAATTACTAGCTCTCGCTCGCGACTTCCGTCCGTCGTGGATCTTAGGATTTGATCCAGAGAGGAGATGAACGAAGGGAGAAAAAAAAAATGTAAGAAACAAAGAAAGAAGGTAGAGTGTTATATTTCTCAGGCACGGTGGTAGATTGACCGACGGAGGTAAGGGTTGGTAATTAACGAAATAGTAGTATAAAAGTTGTCAACCTTCAACTCCAGTATCGTACAATATCATTGTTGCCTGCAGAATTATTTGGCTTTGCGATATAGTTCTGCAGACAACATTGTTTGATTTCTGGTCTTCGGCAAGCACATTCAAGTTTTGGGCACTCGATACTCTCGAACAGCCCACATATAAAGGGTGTCTCAAAATGACCTGACATTTTTAATTGCACGCCATTCTTTTTTGTGGCGAACATAGTGTACTAATCTTTGACAACTGGCATCAGGAAGTATTGAGGTTTAGTCATATAGAAATTGTGAAAGTGCAATGTGGAACAATGCAGTTATTGCAGACAAAGTTTCATGGTCGTGTTATTCTACTTGTTTATCCCACTAAAAATAAGCCGATTTCAACCTCAATATGGACTTTTCTATGTTAATGCACGAATTTAAGGGAGGGAACACTTGTAGATGACGAAAAAATGGCCTATTTTGTTAACTTTTTTTTTGGAAAGGAACAAAATGTTTTACAATTATGAAACTTTAGGTACTATTTATTACATAATTAAACTGTAGAAGTAATATTTATCTAAAAAAAATATTGCAAAATGGCGACTGTATGGCGTGGTCGTCCAGAGAAGCTGTGGGGGCAGTTGTTCATTTGTGAGAAATCCAACGACTTCAATATTGATCTGAAAAATATGAATTGTTAGTATTTCAACATCCAAATGCTAAATTTATACCTAAGAAATATTTAAAATGTTGAACATTAAGCAAATGAGACACCAGAAAAAAAAATTCATATTTCATACAATATTTTTGTCATTTTCTGCAATAAAATAGCCCTTTTTAGAAGTAATTTTCATAAACAAGTAGGTATGAGTTTACGGCAATATTGTTATTGAGTTAAGTGCACGATTTTAGCACGATCGGTCAACTCGTATTGAAGTTGTGTTTTCCCACAAACTTAAAAAATGTAGTTTTTAGAAAAAAACGTGTTTAAAGTATCCAATCACGAAGACACAATGATTTCAGTGGCTTACTAGCTAATTAGCGATTTCAGGGCCATACAATAGTCCTTCAGTTTCTAATATTTTACGTAAAAAAAATCCGATTTCTCTATTCCGCTACAAGTATTTCCTCCTTTGAAGACTTGTTGCGAGTTGCTCCGAAAATGAATTTACGTTTCGATTATGTGAGGCGAACATTAAACTTCAACACGGAAATATCGATTGGCATTGCGGCAATGCCAATATAGGCCGCGATGCGATTCTGCAACATCTGCATGTGCAGCTGTACAGATGCGCTCGTTTTTTTTTTCTACTTGTTTGGAAAATTGATCGAGGCCCAGCGTTTAGTATGCAGCGTTTTGCACCAAAGTTTCCGCAGGCTAATAGCACCAGTGATTATAGCGATAGAGAGAGAGAGAGAGAGAGAGAGAGAGAGAGGGGGGAAAGAAGGAGGGATAAAAAGGCGAAAGAGTTAAACGGTGACTTTGCAGTTGGGGTAGTGTAAGAATTCAACACACACCCCCACACATATGCAAAAAGAAGATTTTGCGGATATTCGACTTCGAGGATTGTCCGCATAACAGTCAATTGCCCAAAAACTCAACATTACGTAAGCTCCATTGATTTCAACATTACAAAAAATGTCATTCCAAGGAACGCCCAGTCCCCAAAATCTCCAATTGATTAAAAAAAACTTTTATTAACGTTCTTCAAAACAGCAATAGCAAATTGGATAGACGAAACGGCTTTGAAATCCTTCCCTGCAACACGTATATATATGTAACACCCACATCAGCAGTGAATTCTAAATATATAGACGCTCTATCGACCAATCGCGTCGAAATTGCCACCGGAGGCTTTTGCTCAGCTAGGAATTCGCGTCATACATATACGTATATTTGCACACACAGGTATACACACATACGTATGTAAATACATGTACACACATGAACACGCTTTCAGTGGGAGGGGAGAAAGGGTTAAAGGGGATGAAAGTGAGCCGAGGGTTGATCATCTAGTTCAAGAACGCACTCGAAAGTACCTTGAATTAAATGCTCAGGCCTGCCCATCCGCGGCGTCACGTTAATTGAAGATTATCTTTTGCCTAGCGAATTTCGCCGGCCCCGTCACTCTCAAAATTTCCCCTCTGGCAAGCTCGCCCACCTAAATTCTAGGATAGATCTAACCCAAAAGCCTGCATCGATATATACAGGGTGGTCCAAAAGTCGCGAGTCAAACAAAGTGGGGAGGTAGTCGAGATCAATTCCAACCAAAAAGGTCATATACGACGGTTTTCATTCTGAAACTTGGCGTCATTTGATGATTTGGACATTCAAACAGTCCACAGCACCAAATGTACGACAAATTTCAGAATGAAAACCGTAGTAATAAGCAGACAGCAAGCGAAATACTGAACGAACGTCAATCCAATTGAAGAGACACATACCAGGTCTGTAAATATGAAACCAGAATTTGCCCACAGATGGCCCTAGCTGTCAATTTAGTTACCGTCAAGTCGCGTCATTCGCGCCATTTGCTTTGTTGACATCTGACAACGATTTTTAACCCACAACAATACACGTTTCATACCCCAACATAGTTTGTTATAGCGTTGAACATGTCGAATTTTGTGCCTGAAAATTACGATTTGCGGACAGCATTAATTTTCTGTTACCATTTGAAGAAAACTACTGCAGAATGGCATCAAATGCTTGTTGAAGCTTGGGTTGAGCGTGCTCTTGGTAAATCACAGTGCTTTGAGTGGTTTAAAAAAATTTTAAGTCGCGATTTTTACATGAGAAACGAAGAACATGGGAGGCCACCGAAAAATATTGAAGACAGTAAATTGCAAGCATTGTCGGATGCTAAAACATGGCGAAACTGTTAATAATGAACGCTACCGACGACAAATGATCGATTTGAATCAAGCTTTGTGTGAAAAACGACCAGAATATAAAAAAAAAGGCAACACAAAGTGATTTTGCTTCATGTATAATGCACCATCACACACAGCAAAACTGGTCAAGGAAACGATTGAGGCGTTTAGTTGGGAAATACTTTCGCATGCGGCTTACTCAGCAGACTTGGCTCCGTCCGATTACCACTTATTTGCATCGATGGGACACTCACTTGCTGAGCAGCGCTTCACTTCTTACGAAAATGTACGAAAATGGATCGATGACTGGTTTGCCTCAAAAGAGCAACAGTTTTTTTGGCGTGGCATCCACAAATTGCCAGACAGGTGGGAAAAATGTATAGCTAGCAATCGACAATACTTCGAACAAAATATTTTTCATCATTTTCATACAATAAACGTGTAATTTTCTATACAAAAATTCCAGTTTCATATTTACATACCTGGTATTACCTACTTGAGAATCGGTTTTCCCTAGACAATATTTATAGCCTCCTCTGAACACTTGAAGAATCCTTTTTTTTTTGTATTGCACAAGCCGCCAGCCTCCGTTGAAACTACCAAACCCTATTTGTCGAGTTCAGTGACACGAAGAAGCCTCCATTTGATCCAGTGTAGCCTCTGTTAGTCCCCCCAATCCTTCTTTCGACCAACCAGTCTCAGTGAAACGTGCAAAACACATGCATTCTTAACATGCTTTCGATCTCAAGTCCATTGCCTCGACCCCACCTAACCTGCTTTGAGCCTAAATTCGATATCTCCTCCAACACTTTATTGTGGCCTGATCGGAAACCCGTCCGATGATGAAATAAATAGGTTCTCGCTGAATGGAGGGCCCGGAGGGTCTACAGTGCGCCTACAGTAAGCCAAAAGGGGGGCGAGTAGGTTCTGCGGGGGCCCTCGAAGTAGGCCCACATGGGATTTCCCAGGTTCAGTTGCGTTCTGCATTGGCCTCCTTTGAGTGACAATGCCATTCGGGAGATTCATCGGAGGCCCTAACGTATTGGTATTCCAAACATTGTAGTCTCGTTTAGGTAGCCGATAATCCGCTATCACCGTCTCTGCTCCGGGTAGAAGGCCTTTATTTTGCGGTTTGAACGCGGCTCGAAAATTTTGACGCGGTTTGTTTCACGCCTCTCTTCTACATACCGGTCATAAGTGCTCTGCATTCAAATAATGCGTTCCCAATGCAAATCAACAGCTCAAAGTGATTCGGTACAATTGACAAGACTCGATAGTAAAAAAACTTTCGAGGATCAGGGCTCTGAGTTGGAACTTTTTAGAATCCTCGTAAGTTGGACCAATTTTCCAACTACAGCGGCACGTTTCGGTAGAACATTGTTCTTCGATCAATGATGAAGACCCAGGGAAAAAAGTTATGATCCAAAAAGTTATTAGAAATTCTTTTTTTATTATTCTAAGAACTCATGATGACAATTATGAGGACTGTATTTTCACGTGAAAGCCACATCAGGCTACATTTAAAAAAAAAGAAACATCCCTCGTATGGTGAGTAGTTTCTTTTTCATTCATTTTTCGGCCAGCTCGGAACCAATTTTTCAAAAATATTGAAGGAAACCCATAGCTTTGGAATCGTCGGGAAATGGACCAACCTGCCTATGACCTTTTTGGTCGGAAATGATCCTGACTACATCATTACTCCGTTTGATCCACGGCTTTTGGATCATCCTGTATCAATATATATGTACACATACACGTATACATGAATGGAATGAATTACTCTGTATAGAGCGGTGTACCAAAACCCACATGTTGGATAGGATCGGCTATGTACTCCCTCCCCCGCCCCCTCAATCGCCATCCATCTTTGGCATGTACCCAGTATTCCCATGTAGGGTCGTATTTCCACTAGCTACGTGCACCACGTGTATACGTATATTTGCAAGGACTCATGCATGTTTGATGCGTTCGTATTTAACGGAAATAGAGATGTATGAGGAATTGGAACGCGCATGGACAGTATATAATACGCGAATTGAACCTACTCACAGTTGATCGACTTCGAGAATCATTTGTCCGAAAACACCCGGTGTTCGTATCTCCGTTTCGTGAAACGAAACACAAGTGGATTACACGCAATATGTGTGCGCGTGTGTGTGTGTGTGTACTGGAGAAACGAGATAAAATTTCTCATTGTTGTACATTCTCTTTTGTATTATTGCAACGATAAAATAATCACGCGAGGTATTGATAAGTTTATAGACGGTGGTTGGTCGCGCGTGCACAAGTGATGGTACAATACGGCAGAGGGGGGGGGGGGGGGGGGGGGCATTTGCGATTGAATTGATACTTCATTCGTTAATGCTGGAATTAAGATTATTATGTTGCTCAGTGCATGTTAAACTTTGATTATCAATGTGTCCTATTTTTTTGACCATTCTACAAGTAATATAAAATGAAAATAAAATTATTTCGACTCGATTTTGCTCCCAACGTTGAAATCTGTGATCAATCTGCCAATTGTTTGTCGAGATATCGTGGTTGGCGATTTGGAGAACATTGTTTTGAGAAAAAAGCGCTCCCCGAGCGTATTCCTTATAATTTCTATAACTTGGCCAATTTTATGAGTATTATTAAGGGGGGCACTCTCTATAAAAGGCCAAATCTTAGTCGACTTTCATGATATTTTTTGGAGGGTAAGGAATGCATATATCTTTCCAGGGTCACAGGTACTTTTTATTACATAATTCTAGTTTTCAAAACGATTTTTGTTGCTTAAGAAAACTAAAAAATGGCGATATCTCGATAACTAATTGACCGATCGAGCTCAAATTTTGCACATACCTTCGGTAGCCTCTTTCTGAGGACTGGTAGCAGAATTGAGTCGAACAATAATTTTGCTCACATTTTATAAATCGTCGAATACCCGAAAATGTATGAAATATCGTTAATCAAAGTTTAACAGGCCGCCATTTTGTAATAAAATTTTTTTAAGTACTAATTCTGCTACCAGTGCTCGGAATACTCATACAGATTGAGAATATATATATATTTTTTTTCAGATGCATACAACATCACCCAGAGTGGGCGCCGATTGAGGCGGTTTTCGGCGGACCATGTTGTAAAAAAATAAAAAAACTACATGAAAATATTTAAAATAATGTTTTAAAAAAATGTAGATACATTCTCAAAGGAACAATAAATTGTAAAATTTCATCGAGACAACTTCAACGGTTTAAAAGTTATTCCAACCCAAAAATGACGTCAATAATCTCGCTCTAGACCAGACTACTGCCTTAAGGCCTTAGGCCACTCTAGAGGCCAAAAAGGGCATATTTTGTGATTTTTTTTTCAGCGAAACCATAAAATAAATCGGAATTGCAAAATAGGGATTTTATTATACACGTAATTGACTATACAAAATTATTTTTTCACAGCGATACATGTCAAAATGGCGACTGCGCAGTATGTTTTCCGATCACGCCTTTATTTCTGGAAGGTCAACGGCCGGACCAACAGCTCCTATAATTTTTGAGTCATTACGAGACACTAAAGTTTTTTCGATTATATATAAAAATATAATCGAAAAAATATATATTTTTATATATAAATATATATTTTAAAAATATAGATTTTTGTGATAGTTTGTTTTTTGTCAAAATGGCGCATTTCTAAAACAAAAAGTATAAAATGCCATGAGAAAATCGTCAGAAAGTTGTTTATAAAGAAGGAACTATGCAATATAATTTTAAAAAATCCTATGTAGTGCCTCAGAAAATGTAATTCCAAATATACAATTAAAATTTCAACAATCGGTTGACATTTGTTTAAGTTATGAGTCCGGCCGACTTGAGAAATGTAGTTTTGAGATAAACGCGTTTGAAGTTAGTAGAAAGTGACGACATGAATCAAGAGGGGTTGCGCTAGAATTCGAAAATCGAGTACTTAGAGATTTTTCACACACATAATCTTTTGGAATATAATTTTATAGGTACGAAGATACATTTTTTAAAAAAATCGATTTTTGGAAAATCCTAGAGTGGCCAAAGGCCTTAAACGATTTTTACAGACGTATTCAGGAAGATCTCTATAATAATAAAATTCTTCTGAAAAAGAAAAACTATTTTTTCATATTTCTAGACGAAATACTGCCTCACTTCACAATTTATGTTCGAAATATTTATTAATGTATAATCGGATTGAAAAAGAAACCAGCTCGTGCCAGTTCAAGAAGGAACTTGATACACAAGAGAATTTCATAAGCTCTGCTCGTTCGTATACTTCGTGAGATTTTACCTCTTCCGCTATTGTCGTTTCCTGTCTTATGGAACTTCCGAAAGGAGGAAGTGATTTCCGTTTCTCAAATCTCCCGATTGCCCGCGAGAATGGTCTCTCCTCTGTATACGGTCATTGCTCGGGATCTTATGCTTCGCGAATATAGCGCAAGGGCGGTATCGTCAAAGATAGAAAAACTCGGAAGAGAGGGTGAGTCACTGAGGACTCGAATCTCCGGCCAAAACTTCGTTGCTCTTCGTCCCCGTTGTATCGTTTCTTTTTTTCTCCTCTCTTTTTGTTCCCCTCTCGCTACTCAACAACGACGAGATTACTTCTCATGGAGTTTTTCCCGTCGTTCGTAATTGGTATTTTTTTTTTTGTACGATGGTTGTACACTCCCGCGAATGGAACGGGAAAAGCTAATCACGGGTTTTTACGATGTATCCATATTGAAATTTAGCGAATCCGGGTCGGGCTACCTTGTTTTTTTTTCTCTTCGGTGCATTCGCAGGATGCTTCGGCACGTGGATTAATCAAAGTTTACCGCGGACAATTTACCACGATCGTGCACGTTTCTGTATTTCTGTTCCGTTCCTCGGCGCTTCTTTGTACCTCGAATAGGGTACATGGATTTATTTATATTATACATTATTTTATTTATCTATTTATATTAAATTATTGGGATTACAAATTAATTCGGTCCGTTTTCAAGAGATGGCTCTGGCTGTTATGAATGTTTCATAGTGACAGCTGATTTCGGTGGTTTCAGAGAGGTTAGACGTCTGTCAATAACATTCAGTTTATATCGCTTTGAGTTCCATTAAAAATCTTGTTTTTTACTGTGTTGAATATGTCAAATTTTCTGTTAACTAAGCAGCATTTGCGGCAAGTTTTACTTCTCTGCTTTAATTGGAAGAAAAGTCCAGCTGAAGCGCATCGAATGCTTGTTGAAGTTTATGGTGATGATGCTCCAACTGATAAATCATGTAGGGAATGGTTTCGACGCTTTAAGAACGGTGATTTCAGCGTTGAAGACAAGCCTCGCCCTGGACAGCCAAATGAGCCAATGAGCTGCTACAACCTGGCGATTCCATTACGGGCGATCGGTATAGACTACAATTGATTCGTTTGAGCCGTGCATTACGAGAAAAACGGCCGGAATACGAGCAAAGACATGACAAAATTATTCTTCTGCATGACAACGCTCGGCCTCATGTCGCAAAAGTCGTAAAAAAATATTTGGAAACGCTCAAATGGGATATTTTATCGCACCCGCCGTATTCTCCGGACATTGCTCCTTCTGATTACTGGTTGTTCCGACGGATGCAGCAGGATTTAGCAGCTCAGCGGTTCACTTCTTTCGCAGAAATCGAAAATTGGCTCAAAACTTGGATCGCCTCAAAAGACGAGACGTTTTTTTCGAGATGGAATTCGAAAATTGCCTGAGAGGTGGGAAAAAGTAGTAGCCAGCGATGGACAATACGGCTTACCGATACGGCTTATCGGTAACGGCTTACCGATCAGGCCACAATGGATTGTTGATGAAGAAGATATCGAATTTGGGCTCAAAGCAGGTTAAGCGGGGTCGAGGCAACGGACTTGAGATCGAAAGCAGGTTAAGGAGGCCTGGGTTCTGTACATTTCACTGAAATTGGGGGTCGAAAGAAGGTTTGGGAAGACTGACAGAGGCTACACTGGACAAAATGGAAGCCGCTTCATGGCACTGAACACGACAAATGGGATTTGGTAGGTTCAACGGAGGTTGGCAGTTTGTACATTACAAACGAAAAGGGGCTTGCAAGTGCTCAGAGGAGGCTGTATATTTTGAATCGGGTTGTCCTTCTTGAACATCGTGTGGAAAAAAAGTAATAAAAAAGAACGTCGGTGAAAGGCACAATTGCGATAATTTTTGTAGATGCATATGAATCACTTCACTTTTTCAAAGTGACATTTCGCTCCCTCTCTCTCTCTCTCTCTCCAGCACAGTAAATGACGTGCTGCATTCGCGCGAGTACCAACTGGCTGTCTGACTTTGATTATATTTTCAAGAGCCACCACGGTGATACCAGGAGTTCTACTTATATACCCGATATATATTCCCCAGCCTCTCTCTCTCTCTCTCTCTGGTTCTCTTTCGCCTGATGTGCTATGCAAAAGTACACTCGAGTGCATCTGCCGAGCAGGGCTCGTGTCAAGATGTTCACATATACATACTCTCCTCGTCTATTCGTTTCGTTCCTCCTTCCTATACGGAACGTCATCTGGTAGAAATGATGTAGAAAACATCATCTGTAGAGAACATCACTCGGTCCGAAATTCAAATGGCTACTTCGGTGTCTATATGTGTGATGCTCGATCATCTCTACTGAATATTATTTCTAATATACAGCGGAATGTGACTTTCCAGTCACTCGATTTTAAGGCTCGTTCTCGTAGAAGCCTATTGCGATCATAGTCAACATTACCTAAGCCCCAATGTCTTCAAGATCACCGTAATACAGAGGTGCTTCTGAGAATCGTCCTGGCACCAATATTAACTCGTTAGAAAAATTAATTCAAATTCGTTTGCAATTGTAAAGACTGTTCCTCGAAAGGCTGGCAGCCAATATTGCATAGATACAACAGGTTTGAAATTTTCGTTTGGAGTTCGTTTTCAGTTCAACCGCGTTTTCCTTACTAAAACTAGTTCTTACTGAACGCCTTCGACACAACTAGTCGTAACTAGGGAAACCGAGTTTTCAGACGTAAACAAATCGAGACAACTTTGGTTTCTAATTTCCATTTAACACTAGGCAATGAAGACTAGTGTTCATTTAGTCGATTTAGCTGTATCAACAATCATCCAGAAACCGTTTCAACTGATTTGTTTCGTTAGAACTAGTTATCGATAGTTAAGACTAGTTTTAACTAATATTCAAAGTTAATTATCGATAAATTCTAGTTTTCACTAGGAAAAACTGGATGCAACGAAGGCGTCCCGTCAGCTCTCGTTTCGAAGAATGACCAGAGAGACCGCATCCTAAAGTTTTCGACTGCAAATGTTCGTCTCCTCGCACTATACTGCGGTATGGGACAAAACGACTCGCGCAAAGAGATCAGCTTTAAAAAATCGCCCCATGAAAGAAGCTGACGCGGTGACGAAAAATTTACCGGAAGTTCTATTATGCGAGCATCGATCCGTTCCTAAACACTTTGCTGAGGGATTTGATGCGGACACTTTGTGTGGCCATAAAAATGTTTGTGTTGCGCGGTCATTTTCCGCTTGTGCATATATAAAGGGTGTCTCAAAATGACCTGACATTTTTAATTGTGCGCCATTTTTTTTGTGGCGAACATAGATTACTAATCTTTGACAACTGGCATCAAGAAGTATTGAGGTTTAGTCATGGAGAATTACAGGATCGAACAACGGATAGAAATTGTGAAAATTCACTGCGAAACAATGCAGTTATCGCAGACGAAGTTTTTCATGGTCGTATTATTTCGCGCCGCGGCGATATGAATTGGCCACGAAGATCGTGTGATTTGACGCCATTGGACTTCTTTCTTTGGGCTTTTCTGAAAGGAAAAGTGTATGCCAATGATCCACAGACCATTTCGAAGCTCAAGTAAGCAATTGGACGCACCATTAAGGCCTTAGGCCACCTAGAGGCCAAAAAAGGGCATATTTTGTGATTTTTTTTTTCAGCGAAACCATAAAATAAAGCGGAATTACAAAATAGGGGTTTTATTATACACGTAATTGACTTTAGAAAATTATTCTTTCACAGCGATTCATGTCAACTTGGCGACTGTGCAGCATTTTTCCGATGACGCCTTTATTTCTGGAAGGTCAACGGCCAGACCAACAGCTCCTATAATTTTTGAGTTATGATCAGACACTCAATTTTTTTCGATTATATATAAGAATAGCTATAGAAGTACGTAGGATTTCTTTGATATATTGTTTTTTGTCAAAATGGCGCATTTCTAAAACAAAAAGTATGAAGTGTCATGAGAAAATTGTCAGAAAATTGTTTATAAAAAAGGAACTATGCAATATAATAAAAAAATCCTACGTAGTGCCTCAGAAAATGTAATTTTAAATATACAGTTAAAATTTCAAGTGAATTGGTTGAAATTTGTTTCAGTTATGAGTCCGGCCGACTTGAAAAACGTACACGGAGAGAATTAAATGTTAAAAATGACCGTGCAGTAACGGTAACCAGATGACAACCCTGAAACTTCGCTTATTATTACTAAGTAAAACACAGATTTTCACGAAACTAAAATAAAATTTCTTCTTCAGTTAGAAAATTTTACCAGATTTTCTAGTAAATTTTGATGTGTAACAAAATACGCAAAACTTAAATTTAAAAAATATATAATATCCGCGAAATTTTATTGTGCATTTTATTATTTTATGCCTTTCAAAAATGTCTATAAAAAAGTATCGTCTTTATAACAGTTATTTTAGGATTTATTATAAAATTTAATGAGTGTTATAGGAAAATGTATTGTGCTCTCGGTAAAAATTATCGTGCGCGCTACCCTTCTTGTATAGTAAAATTTTAGCTACGTATTTTAAATTTTCTGTAACGTGAGTTAAAAAAAACTTGTCGCATACGAATTGTTATGCTTTTCTCACTTGTCACCACATTGAAATATATCACGGTAATTTTTACCGTGAAATTCACGACAAAAATTACTTTTTAATTCTCTCCGTGTAGTTTTGGGATAACCGCGTTTAAAGTTAGTAAAAAGTGACGACATGAATCAAGAGAGGTTGCGCTAGAATTCGAAAATCGAGTACTTAGAGATTTTTCACACGTATAATCTTTTGGAATATAATTTTATAGGTACGAAGGTACATTTTTAACAAAAAAAAAATCGATTTTTGGAAAATCCCACAGTGACCTAAGGCCTTAATAAAATTAGTCCGCATTTATGCAAAAATGACATTGAAAATTTCGTCAAAAGAGTGAACGTTTGCAAACAAGGACGTGGCGGCTATTTATTGGACATTGTGTTTTACACAAAACCTCTGTATTTTATTAATAAATAAAAATGTCAGGTCATTTTGCGACACCCTTTATATAAATCGTCCTGGCTCCTTCGGAATCCGTCGCGATCGATGCTGCGATACATACACGGTGAAAAGACGAATCCCATAAAAGCACATAAAAGAAAATAAATATTAAGTCATACGATAGAAAATATACGGAGACCTGGCAGAAAGGTCAGAATTGAAGCACAGGGCAAATAGGTCATAGTGTACGTGTATGTATATGTGCCAAGCCACAAATACTATACGAATATCCATTTCGTATTCGAGTCGCGCATCCCTTTCGTATTTTTCACGTTTTTTTTTTCTTCATCCCTCTCCGTGCCCTCCTCGCATCTTCCTCTTTTCGCGGCTTTCTCTCGCTCGCTCGCACGCAGTCATTCGTCACGTATTCGGCCATATTCACAAGCAGGCCGATGAACTATAAAAGGGTCGCCATTGTTCGGGCCAAAAAAAAAAATCGTCCTTACAAAAAGAAACGCTCACGGAGTAATCACGAGTACAATCGTTTTTGAATGTCCACCGAGTCGATAGGTCGAGCTTTCCTCGAGGCTTTAACCTTCGCAGGCTTATCTTGGAGTCGCGTGATCACTCTTGAGGGGGGGGGGGGGGGGGTGTTGGAAAGAAATGGTCGAATAATCAATTACATTCAGGCACGCACATACGTGCAATATTAGATTGAAACGCAATTAATTTGCCAAGGTATGAAAAATTCATTTGACATTCATTGAACAACATAATTTTGTAAGCTGCAGATATAACTTTCTTGAATTCTTTTCTCTAAGCTTCGATTCTGAAATTAATTATCTTGCAGCTGCAGCAATAATTTCATCTGACGGTACTCACTGGATACTTTTATTCATGAACTATTTTTAGATCTTCAAACTAAAGAGTTGCGAAAGTCGAAGGCTCAAGAGGGCGTAGGGGGCTGTGTTGCCCACCACCCCCTCGGAAAGCTCGTTGCCCCACGCCCGAGAAAAAAATCGATCAAAAATTATTAAAGTCAAATATTGGATTAATTGGATTTAAGGTAGTACTAGCGGATTGACTAGTCAATAGAATATCTATCAATTTTCGAATCTGAAAAATACAAAATATAATACATTCAGGTATAATAATAAAACATGATACGGAAAATAATTATTTGAGAAGGTTGCCGTTTAACTGGCCGATTAGATCTGGCCGACCATTTAACTCGCCGATCAGATCTCGCCGACCAAGAACTCGCCGACCGGTAAACTCGCCGACAGGCCGTGTCGCCGACCGGTGAACTCGCCGACCGGTGAACCCAAACAAACCCAAACCCAAACAAACCCAAACCCAAATAAACGCAAACAAACCCAAACAAGCCCAAACAAACGCAAACAACCCCAAACAAATCCAAACCCAAACAAACCCAAACCCAAATAAACGCAAACAAATCCAAACAAGCCCAAACAAACTCAAACCCAAACAAACGCAATCAACCCCAAACAAATCCAAACCCAAACAAACACAAACCCAAACAAACACAAACCCAAACAAACCCAAACCCAAATAAACGCAAACAAACCCAAACAAGCCCAAACAAACTCAGACCCAAACAAACGCAATCAACCCCAAACAAATCCAAACCCAAACAAACCCAAACCCAAGCAAACTCAAACAAACAAGCAAACCCAAACAAACAAGCAAACCCAAACAAACAAACAAACCCAAACAAACAAACAAACCCAAACAAACAAGCAAACCCAAACAAACAAACAAACCCAAACAAACAAACAAACCCAAACAAACAAACAAACCCAAACAAACTAACAAACCCAAGCAAACAAACAAACCCAAACAAACCCAAACGAACCCAAACAAGCCCAAACAAACCCAAACACATACGTAAGCTTCTCATAGGGATTTAGGTATTCGTGATTTTTTTTTTAAATATTTAAACTCAAAATTTTGCGAAAATTGCACAATTTCAGTTTTACAAAAAAACAGTCCGCGAGTTTCTAGTCGGCGAGATCTTTGGTCGGCCAGTGTATTGGTCGGCCAGATCTCTGGTCGGCGAGTTCATGACGTCGGCGAGTTCTTAGTCGGCCAGATCCTGGTCGGCGAGATCGAGTCGGCGAGTTAAATCATTGCGATTTGAGAAGTGTACCTGATAACTGTGTGTATTATATTTTGAAAAGTGCATTATATAATATTCAATCCATAATTATTTATCATTAATGAGCAAATTTCTCGCGTGAAGAACCTACAACTTTTGTCGTTGCATTCAAATTGACCGGCTTGCATTCGAATGATTCGGCCTCCCGGATACGAGCACAGCTGACGGCATGAGGTTTTGCCAAATGTACGCCATCTCTCCCGCCATGGCAGACACGGCTAGCAAACGCAACAATTAGTCGAGTCAATCGATAATATTAGGTCCTATCATAATTCGGTGGACACTTTTATTTTTTCACAGTTGCCATCCTGTTTATTTCGAAGACATTTTGAACCGTTAAAAAAAATCGAAAAAAAATAATAAACGTTTAAAAATGTATTTTCTGGTCTTCATGAGTGCTTTCATCTGACATTAAAAAATCGGACTGAGTAGCGTATTTTAACCATCGAAAAAAAAATTGCGAAAATCAGCTATTTTTCGACCCGTTACACTGTGATGATTCCTTAAGGAGTTTCAACACCAAAATTGGAATTCCGCCTACCCAGAAAAAATGCTGGCTACGCCAATGAGCTGCGACGATGTGCGGACTGACATCACGAATGAGGGCTTCCAGTGGCGTGCGGAACTCTAAAAATGATGAACCACAAATCGTTGTCCAGAAACGAAACTACTCTCCCGTTTCGTCCCGTTACGTCTCGTTCCGAGCACTCTCGGAGAACTTTTCACCTTCCTTACACATTCTAATACACGAATTTTCTTCGCCGCAACGCTCAAAATGCGAAGTGCATTACTACATACAAAGCCGGTCACGGAAGAACCGTTTCATCTCGAATGCCCACGCGGTGGCAATGAAAATGTTATACACGGGTGAAAAGCTTTCTTTCTCTACATCTCAGTGAGCGTCCACACAACGCGCGGAAATCGTAGCAGCTTTATACCGGTCCGGGAAAAGTATTCGCAATAGAGAAAATGCAGTTGAGATTTCATCGAGGGAATACCGCATGTAGCGGGAAAGAGAGAGAGAGAGAGGGGGGGGGGGGGGGGGGGGGAGAGTCTAGGCTAAGAGAGTAATATGCCTCGGGAAATTACAGTTGCACTGTTAAGTTTCGAGCGTGAATTTGCACGAAACTTCGGTGCAGTGTACGTGAGGTCTCTGTACAAATGATACTACCTGCGCGGATGAGAGCAGTGAGAGATTTTTTGTCTCCTTCCCTCCTTGCCACTCTCTCTCCCTCTCTCTGTCTCTCTCTCTCTCTCTCTCTCTCTCTCTCTCTCTCTCTCTCTCTCTCTCCCTCTCTTTCCCTCTCTCTCTCTCTCTCTCTCTCTCTCTCTCTCTCTCTCTCTCTCTCTCTCTCTCTCTCTCTCTCTCCCTCTCCCTCTCTCCCTCTCTCTCTCTCTCTCCCTCCCTCTCTCTCTCCCTCTCCCTCTCTCCCTCTCTCTTCCTCTCCCTCCCTCTCTCTCTCTCTCTCTCTCTCTCTCTCTCTCTCTTTCTCTCTCTTTCTCTTTCACCATGTTGTTTCGTGAACTCTGTTCAGGTCTCTTACTTTCGTTGCTTTTCGCTCTTTTCTCGTTTTGGTACGGCGCTACCCCGCAGAGCCTTAATGTCGAATTGAAAAGCCACGCCATGGTTTTAAAACTTGCTTATTCTCCTCTCTTTGCTTCTTTATACATTCTTCTCTCGGCTTTGAGAATAAGAAAATCGCACCATTTTATATATAGGGGTCGATTTTCGAACCATCTCTCGAAAATCTCTTTTAGTGCAGCTTTATGCCCTTCAAGGAATACACCTTCCAAATTTTATTGAGATAAAAGCAGGGAATTCGATTTTCCAGTACAAACTTCAACACCACGTTGCACCCCTAATTAGGAGTTGGTTAAAAAAAACCTGAAATATGCATTTATTTGTGTATTTTGAAGACCATTTATACCGAGTATCAAGTTGATACACGCAAGGTGTATACAAACTTGCACATCCCATTTCATCCTTTCAGGGGTTGATTTTCGAAAAATCCTTCCTTCGTGCACCTCTACACTTTCTAGGGAACACATCGTTCAAATTTCATGTTTCTACCTTGAGTGCTTTAGGATGGGGGTTGTCTATATGTCAGTCAGTCAATCACGGAACTCTTTTATATGTAGAGTAGGGAGAGGCATGTTGAGCAGTCGGGTAAGTTGTGCAATCGAAATATCTGGAAAACTAAGCATTGCACGTGGGTGCATCAAATGGCGGAAAGATAGGTATGGTGGAGGGGAACAAATCACGCCATCGCCCGTTGCCACGTGGCGAACGAGACGGTAAGACGGGGAGTTTAATTATTTTTGCACCCAAAAGTAAAAAAAAAACGTGATGGAAAGATTTTCTTCCACCATTGTATGAGAAAAAATATTTCAAAGTTCATTGCAATTAATGTTAATGTTTCAAAATCTAACTAATTAACAAGCAACTGTTGGTTTATTACTCCGTTGTAACAAATCATGTTTCATACGTTTGATTTTTTAATGCAATTCTTACTTTGCCCAACTGACCTCATGCTCAACTTACCCCAGTATCGAGGCAGGTGGAGCAAGCATGGCCTTAGTCATTTGAGAGCGATTATCTGTGAAACAATAAGGATAACAGGAATTTCGTTTACATACGTTTTCTTCCCATATAAATGTTCTATTGACCAAAGTAGGTTTTATTTTTATACGGCAGACTGTTAAGGGATTACAGGGCGATAAGTCCAAACTTGCTCAACATGCCCCTCACTATATGCCAGTTAGTCAGTCAATCATGAAACTCTTTGATATGTATAGATGAAACGTTTTTATTTTTTCAGACCAAACATTGTCTAGTTATCGATTCGGCTGTTGAACCACATTTTTTATACATAAATTCTATTATACCTCAATAACTTTGTCAATTGTTTTCTTTTTTGTTTGTTTGAATAGACATTTTCACGAAATAAGTTCAATTTATGCTTAACAACATACCTTTTTTTTTCCGAATGCCAAATAAATAATGTAGTAGACAAGAAAAATTCTAAAAACGACCTTTTTTCGGCCCCTCACACAGCGTTGTACACCCTTGATTTAATCGATGTGTACTAAAGTTTAAAAGAATGCAAAATCGTTAGCAGCTGGTCGAAAATTGTGCATATTCATCAAGAAGCCGACATTGAACACGAAGGGAAAAAAACCGATGGGATGAAAAAGTGGGAAAAGTACAAGGGTAGAAAACGAGGCTATTCTTGCCCTTGGTTCGCACTAGATGTGTTCCGCGCTCTCTACGAAAAATTACGTATTACTCAAAGTCCGCAATTAAGACACGTCGGAGTAAAATTTCGCGTCGTTTCGTGAATGGTCCGCTCCGGGGCGTCGAACATTTTATAGCTCGGTTTTGCGAGGCTCGTGTCTTGCCCTTGTTTCGAGCAGCTTATGAAGGGAAATATAGGCGATCTTCGTTAAATTTGAAACGGAAGTTAGTCATAAAACATGCCCTCTTACCCACTCCCCTTCTCGTCTGTCTCGATAACTTTTCGCCCACGCAACACACACACACACACATACACGAGCACATCGATAATTTCAGAGCTCTCGTTCGAGGGGGCCAGAGTATTATTACTGTCGGTGAAAAAATCGTAAATCCAAGGTGCCGCAGCGCAGAGCCTTTTTCAGTCGAGAAGATCGCGGAAAAAAACTCGCGACCATTCTTTATTCGATAGCCGTAATACTTTTCTCACTTCCGGTTGAAGGTTTTGTCGAATTGGAGTCAGACAGCGAAACACGTATTTGCAATATGACGAAGGTTTTCTTTCTTAAGGTAGGGAAGAGGGGGCAAGATGGGGTATCCGACCAAATACTCGATCTGAATCAATCAATCACGTTAGTTGTGGCATCATACGATGCGCTGCCATGACACTCATCAGTCGCCCGTGTATCGTCGTTCCAGAATGCGCGCTTATCGAGTGATGAAGAGAAAGCTGATTTTTCGTATACTCGTTGTCGTTTATAAAATTTGGTTTCGGATGTGACTGTGCTTTGTCAATTAACGCTAGATAGTGATGTGCTGTTGCTATATGTTCTATATTTAATGTAGAATCAGGCAAGGACTTGCTATTTGCTGCGTTGCGAGTCTTTATTTTATTATAAATATTTGATTGGCAAAATATACGGTGGGGCAAGATGGGGTGGTAGATCCCCATCGAGTACACAGTACATGAGTTTTATTGAGCTTCAAACCTTACATACCCCGACTTGACCTTCTCTTCCCTATTTCTTTCACGAATCCGATGAAAATTTATTAAAAATAAAAATGTCAAAAACTACAACATTTCTGCTAATTTATTTTATTCCAGTTCATCGTTGGGTATAATAATTGATTGTAACTTATTTTTATTAAGCGCCACTGTAATCTACTGATGATTCAAAAGGGCTCCGGGTTATGCGCTCACAAAATATGTCCCTCCGCGAAAGGTATACCTTACCGGTGTCAACATTTATTAGTTGTTGCGATATTTAAACAAAATTTATTTTAGCGCAATTAGTAGAGTCACGACATGAATCAAGAGGGGTCTTGATTCATGTCGTGACTTTCTACTAACATTAAACGAGTTTATCTCAAAACTACATTTTTCAAGTCGTCCGGACTCATAACTCAAACAAATTTCAACCGATTCACTTGAAATTTTAACTGTATATTTAGAATTACATTTTCTGAGGCACTACGTAGGATTTTTTAATTCTATTGCATAGTTCCTCTTTCATAAACAATTTTCTGACGATTTTCTCATGGCATTTTATACTTTTTGTTTTAGAAGTTCGCCATTTTGACAAAAAACAATATATTAAAAAAATCCTACGTACTTCTATAGCTATTTTTATATATAATCAAAAAAACTTTAGTGTCTCATCATAACTCAAAAATTCTAGGAGCTGCTAGTCCGGCCGTTGACCTTCCAGAAATAAAGGCGTCATTGGAGAAATGCTGCACAGTCGCCATTTTGACATGTATCGCTGTGAAAAAATAATTTTATATAGTCAATTACATGAATAATAAAACCTCTATTTTATAATTCCAATTTAATTCATGCTTTTGCTGAAAAAAAATCACAAAATATGCTCTTCTTGTTGGTCTCTAGAGTGGCCTAAGGCCTTAACTTGAACCTCGTACTCCGTCGCAGGAAATCGGAACAATTGGGTTGGCTTGAAGTGCACGGACGAGTGACAAATGACGTTGAGCTTTCGCCCATAATTTCTTAATTTCTGCTGTTGCAAACTGTTTTAGGGGTAAGGCTACAGTAGAATTTTCAAAAAATCGATTTTTTTTCGCTAAAACGGTACTTTATCATCATAAGAATAAGTTACTATTCGATTTATAGCAAGAAATTTTCTTTTTTTTACCGACTTTGAGCGTATAACGTAAGCCCACCTCTGGCAATTGGCGTGACAAATAACTTCAATAATTTTCACTCGATTTACTTCAAATTTAAAAGTTATGTTCCTAATTGCATTTCGCAGAGAAGTACGTACGGAATTTCTGATTAATCGAAAACTTTTCATTTTATAGGAAATTTTTCACTGAAAATTCATTTCTTAAGTTCAAATATCTAGAACTTTTGAATAAAACAATATTTTTTAAATTCCTTACGTACTTCTCTAGGTATTCTAATGTAGATTGACGAGAATTTTTGTTTTTTGTTCTAGGTAAAAAATTGTGGATGCTAAATGTCACGCCGCGGAGCGCCTAAAAAAAAAAAGATAAAAGAAAATATTAGTAGTCGGCTATTTTGTACATCGAACAAAAAAAAAAAAATTCTAACAGCTTGATATTCATACTAAATAGATGAGTAATTAATTTTATGAGCGAATCACTTTTTCATACGAAAAAAAAATTATTAAATTCGCACACGATTTTATACCCCTTTACTGTGGCCTAACCCCACCGGGCTTTACCGATTTCTTGCAGCGTGTTCGTTAGGTCAGCTCAGGATTTTGCTTCAAAGAAAATATCCCTCCCTTTCCTTTTTCCAAATGAGGCTTCGAAAGAAAAAAAAAACTTTCTCAAAGATTTTAATCCCTTCGACCACCCCCAACCCCTCCCCCGAACCGTTTCCCTCCTCGAGCTGTGCATATATGCGATCGAGTGCACAAACCAGGTTCGTCGAGATGTCTGCGAAAGGGCACAAGGTTCTAACGACAGAAAAACCTCTCAGCTACCGTAATACCGGTTGCCCTGTATATCAACACTGCAACCTTTTCCCTGTATATTACCTCTGCTCCTTTTGATGCTGCGACCCTCTTAACTTTTCCCTCGAACTCGTCCAAGCTCGTAACAACCCCGAAAGGAGAAACGAAAGAGCATTCTCCTACAAACGCGCAACGTCGTCGACCCGTATTATCGATCCTCTCGTTAGACGATAAAGGGATGAGTCCTTGCACAGTCTATTCGCTTCGGATGTGCAATAAAAGGCAGAAGAAGATACAACAGATACAACGATACTTCCCGAGAATCTTTTTGACGATCAGGACGAATGAAATTCTTGAAAATTTATTTACTTTGGTGGGAAACATCTTTACGGGTGTTCACAGTGAGAATAATTTATCGTTCGATTAATTTCATTTACGTAAGTATTAGGTATCTTAAAATTGAGATGTCATGTTAGTATGAAGTATATTAAAATTTACGTGTTATGTTTGTATCAAGTGTATTAATATTTACATGTAAATTTGAATGCAGTTAATACGTGGATTCGAAAATTTCAAGAAATCAATTTTTTTTATTTTATTATCTAATAGTGCAGTATGTCTAGAATATTCTCCCAAAGTTTTAAGGCTTTATGTACGCGAAAAATTTCAAAATTAAAATTTTTTTTTTAATTTTTGATTCCATTAGCCTGAATGGTTAGGAATATTTTAAGCTTTACAGAATCGAAAAATTCCAAAAATTGTTAAAGTTACGATTTTCCACGATTCACTTTTTTGAACCTTGTGAAAGTTCTAAATCTTGAACGAAGGTTCAGATCGCTTTGAAATTTTTACAACATATTTATAGTATCATCACCTATCGTGTGAACCACGGAAACAAAAATTTCAATGACACAAAAAAATATAAAAAATAAAATACCGACAGAAAATTGAGTAAAAAAATTTTAAGTTTCGAATTTGTATTATAATAATTTTTTTGAATAATATTGTTGGTTCACACTGAAGATACATTCATTATGCAATTATAAATATGTTCATTTTTTTTCAGACACCCACATCAATGCCGAGAACTTTCACCATCAACGCGCGTGCCAAAAAAATACATTGCTTTATTATGTTATATCTCCGCCATTTGTTAATATTTCTGATTTTTTTTTTACATATACTTAACCATGTGCATAAATTATCTGTAAAAAAAATGTTGTCAATATATGCGTCATTTTTTTTTAACCGCGTCTAGAAAAGTACCTTCGAAAATCGACGAAATCGCGTATATAAGGCCTTAAGTCAATCGGAGTAAAAGTCTAGGAGAGAGTGCCTTTGAGAATTTTCCCCGTTGGGAAAGACCGGCCGGGAGCGACGCAGTCGGTGGACACGATTTCTCAAAAATTAATGCACCGACCTTACTGAAATTTTGCACACTTCTTCAAAATAGCATTGACTAGTGATTGAACGAAGGTTTTCTTTTTTTTCGATTATAACTAATTTTACAAGGCTATACGTAGTGTAAATTGTACCAAAAATTGAACTATTTTTTATACAACTCTGCCAAAAATTCAAATTTCAATTAAAACAAAAAAAATCCTTCGTTCAATCACGACCTATACTTATCTAGTAACAGAAAAAATTTGGTTTTTTAATTCCAGATAAAGCTATCATGAGTTATCCTGTCCACCACGAGGACACTTTTTTTTTTTGAGGAGTCTCCGGAAACCGGGTCCCACCGCTTGAATTTTCCAAATTTTTGGATAAAATTTAAAAAAAATATTGTTGAAATGTTGCTCTTTTATGTGCTTAACATTTTGAATAAAATAATTTATATAATATATTTAAAAAAAAATGGAGAAAATATGCTTTTTTTTGGCTTCGAAACCCACGTAACCCCTTAACTTTACTGTAACACATAAGTGCATTGTTGAAGACACATGTGAATCTGAAGCCGTCAATGTCCGCAATTACACATGTTGAATGTTTTATAAGACCCTCAACACTTGATTAAAAAATACAAGGATTTGCAGTGTGTAGAAGTAGAGAGTAGAGTAGTAGTGTAGTAAAAGTAGGGTAGAAAAGAGTATGCATAGATGAGAAAAATGGATTTTGAACGCGTTTTGCCTATGGGATGTTGCCTATCAGCACATCTGGCTGTTTCAAGGACGGTCCTCGACGTCAAATGTCTTCAAATCACCTTTTCCATGTGAGTGTATAAACTAGAGCCACAGAAATGCCGAGAGGGCGCAATGCTGTAAATCTTCTCTGCTCTTCGACATTTCTCGCGCCGAGGGTGAAGGAACGAGGGTGGCAAGCGAGTCCCGTGATTAGTGGAGAGAGACTGCTGTCGGTAGTTCTCGTTCTACCGACGGACGGTGTCAGTAAATTGAGCGTATTATGCGCAAAAACTCATTAGGGTACAAGATTTTCACTTCTAGTCCTCCTAAAGGAGATTCGTTCTTCTCTCTCTCTCTCTCTCTCTCTCTCTCTCTGAGATCCCCAGAGAGAGAAGGAGAGAGAGAGAGAGAGAGAGAGAGAGAGGGAGAGAGAGAGAGGGGGAGAGAGCGCGAGAGTGAAGAGGCATACAGAGAGGAATGGTCCTTATACACATCTACATCTTCGTGCAGTGTCTTGGATGTGTTTCATTAGAGCTTCTCCAACCTCTCGACTTTAACGGGAACTCCCACGCATTTTTTTCATTGTTCTTCCTCTTAGACCTAATTGACTGCTCGGTGGGACGTCGTTAATTCTCGGACAATAATGATATGTACCCCTCCGCTAAAACGCAGAATTTATAACACCTGTAGTAGACCTCATTACCATTAGGGAAAATCTGGTGGAGTCAGAAGTGCGCCTTCGGATTAGGATCCAGCCAGGATCCTAATCCAAAACTATCAAGGACTCCAGTCTGAATCCAAATAGAAACTTTGCATAGGATCCAGGCTAAAATCGCGAACTTCTAGAACAAGATCTAATTGGATATCGAATCGGATCCCAGGGATGAATGTAAAAATCACCAGGAGATACCGATCCGTATCAGCTGGCGACGCTGGACGTTTTCTAAAATCATTTATTCAAGGATCTGAAAGAGATTAGGTACAAATTGGTGCTACAGTATAACTGTCGAAAATTATATACTTTAATAACAGAATTTTGAACAAAGTTCTTTACATTTAATTAAAAAATTCGTAGAAAACAATATATAGACCTTGAAAGACTTATATTTCCTGCAGAAACGTGATAAAGGTTGTTTATTCTAAGTAATTATATTGAAATTAAATGGAGATCGCTCGTACTAAGAAAATATGTATTTAATTTGCTAAGCAAAATGTATTCAAGGAGGTAAGACTATTCCGTCAGGCTCAACAAAGAGACTAAATGTATGTTACCCTACGGGTATTCTGATTTATGTTAACTTATGTTGAACATTCGTATTGTCGATCGAAAAGTGCCACATTTGTGGTAAATATTTTATTTATTGCATATTTACTAAGAAAAACTGAAAAATTAGATCCTCAACAACTCAGGTCGTTGAGGATCGTCTTCACGACGATTTCCAAACAGTAGCGAGATTCTGTAACTCGGTAGCGTCCGTTTTCGTTGTCGTTGGCTAGTGACAGCCAATAAGAGGCTCCCTTTCTTCTGATCGTGCATGCGATTGTCTGTCGCTGGCCGGTTACGGCGAGGACTATCGCTGCCGCGTTGCAGAATCTTACTATGGAGCTAGGTTATGCTCGCTAAAAGAATCAGCTTTTACGCCCGACGTTGGCAAGTCTATGGGTACTATTTCCTCATTATGATAATATTCAACCGGAAGTTGAAACCGTTTTATAATGTAGTGCTTGAACTACTCGGTGAAGTTCGAATTTTCGATTTTTTACAATATCTATTATGTCTAATTTATTAAATTCCAGTTTTCCAACGACCTTATAGTTGAATACGTGAGCAGCAAAACCGCGATCACCGTACTTCCGGTCGACCGTCTCCATAAGACGACCTGCTTCACTAGCCCAAACTGTTCGACTTTGCAATTTTATTACGAAAAACACTGAACGGTCAATACAGCTCAAATTTTTCCAAAGGTTGCATAACCTATTCGTCTGAATCATGTAAAAATTTCAGGCCCGAAAGTTTGATTCGACCCCATGATCGTACCTCCTTAATACGTCTTTCAAATTCTTGCCACCGCGTCTCCGCCTTGTGCTACCTAGTGGGCGTCATCTGGATTCCGATGAGGATTCCTTCTAGGGAATCTGTATCATATTCCGATCGGGATCCGATCAGAACTTAGGTATCCCTAAGAAATTTTTACACGGTAGATACCTCTCTCTCTCTCTCTCTGTCTCTCTCTTTGTTTTTTTACATTCCACTTGGTTTCCTCTCTTCAATCCTGGCAGGAGGAAGAAAGCCAGAAAGAGGACATACCTCTTTCTGGCTTTCTTCCTCCCACCTTCCTGACGGTACTCGCTATGTGTACAGATCGCCGTGTGATTCCGAGACTTTCCTCTTTCCCTTCCACTCTTTCATTTTACTCCCTCATTGCAAAAGCCTTGGCATTTTATACCCAACTGCCCGACACGATTCACCGCACCCCGGCCATTAAGCATTACACATGGCTGCGTCGTGGCTCTTGGTTTCTCGCATTTTTTTTAAGCGCTTTGAGCAGAGAGAGAGAGAGAGAGAGAGAGAGAGAGAGAGAGAGAGAGAGAGAGAGAGAGAGAGAGTACCTGCAACCATTGCTCTCCCTTAGTGAGAAGCCTCATTCTCTGGTGCCTCCATTGCCTTTCCCTCGTTACCCCGTTCGTCGTACTCGACTCTCCGCGCGCTTTAGTGCATTTTCTGAGCTTTTAACGAGATCCTCATAAAAGGCTAGCGGTAGCGGCCAAGCACTGATCCCGGAGCAGGCGTGTCTTGTACCGAGTTGCCATTTCTTACCTATCTATTATTCTCCACTCGATCTGTAATGTTCCTTGTGTCTTCTTGTATCTCACGACAGGCGCCTCGTTATTACGCGCTTCGTCTGCACCATATTTTTCGTTAAAAGTCACGAGGTTGGGCATCGTACAATTGCAATTACCATTGGAAATCCGTGATTTACCCGGGTCAGTTATTTTCTGCCATCAATGTTAAGTATACCTCGAAGGGGGAATAGGAAAAATCATGACGTGTTCTTCGTAGATTCTTAATCAAACGTAGAATTATCGAAATTAATAATGCTGGACGAATAGGGAGTCAATTTTACTTAATTATTAGTAGATTTTTAATTTACGAAAATCATTACGGTCATGGAAAAACGCCTTAGTGAGTTTTCCTAAAGTCGAATTCTTGCTAAATGTTTATCTGTGAATGCTAGGTTCATCCTAATTTATCAATATCACCTCCTTTTAAGGTAGTATTCTAGTCTAGAATTCTGAAAAGGTCGATTTTTTTTCGCGTACAGATTTATTGAAGTACAGACTCTTAAGGATATGCCCTTAAGAGAAAATGTCGAAATTCCCGATATTTATAAAATGTTAACTTAAAAAGAAGTAGGGCGAAAAATCAACTGTTTTCAGACTGTCACCATCTATTTTTTTGTCTCCCTTTGGTACTTGTCACAATGACATTCTTATTGATCAAGAAAGTTGGTTTTATTTCTGTTTCAGATGAATGGAAGAGCTTCGGAATCATGTCAACCGTCGCAACCCTTTTTTTCACAGTCATATTTAGAGGCCATAATTTTTTCAATTTTTATTTTTTTTCGCACTCGTTTTTATTTTTAAGTTCTTGAGAAATCAATAAAAATACGGTAAATAAATGGATACTAAATATAATTTTTGTTTCTTCTTATCAAGCCCGAAATTTAGGCTTCTGGACTAGAATACTGCGTTGAGACACGACTTATCAAGTATACGAAAAAAGAATCACCTGGAATGGTTGCTTATTTTATACTTTTTGAGATATAGCTAACGTAACAAAAAACAAACCGTTGTTTATTAAACAGTATAGAATATTCCTTCGCACTTTTTCGACGTGTTACTTTTTCGGCCAACCAACGAAAGACATAGCTGCAATTTTTGGTCGCAGGTGGTGCGGCCCAGTGGCACAAACGAGTCGAGTTATCCTATGATTGATCGTTCTTTCTGGCCTCTCTGTCCTCCATTTTTCGTCGTTATGAGGGACAATTTTCCACGATATGTCATGGCAAATTGACACGCGTATTTCACAACGGTGCGATCTTTAATCTCATCCCGATATCACTTCTGCCATTATCTTCGCGAATGAAAAAATTTGGCCCCTAGGAAATGTCTACGATCAAGGAAATACACTACTGTGAAGGGTAATAAAAATCAATGTTTTTTTTTCTCAAAGTATACATATTCAAGAATATGTGAAAAAATGTTCAAGTTAAAATATTGAAAATTGCCCAAGTTACAGAAGATTTAGCGAGATCAGAGAGCGCAACGAACACACTAGCCGGCACCCAAACCCAAACAAACAAACTCTAGCTATGATAGTCTGATTTTCAATTTAAAAAAAAAAACCAAATTTTCCGTAATTGCAGTAGGTATCATTGTACGTAGCACTTTTTTGTTTTTAAAATTTAGTATTTTTTAAGCCCCCGAATATGAGTAAAAATTTCGCCATAATTAATCCATTTTTTTTTAACACCCGCTATTTTATGAATTTTTTTTTTCTTCGAAATACGGGTACTTATTACGAGAACTACTTTCATATAGATTGTGAAACTTTTTTATTTTTATTTTTCGGACCAACCATTGTCAAGTTATCGATCTCGCCGTTGGACTACATTTGTGATACAGAGGCTCTGTTATACCTCAATAACTTTGTTCATTTTCAGTTATTTTTTTTCATAAAAATTGATTTTTTCTTTGTTTATTCAAATGACTTATGATTTGGAAGGATCACAAAAACGAGATTACGAGAAAACAAAGTTTTCGTTCGGGAAAATATTAATTATTGGTAATTTACAGGAATCTAGTGCTAATCAGCTATGCCTGGTCCGTATAGTAGTCCTTCCGCTTCTTCAAGTCACTCGTTTTGATTCATTTTTTCGAGTCTACGAGCAGTACGAGTCTCCTTAGAGCTGTAACTTTGACGCTGGTTTTCCCGCGTGATTCGTTGCGCGTCGTTCTGATCGGCGAATATCTTGCACTGCTGGCCAATACTCAATCCCAGCAACCCCATCATCATCAAGACTGCTGTATAGCCTTCATTAAATATACCAGCAGCTACACGGAGAGAATTAAATGTTAAAAATTACCGTGCAGTAACGGTAACCAGATGACAACCCTGAAACTTCGCTTATTATTACTGAGTAAACACACAGATTTTCACGAAAATAAAATAAAATTTATTTTTCAGATAGAAAATTTTACCAGATTTTCTAGTAAATTTTGATGTGTAACAAAATATGCAAAACTTAAATTTAAAAAATATATAATATCAGCGAAATTTTACTGTGCATTTTATTATTTTATGCCTTTCAAAAATGTCTATAAAAAAGTATCGTCTTTATAACAGTTATTTTAAGATTTATTATAAAATTTAATGAGTGTTATAGGAAAATGTATTGTGCTCTCGGTAAAAATTATCGTGCGCGTTACCCTTCTTGTATAGTAAAATTTTAGCTACGTATTTGAAATTTTCTGTAACGTGAGTTGAAAAAAACTTGTCGCATACGAATTATTATGCTTTTCTCACTTGTCACCACATTGAAATATATCACGGTAATTTTTACCGTGAAATTCACGACAAAAATTACTTTTTAATTCTCTCCGTGTATATAGGCGACAATTTGTCCAATTTAAGGCCCCGAATTCAAGTGTTTTGGAGTCATACGCCATACTGTTGAATTAAAAATCTCGTTGGAGTTTCGCGTGTGTCCGCCCAAACATCTTAATAAAAGGTCGTCGTTGGAGAGATCTTCATAAATCGGAAGAATATGTTTCTCTATATTCGGTTGAATGACACGAGGAGGGTGCGTGAACTTCTCGAATTTTCTCGACGCTTACCTGTTCTCGGGTCTGTATCTTCGAAAATACGTCGAGTTTACTCCTAGGGCTTTAGGAACATATTCTCTAATAGTTAACCAATCGATTAAAGGGGAAAAAATCAGTTTTTTTGACCCTCTACACCAGACAACTGCCTTAAGGAATCCTAAATTAATCGCTCGGCGATGATAAATAAATAAATAAATAATTTTCCATCGTCTATGCATTCCATTCAAGCCTTTCGATTTTGGTGTCAAAATTCCTTAAGTGAAGAAAAAGCAATTCAAAAGCTACGGATATGAGCTTGTGAGAATCGTCGATTTATGACGTGTTTCGTGAGAGAGAGAGAGAGAGAGAGAGAGAGAGAGAGAGAGAGAGAGAGAGAGAGAGAGAGAGAGAGAGAGAGAGAGAGAGAGAGAGGAATGTGGAAAAAGGGAACATCGGGTTAGTCGTCACGTCTGACCATTCGCACGCAGTTTCTACTGGCTGTTTGGTCAGCCAATTCAACGTTCGATACACACCGCTGTATTTCGAAGCTCTCTCTCTCTCTCTCTCCCAGGACTCAAGGGACCCTGGTAGGATCCCCAGTCCTGAGAAACATACAAAAGCCGTGGTGTGATCCTGGTGAGAGACCTTCGAAGCTAAATGGAGGGATACATGATGTAAGGACAGGAGACATCTACCAGCAGCCAACTCCCCTAGAGGATTAGGATTTCCGTGACTCAGGGAGACGGACAACGTTCCGGGCAACGTCGTCACACTACCATCTCGGGATTCGATCCTGAATCTCATTTTGAAACGGGAGAGCCTACGGTGCTCGCTAAGCGGAATGAATATTCCACTTTGTCGGGAAACAGTTGAGAGCTCAATGCGGAATATTCCGATCACACCGCGAAGCTATGAGAGAACGATGAAGCCCGGCAGGAGACAAGTTTCACAAGTTTTTCCGTACTTCGATGTCCAGCCAATGGATTTTGTATCAAGTCTCTTTATCTCTTTTTTTTTCTACCTCCGGTGCGTGATACTATTCTTCTCGACCGGCGCATCAAAAGAACGGTTCGCGAAAAGTAACCTTCTTCATTTCAACAAACGTCCCTTCATGCTTTTGTCGACGCGAATCTCATTATGCGAATTTTTGTTTTTATTTTTTAATCGCAAATGTGGCTTACCAGATAAAAGTAATTCCTATAATTATTTGTTGTATCACATGAACTATATCAATTAGTTAAGCCTTTAACGGTTGATGGAACACATACGTCCCACCTACTTTGAAAAATCGTAACTTCCAGAAAAATGAACATATCGACATCGTTAAGGTCGCATTTTGAAGACGAAGGATGCATTTAATCATGAAAAATTCGGCAAACCCAAAGGTTGCACCTCTTCGGTTTCACACCCCGTCAAAAAGTGCGAAAGTTGCGAAAAAACAAGAAATGAGCATAACTTTTAGGCAAATTTGTTTTACGTTTACACGCACGCAAAAGCGAGGAAAACATGGTTGTGGTATATAAAAATATTAATAAGCAGTACTATACTTTTGGCAATAACTGTGCCAATAAAGTATTAATGTCTCCTCGGAGATAAGATATAGTTAAACGATGGTTGAAAACACCATACATTTCTCTCAATGTATATTCGACCAAAGTGTATACCCAGGTATAGACCAGGTGCATACCGGTGCTCGAAGAAAAATCTCCAGTGTGTTTTTCGACATTGCTACACGCAATACCATAGATTTTTACAGCATTTTTCCTTTCTTTTCAAATTGCTTCTGCCTCCGTCCGACACGTCGCTATCCGTGTCTTCTCGTGTGGTCTCTTTGTTTTCGATTTCAAGTCATGCTCCATTGGATCGTGTGTGTGCTATCGTCCACGATCTCTTCCGATACATTTATGGCGCGATGTGCGCTTTTCCCAGATCACTCACACACCCACACCCACACACGCACACATCCACACACCCACACATATATGTATCTCGGGTTGGCAAGCACCAAGAGAGAAATAGAACTGGGGCTGCTGCAAGTGCAGAAGTGCATCGTGAGACTCGATGCACGTGACAATCGTGGCAACGTCCAATCGCTGCTCTTGGCTTTTACAGGCAAATACTATATCGTACGATGCACGTATACATGGAGGAAGGCGGGAGGGGGAAGTACGTACGCGTGACGGAGACACTTTTCCGGCCTTCGTCGTCACATCCATTTCGGCTTGCTCAGTCGAACGCACCAGATGCTTCGCATCGTATATGTATTATGGCCGAGGAGCTTTATGCGTGTCCACTGAGGTAAACCCGCTCGACGACGTAGAATACAACCACTCAACATTAATCCAGCCGACAAAAATGAATCGTAAAAGCAAAAGAAAAAAAAAATAGACTGAAATGAAATTGGGAGATAAGCTCTAATTTTAGGCGAAAGAGAACGTTTTTTTTTCATCTCCGCTGTACGTGAGTCGACTTTTTTTCCACAGTGTTTTTTTTTTTTTTTGCAATCTCAACCACATCAGCTGAGGGTCGGTCGACGATCTTGCTTCGTATGTACGCTTTCATCCATTTTCTCATCTTATTAAACGGCTACCTTTGTCCTTTTGATTCGGTGGATAAGACGATGATTGGACGGCTCTTGCCGCCAACAACCTACTCCTTTTAACGCCACCGGCACACCGAAGCGGACTTCGCGAGACCTTTACACGGTGATAAGTGGATGAGAAGGCAAACGAGATACATCGTTGGGTAGGTCCAAGGTTATTTATGATCGGAGAGATTTCTCGCGCAGGATCGTTGCAATCATTGAGAATTGAACGATTGATTGTTAAAAGTTGGAAGATAACAAGGAGCATGTCAAGGAGTTTATGTAAAAGTTTTTTACACCAAATTCAATGCAGCGGGCGGGCTCTTCAACCATTGTGATACCCGTGCAGACCTGAGTCAAAGTTTATAGCCTCCTCTGAACACTCGCAGGATCCATTTATTTTATAATGCACAAGCCGCCAGCTTCCGTTGAACGTACCAAACTCCTTTTGTCGAGTTGAGTTCCATGAAGTGGCCTCCATTTGGTCCAGAGCTGCCTCTGTTTGTCCTCCTAAACCTTCTTTCGAGCCTCAGTTTCAGTGAAACGTGCAGAACACAGGACTCCTTAACGTGCTTTCGATCTCAAGTCCATTGCCTCGTCCCCACGTAACCTCCTTTGAGCTCAAATTCGATATCTCTTCCATCGACATTCCGTTGTGGCCTGATTGGTAAGTCGTTCAATGACGAAATGAATACGTTTTCGCTGAATGGAGGTTCCGGAGGGTCTACAGTGCGCCTACAGTAGGCTGAATGAAGGGTCAAGAGGGTTTGCAGTGCGTCTACAGTAGGCTGAATGAAGGGTCAAGAAGGTCTACAGTGCGCTCACAGTAGGCCCAAAGGGGGGCCAGTAGGTTCGGCGGGAGCGCTCGAAGAAGGCCCACCTAGGGTTTCGCTGGTTCAGTTGCGCGCTGCATTGGCCTCCGTTGAGTGACAATGTCCAGTTTCTGACATTCGGGAAGTTCATCGGAGACCCTAACGTATTGGTATTCCAAACGTTGTAGCGTCGTTTAGGTACCTGATAAATCGCTATCGCCGATCTCCGCTCGGAGAAGGAGGTCTTTATTTTGCGGGTTGAACGCGGCTCGAAAATTTTGACTCAGGGCAAATCGTAGAGGAGTTCCGAGATCCTACCAGATCCATGTAGGGATTCGACCAGTCCACATTGGAATCCCTGCGGATACCACACTGTTTCCTCATTCACGTCGTTTGAGAATTTTTCATTTGAAATTTTCAATCTCACTCAACTCAATAAATAAGTTGTGGACAAAAGCATAAGATAGTGCCAGGCAACTCTCTCAATTTTACTATAAGAAATCACCTTTCTTATTTACACCAAAATTCCTCAAGGGAAATAGATTCAAACGCGTCCTCACATTTTCTGGCATTTTGCAATTCAATGAGCTTTTCCTGTACTTCCTCTGCAATCTCTCCAAAGCTTTTTATATTTACACTGTAAATATCAGAAATTTGTTACTTTTGTATTGAACGTTTCGCAGACCATATATTAGCTCTCGCGGATCACCGGTTGGGAACTAATGATTTATTAAGAACCCTTTTTCGTGTATTCTTTTTTTAACTTTCTTTCTTCTTCGTGAAGAGCGGCCTCATTATACGAGGAGTCCTCGGAGCGAGAAATAGCAAATTTAATCGTCGATAAAGCTTTGACGTACGTCTCTGTCTGCGAGGTGGCTGAATGGAATCCTCTCGAAGACGACGATAACGGGAGCTGCGTCGAACGAATGATTACAAGACGAATAGAACTTGTTTCGCGTTAACAGACACAAAGAGAGAGAGTGAGTGAGTGAGAGAGAGAGAGAGAGAGAGAGAGAGAGAGAGAGAGAGAGAGAGGAGAGAGACAAAAAGGTTGCCTCTCCAATAGTGCTAAAGAAACGATGCTAATGGAAAATGTAGCTGCGCGCTAGTCCGCTTATTGGATGAATTTTCAAACGGTTTGTCGTTGGCAAAAGCGCGAGCAAGAAAAGTCCCGGAGAGAAGAGCGCACAAAGAAAAAAGAAAAATCAAGAATGACGGAAGCAGTATGAGAGAAGAGGCTTTTGAGCCACCTGGCTCGATATTGCACGACGTTTCGATTCCTTCGGGACAAAGATTGCGGAGAAACGAGAGAACTTTCTACTTGGCTTTTCTCTTCCAGCCGCGCTTTGCCTCTTGCTGGTATGGTTAACCTATAGATGAAGAAAGGAAGGAAGAGAGATAGAGCGAGAGAAAGGTAGAGAGAGAGAGAGAGGCGGAGGAAGAGATATAGGAAGAGAAAAGAGAAAGAGCCAATGGAAAGAGAATGAGAAAGGCGGAGAGAGAGAGAGAGCGAGAGAGAGAGAGAGAGAGAGAGAGAGAGAGAGAGAGAGAGAGAGAGAGAACTCTTCTTTGTGAAATAACCTAATTTTATCGAAACCTGCCATAGCGACTTTGGTGAGTAAAGGAGAGAGACAGAAAGATGCGGTGGTCGAAAAGAGAAAGCGTGAAAAACAAAGCAGGCCAAACGGCTTAAAGGAGAGAGAGAGAGAGAGAGAGAGAGAGAGAGGGGAAGAAAAGCTTGGAGAAAGAGAGAAATTGGGGTGCCGGATAAAGTCGTCCACCGAAGGGGTTTGTACACGATCGTTTCCCGTGGACGTTGTACGAATTTCCGCCCGATCGCTTTTCCTCCGATCGTATAATACACGCTACGCCAAATCCTTCTCCTTCCCAACCCTACATACATAAGCTCCGATACTTCACGGCTGGCGTTTCGTTTCGTTTCTGTTGTTTTTTTTTTATCTGACAGAGCGAGCGAAAGGTGAAGGAAAACTAGTCTGATTAAAAGTGTTCCTTGGGGTATAATGTCGGCTGCAGTCTTGTATTCCTTCAAGCCACAGGAGCCGCTTTGAAAAATCGTTTGAGCGCATTCGCCATATTTTCCTTCTGAATCCTTATTCCTTTCAACCTCTTTCGCTTTTCATAAGCTCATATATAATATTTTATCCGTCAGTATAAATATTCGATATATATTCTACTCGAGATTATACGATTTCGTATGTAGCCCGGGCATACAGACAGACAGAAAGAGAGAGAGAGAGAGAGAGAGAGAGAGAGAGAGAGAGAGAGAGAGGGAGAAGCAGACGTAAACGAGATTATCCAAATGGTGAATATGGCCGTTGCACAAGATTCGATAAAGCTCGTGTACCGAGATGAAAAAGCTTGCGCTTTCGAGCTTGCTTACCACGCTTGAAACGTACTTAATGTGGAGAAATTTGTTGGTCAGAATCCAGATCCTACCACAATAGGGATTTGATAGAAAGTCCACATTGGAATCCAGGTGGATTGTCCGCTATTTCCGTATTGACGTCGCTTGAGAATTTCTTTATTTCTCAACCAGAATTCTCAATTCTCAATTCTTAAAATTCACAACCGGAAATTGTTGCATCTCCGAAAAAAGAAAACCCTTCGTGATTCCGTGGAGAAATTTGCTGGTCAGTCCCAAGATGCACCCACATCTCCTTGAGTAGAAATATTATCTATTTGGATTTATTAGGGACACAGCACACAGGGAGGCCTCATTGGAATCCAATTGGATTCTGCACTGTTCCCGGATTAAGGGACCATTCCAGTGGGACTGGCTTGAAAATGGCTGATTTTTGTGATTTTTTTATTTAAGAAAATTCAATAAACAGTCTGATTTTTTTTTCGTCTATTTAAATGACTTTTTTTGTACATAAAAATATTTTTTAAAAAATAGCGCCTGACGGTGGAAAGTTCTACTCCTCTAAAAATTGTCCGAGAGAAAAAACCAAAAAGATTATAAATCAGTATGAAAAACTGTAGAGGCGTACGGAGGATTGTTTTTTTTTTTCGATGAAATTTAACAAAATTGTGGCCATTTCAAAATTAATTGTCAAATAGGGCCTTTTTTCGACAGTTTTTCATTTTTTTTTAATGTGAAATATTCAAATAAAAAAAAACGCTTCCGTACGACGTTAAGAAATGGCGTGAAGAACAATGTGGCAACATTTGAGACGGATAGCTTGAAAACTCTTCGTTTAACATTTTCCACCGTTTTGAAAAACGATATTTCGAGAAAAACGCGTCCGTGCGAATAGTATTCAAATTTTGCAACAATAATTCAACAGCATGTTTATGAAAGTTCATATTTTGTAGTAATGAAAAAAAAAAAATTCAAAACGTTTTACACTGGAATTGTCCCTTAACTCGGGTCTCGGAAGGGGCTTTATATTATTCTGATTAAATTATACGCTCGTGCATACCGATCCGTCAGTTAAGATAACCCAGCCTTCTACTGCGTCATGAAATGAAGTTTCTTCTGAAAGTTCCCGTCTACAATAACTCGCGACGTACCAAGCGCCAACATAATCAGATAAAGTAAAATGAAATTCGAAATGTGGCTGAGTAATATAAAAATTGCCACGCTTTGGTCGGAAAAACGTGGATGCGGAATCTTTCATTGCATCGTTGAAAATGAAGGGGCCAGTCCACTTTGGAGCCACGAAAAAAAGGCTATTTTCGCGATTTTTTTTTTGAGGATTTTATAAAAGATATGAATATAAAAGTTGTTGGGCTTGATAAATGAAGTCTTGAAATACATGAAAAAAAAAATTTAATTCATTTTTATTCATTTTTAAGTACGAAAACTATAGTTTAACGTAACGCCTCAAAAATAGGTGGGCTAGGTAGCTCCATCACAACTCGGCAACGGCTTGTCTGAAACAAAAAAATCAAAGTCCATTAGATTCATTATGACACCAGCTACAAAATGACCCTCGGATATAAAGTTTTATCAAAAAATAAAAAAATGGCAGATGAAAAACGAAAGAAGTATTCAATCAACCACGTGCCATAGTATTTTGACTATTTCCCCATCATTGGCATTTACCATAGAACGGAATATCGAGCCAGAGCGTGGGAAATCGAGAACATTGGAACGTCCTGTCATTGGGAGTCTCCGCGTTGCCCTGCTGCTGCTGCAAAAAAGTAAGGGATGAGGGAGGATGAGAAAGGCAGGAACAATATACGCCGGAAGCAATGGCAAATGCACGAGGCAAAGCCTCCTTTGGAAGGGTTTTGCCGCGTGTTCCAATCCCTCCAGGATTCTCTCCTCTCCTCCATACATACAAACGGCCAATCCACTTACGCGGGAGGCGCACATCCGGAAGTGGAGATAGAAGCTTTCCTCTGTCTGGCTAGCATCGGCTTGCCACTGAAATAAGAGAGCGAGAGGGGACGAGAGAGAGAGAGAGAGAGAGAGAGAGACTTGGCAGGGTGTCGGAGACAATCCGCCCCGAGGGTTTTGCGCGAAAATTGGTAAATCCGTAAACGGTAGGTGGCAGAATAGTCTTCCCTATCCTCACCAAGATCCTGATATCTTCATTTATACTTTTTCGTCGTAACCTTTTGATCCGTGTACGGCACAATGCGGCACGGAGAATTGTATTTCCATGCCATGCCGCCATTAGAAAATAAATTTTAGGCTTGTCGTTTCGTCGATGCCTGAGATATTTAACGAAAGAAAATAAGTGCAGTCTTAAGGTAGTAGTTTAGCCACAGTCACGTTGAAAAGTTTATTCTCCGCTTAATCGATGAAAGCTTCGAAATATTGCGAAATATCCTTATAATGTAGGTTGTACATCTTATCGGGATGTAAAAACTCATAAAGTAATGATGAAAACGCCTAATATAATGTTTACCTAAGCCTCACTTTTGTATCAGACTATACATTTCGGCGGCTAATACGTAGATCTAGTTCTAGTCTGCTCCAGTCGCCTCGTGGCGCTAGCGTCGCTAGACATTGCTCTATTTAAATCGCTATACCTCTGAAACTAGACGGTCAAAATTCATGATTTTTTTAAAACTACTTTGTCATACGTTCCTCTGTAATTGAGAATTTTTTTTTCTATCTGTAGAAAAGTTTTGAAGTTATTGCGTGAAATGTGAAATTTTCCACTGCTCCCCATAAGACCACGTGTACACCATAAAATCTTTGATTGCCAATATCTCGAAAACGGAACGGTGAATCCTTTTGAAAGTTTGCAGGTAATCATTTAATAGTGTCCCTAAATGAGTCCTCAAAATTAAAAAAAAATCTATAGAAAAACGCCTTGGCGAGACTACTACCTTAAGGAGTTTCGGAGACAGCTTATCTTTAGGTGGATTCAGGGGGGGGGGGCGGTGGGATTCTATTGTTCTCGAGCAGGGCGCGCCAACTTCTACACACCAATATTTTCGTTCGAAAACGACACGTTTACTGTAATCAATTTCGCAACGTGCATTTAAGATAATTATTTTTACACAAGCATATTAATAACGTGTTTTTAAATGTTTTATCAATATGTATTTTTCGATTATTTTATATTAAAAAAAAAAATTGATACATTTGGCGACAACGCATTATTTGTATTGCGAGATTGATTTTTCACGTTTGACGCCACTTATTTTGTTACCGCGAACATTATCAAGCGCAGCAAATCACGCAGTCCATTGAAAAAAAAAAAACATTTTACATTTCTCTATTAAACTGAATCAATTTTTAGCGATAAATGTCAAGTGTCGAAAATAAAATATATCACTTCTTCTTAAAAATGCGTGTCATTGAATGTATTAGTGGTGGTGATTAGTGGTATTCAAACACGCGCGCCATTGAGCACTCATGTGGCGTTGGCAGTGTCAGTGAAGTTGGCAGATCATTTGCCAGCAGATCAAAATTAAATAAGAGTTTCTCTTCGCATGCAGTTGAGTTCTATAGTTCCTGATAGTTTTTAGCAATAGTTCTGGCGATTTCACAGAAAAAAAGTGATTGAAAAAATCATATGGTATTTTCCCATAGCAGTATGCTGACGCATAGACGTGCGTTCTGGGTGTTTTCCATGCGGTACATTTTATCTTAATTTCAGTACTCTTCGATGTATTTAAGAAGAGTTCTGACTTCTAGGCATTTAAAAATAATTATTAACACTTTTCATCAGTATACCAACTATACACGTGTGATCTGCTGGCGGGTTCTACGAGCGTTCTGTGTGGGAAATTCCGCCTCTACGTTTCGTCGGTGGGGGGAAAAACCGATCATTTTCATTTACAAAAATGGTTATAATTAATAAACGGTGTAGAAGGATTATTTTATTTTTGGGTGGCATAGGTGTTGTGATGTTACTGAATGATTTGACAGTTTTTCATAACATTCTTAATATTTTTTCACACTATTTCACGCGTAAAACTGCCGATCAGCGATGAGTGTAGGCATCTTCCTGTGTTAAAAGTGTTTTTTTCAATTGTGAATTTTATGGAAACGGTGTAGACGATCGATTTAAAATTTGGAGGATACATTCAGTATATGAAAAAGAATGTACTCTATAAATTTGAATCAAATAGTAGCATTTCGTCATTTGTCCCGAAACGTCTTAAGGAGGATTAGAAATGGAAATTTGTGCGGAATGAGTTTTATCACTTCTCGCATGATTGGAATCGTACTTGGACGACTCTCGCGTGACACCGTGCAAAATAAATTACAAATGGAGTCGTCCACTGCTTTCCGTGTAACTGCTAATCCCCCAT